>CAOLHI010002666.1:0-237241 GCA_948474755.1 Ctenosaura bakeri | reverse complement strand
CCCCCTGCTTTTTTACTCCTGTTGGGATATTAAAAGACTTCAGCAGGAACAGAGGTATCCAGATAATAAAGAGTGAAGTCAAAGTGTCATCCTTAGAGGAGGATTTTGGGACACAAAAGTGTTATTTGGAAAATAATTTTAGATTCAGCGGAAGAGCACTGTAGTTTTTCTTGAGTTTGATTTTAAAAATGGTGGGGAAGGAACAGTTATCAGATATTGAGAGGATGACAGAATGATCAATTAGTAATTATGGCCATTGGATATTGGGAATTGGCAGCCTATGCTTTGAATCTGAGGCCATTTCTGCAGTACATTCTTATAACACAATTATTCTACTTTCAACATCCTGTGGAATCCTGGAGTTTGCAGTTTAGAGAGGGGCCGGATGGCCCCTCTCTAAACTGCAAACCCTAGGATTCCATAGGATGTTGAAAGTGGAATAATCGCGCTATAAGAGTGTAGTGCGGAAATGGCCTGAGTAAGGGAAACATCACTCCACAATAGTGGGATCTCCCTTCTTGCTCAGACCATAGGCTGCCAGTGTTTGATACAATGATGGTTTCCGGCAGTGGCATTAATTTATGCCTCTGTTACAACTCCCTGTTTCTAATGGCTTCTCCAAAACTGGGTCTTCTCTCCCTCCATTGAAGTGGCAAGTACTAGAGGCCAGTGTGCTTTGGGAATTTAACAGGTAAAAAACAGTTAAAGTCTCCATGCTAGTGTCATTATGGATCTGCTCTACACTTGCAAATAATGTGTTCAGTGTAACATATGACCATGTTATATAGATCCTGGTTTGTAGAGGCACAAGCTGTCATTGCTCACAATATACACATTCATTTTTCTCCCCTGCCCTGGACCCTGTATGTATTTCAAACTGGTTTTGGGGAGAAGTTTCAGTAAAATCATAAAAGGAGATAGTCATCTGACTTAAGTTTAAGTTTGACTTGGGCAAAAAAATGTAACAGAACTGTTTAAAAATGTTTCTTAGAAGGCTGATTACGAATATAAAAATTTAGAAGGAAAAAGAAAAGCGTGGGAATGCTGTCACATTTGTATTTCAAAATGGGGGCTGTATGCTGGTCATCTATATTGTCAGTTATTTCCATGGAGTAAAACATCAGGCAGTGTCTTGTGCACATAAGAATTTTGGAAAACTAGGTGGGAAGCCATGGCATCTCAAAGACCAAAAATCATGTGAGTGTTTGTAGCACAGAACTTATTTTTGTGGGTGTACTCAGGTGTCTATTAGTGTGTGTGTGTGTGTGTACGTGTAGGCAAAAATCTGTGTAGGACTAGCATGGTTTCTGCAAAAATAAGACAATCATAGAGTCAGGTGTGATGGTTTTAGTGTTAGACTAGGTCTCCAGGACACCAGAGCTGTGTTCAGCCACAGAAGCCCCCTGGGCGACCTCGGGCAACAATGGCAAACTTCTCCTGAACAAATTTTGCCAGGGAACCCTAGGGTGAGAGTTACATAAGTCAGGTTGACTTGAAGGCCCAGATAACACACAACAAGACCATCACACATGTAAGTACATTTCTGGGTTTGTCACAGGTCAGATAGCCCTATATCCACACCAATTTTAGGGATTGTTTTCAAAAAAATTTTTTAATCAATCAATCAATTTAATTATGCACACATAATATTTAATTTTTTTGAAAGTTCATTGGTACTCCTGTCATTCAACAGTGAGCACTATTCAATAAAATTTTCTTTATTTTCAGTCTGCCCCCCCCCCCCCATAACGATTGCAATTAGATTTAAACAGTGACCTGGGAGGAGAAGTGCTGAGTCTTTCCCTGCTGGTCATTTTTTTCTCATCAAAATTTCACATATGAAAATGGAATTCTGTCTGTGGCTTGAAAAAATACTGGATCCACACAAAGGTCTAACTACCGGTATGTGGGGGGGAGGGGGGAGTGAGGACACACACACACCCAGTTTTGCCAGCCAATAGGACATTTTCTTTCAGTCCTCAAATTTCTAGCTTAGGAGAAAGTGAGATAGTGAAATGTCCACAGCTAGAACTCCTATTTGCTGTTTTCACGTTCCCTTGGCAAATTTCCTGCCAATTTTCTTTTGATGTCTATACTGTACTCCCAAATGCTCAGCTAAAATTTTAAGCTACTCAATGCTAGAAATTTGGGAACTGAAGGAAGATTGGGGGAAGCAGAATTCTTATTTGGGAGGACAATGCATTCATTTTGCTGCAGCCCCGCAGCTATGCCCCATGTCTCTCCCGCCCTCCAATATCACCAGGGATAAAAAAAAGTAACTTGAGGAGGGCAGTTTTTATAATTGAGGCTCACCGCTCTCGATGCCTTCAGCAATATACTCAGTGCTGAGTATATGACTCCTTCATGTCTAGCACTGCAAAGTATGCTGGGTGGCAGCTGTCGTGAGGAGCAACACTAGCAGCAATAAAAGATGCATCACACAACACAAGAAGAAGCTGGCTGGTATTTTTTAAATCACTCACCATATTGTTTTCAGAGGCATTAAAGGCAACTTAAAGGGGCAGTTCACTCCCTTTCTGCAGTCTCCTAACATGTGTTCTGTGCTACCACTGCCTGCTGTAACCAAGTACCAGTATTGCTAAGTGGTGGCTAGTGATTTCCAGGTTGGTGAGATGGTGGGTCTGCTCTGGGTTGTAGTCCAGACTTGAAAGGAGATGAATTTCTAAATCAGTCCAGCACCTTGGATAGCTTCTTTAAAATTCATACTAAAACCTAGAATGGATTTGCTACCACACTGATGTCAGAGGTACTAGTCAACACTATAACTGCTAATACCATGTGCATGCCTCTCCTATCTGGGCAACTGCTGTTACTTGTCCTCTTTCCTGGTGGGTCCACCCAAAGATACTTTGTTGCTTGAAGCATCAGGCAAGATGGCATACCCCTCATCTAACATGTGGAAGCCAAATGGAATCTCATTACTCTACCTTACTGGCAATAGTATTAAGGTCCTTGATGACAATGGAGGGCAGTGAGTCAGTTTAGGATATGGGCAAGACAGGCTGTGTTGCATGTACAACTTTCTTTTCCAACAGAAGAGGGAGGCCAGCTCACTCAGGAAGAACAGCTGGCGTGGGGCTCCACTGCCATAACCAGCATCTTCCAGCTAAGGTATTTGACTCAGGGCTACTGTCCCTATTGCCTAACAAGGTAGAGTTTATGGGTTGAACCACACACTGGCACTGGTCCATGGGTGAAACATCATCCTGTTCGTGAGGAACTCACCTAGCACTTTGCCTGAGGCCCTTCAGATCTGCCCAGTTTTAGCAGACAAACATAAGTAACAAGGGAAACTGCCTTCTGCCAGGTCAGATTGGCCTTCTAATCTCCTATTGTCTGCACTGTCTGGCAGTAGTTCTCCAGGATCTTTCATGTCACTTGCCACTAGATCCTTTTAACTGGGCACTGAATCTGGGATATTTTGCATGCAAAGCATGTGCTCTACTACTGAGCTACAGCCATTCTTCTATAATATTTTTGCTCTGAAAGATTTGCATGGAAACCCGCATCACTATTCTCTGAAGTAAATCAGCTATAAAAGCAACAACAATGGCTGACACTTCATACGTCTCTTACATTATGACTGGCTTTTGTGTGTTTATGTTAACAAAGCATTGTACAGAAACATGCTCAGCAAGAAACATTCCATTTTGTTAAAAGCTTCTTAGCTGAAGTAAAGTACAAATGGAACCTGCAATGAAACAATGCAGTGTACCCTCAAGTACTTCTTTTCATGGTGCCAGACAGCCGTGCCTGGCTCCTATTAGCTGAGTTACCCAGTGCTTGGGGGTTGGGCAGAGGGAGGGGGTTCCACATCCCTGTTCTGCACGTTCTTCTTACTGTGAAAGCCAGATCTACGCTATATGTGGATAGTGTGGATGGTTGAATCATAGCTCTGTCTCATTTGGTTTGCACTCCAGATGTGGAACTCTTGCTTTGAATAATTATTCTTTCCTTTACTGTTCAATCAAATGGCATAATTCACTATTCACTGCAGAGCTAGTAAATTCATCCTAGGACTGTTTTACTAACAGAAGGTGCCCATGCTTCCTGATATAAATCTACTATACCAAAGTCAAAGTTTGTGAGTTTGTCTGTCTGTCTGCGTCAGGCAGGCTAAGACCTCATATGATTGGCTGTGTGAGGCGAGAAGACCTCATATGATTGGCTGGCTGTGAAGATTCTATGGAATCCTGGGGTTGGCAGTTCAGGGAGGGGCCTTTAGAATACTCAGCCAGATAGCTCTTGGGCCTCAGGCTAGTTGCTATGGAGATGAGGCCTAATAGCAAAGAGAAGGATGGTGTATTCCCTCAGGAACCCAACCTCTGTATTTTAACAACTCTGAATACAGATTGGATTGGGGACTATGGGGAAAAGTTACAGATACTGGACAAGGCAGTTTGGGGAATTACAGATGCAGGATCTCCAATTTGTGTATTTCAGTTGCATCTAATTCCTAAGGTAAAGTAAGGTAATCCCTAAAGTATTTCTAACAAATATTACCTATGAGAAAATAAAATCCCAGGCAACCAGGTAAATACTCTAGTGAGTAAATAAATATCATTGCCCACACATTTAAAAAAACATGAAAAGCTAAACTAGAACCTTTTCTTCCTGGCTTCTAGTTTTCTATTGGTAAGGATTCTTTTTTTTCTTAATATGAACGTGGGTTTTCCTTCTGTAGTTTCACATCTGTTTGAAATCAGATGTATCTTATAGACTAATATACCTCACAGGATTGTTGTTGAGAGAATACAGTGAAGCAGAGGGGATATATGCCATGCTGAAATCGATTGGAGAAGGTGGCATCAGAATGTGATAAATAATTGTATTTCATAGTGAAGGAGGTAATGTGATGTGTCAGCATCACTTACAGGTAGTGTTAGTAGTGCGCAGAACATACAAAAGGTTCAGTCTCTACACCTCAAGGGCTTACAATCTTCTTTTGACAGACAGATTTGGGAAAGGAGGAAGATGTGAGGAGATAGCCTAGTCACAGCAGGCAAAGTGTTGAAAAGAGTCACACAACACTGGTGGAATATCAGAAAAAGGGAAGCCAGGTGGTTCTAGAAAGACTGCTAGCAAAAAACTTAAAGTTGGGACAAAGAGCACAGAACACGAGACATTTTGGAAGCTTAAATTTGTTGGTGATGGTTTCCACATAGGGACTTCATTATTTTAATAGAGGAGCATTAATAACACACACACACACACACACACACACACTTTCCTACAAAAAAAACCTAGAAATCAGGAAGAAAGATTCCAAATTAGCCTCTTTGCACACACACTAATTTTCTACATGGGGGATTTTGATATTTTGTTTTGGTTGGAACAAGTCATTCGGAAGAACATGATTCCTCTTCATTTTCACCACCAGGTGACTGGAAAATGTCGATTCATCTCGCAGAGAAGGGGAAGTAGGGAAGTACCTCATGTGGATCCAGCTGGATTTCTGCCCAGTTAGGACATTAAATCCAAAGACTAGGGAATAGAGAGTTCCCCTTATTTTTCAAATATTTCCATCTTGCTGGTGTTGTAACTCAGTCTATGGCAATAACTGGAGCAATTCTGAGAACTCCAGACAAAATCTCTCTGGTGTAGAAGCTGTATTTCTGGAGATTTTCCCCTTTCCATTCCTATTTTCTCCTTTCTCACAGGTTTCTCAACTTAATGTGGTGGTAATTATGCTTTTTAGGTAGCATTTCTCTGGCTGAGTGGTGATTCTGTTGCCCTGTATAGCAGTGGTGCAGTCTAGTTTCTATAACACACACACACAGTATTTATATTTGCCCTTGACTTCAGTGGGATTATTCCCACAATCTTATATATAGACCTTGTGGACTATAAGAAAAAGATAGGGCCTTCTGGTCTTCATATGCTATCTGTCTCTTTCTCACTCCATTCCTTCTTTCCTCACAATCTCCTGTTCCCACTCTGCATCTACATGTCCTCATTGCCACTTTTTTTTTTATCTCTAAATTGTTTCCTGGCATCATACTTGTCACTAAAAGAAAAAAGAAACCAGGGCCATGTTATCTCCTGATAAGAAAAAGAGAGACACGCATCCATTGATCATGCCCTAAGCCATGGGAAAAGAGACTGGGAGTGGGGTGGGCTGAGGGTGCATGAGACAGATCTCTGCAGAAACTGATGACCAACCTTTCTGAAAACCACATATGCAGAAAGAAGGAAACGCTCTGTGGAGAACAGAAAGCATGCATCCACTGACAAGGCAATATGGAGTTAATAATAACCCAGGGCTGTTAATCAACAGTTTCTCAGAGCTGTGTAATCCTCAGCCTGTAGGAGCTGCAGAATCCACAGCCTGTGAGTCAGCAGACAGACATAGTTATTAGAAGGGGTGCAGTTGTTCAGGAAGCAAAGAAATTACAGAGATGGAATAGGGGGCTACCAAAAACTCTTGAGTGCTGTCTCTTCCATCCACCTTGGATTAAGGCTGGCTGAAACCTATTGTGCTAATCATTATAGGCTGCTTTAGGTGGCAGGAGCAGCACAGAGGTTTTGGAGAACACAGATAGTTTGTTTTTCTTATACGGGAGAGACAGTATGGCCACAACTAATGACACAGCCCAGCATTAAGCCTCTCTTGTGGTTCTGATTGCTTTCAGTGAGAAAACTCTCCCAGCCAGTTACATGGGAAGGGGGTTTATTAAGGACAACAGGAATGTTTGTCATTGAATGTTGTCCCCTTCCTGTCCCAATTCTTATGTAATTGGAGAATCAATGCCCAATTTGTTCAGTTCCAAAGATTTGGTAAAAAACCCAAGTTTAAGTTCAAGTATAAAGAAATAAGGATTGGCTTTTCTGGATTTAAGATATTGATATGGGTCTCCTTGGTCATTTCTGCACTACAGATTAGCCCCGCACCTCTGTCCCCCCTTGCATTGTACACCCCAACAATTCCTTCTTAAATCCAGCAATCTCCAGTCTCAAGTCTTATATCAAATCTGCTCACAGCCTCTTCCTCATAGTTTAAAATTTCTGATCTCTCAAAGAATGGATCTTGAGCAAGAGATGTGAAAAATCTTGTGGTTCCATCTTTCTTCAATCCAGCATTCAAACAGTTAACAATCACTGTTCTCTTGTTGCCACCCAGTTATAGCCAGTCTTATTTGCTTCAAAGAGATAATGTCTTCACTTTCCCACAATGCAATTCTCTTTGGTAAAACTCAGCTGAGTCATAAACATAAAGAAAATCCAATCCATCCATAAGAATAAGAGTTGGGCCTATTGTGCATTCAGTTTTTATTGCAAAATAAAACTGCAGACACTATGGACCCAACCTAGATTGAAGCCCCAGCAAGGGGGAAGGGTTAAAGCTGCTGCAAAATAATTATCACTTAAACAAAAGCTTTAATGGTTTTAAAAACTCGTGCTATAGTAGTTTCCAGTTATGTCTTCAAAGTCATGCCTGGCTTGGTCCTTTCTTTGGTGAATGCTCCTTTGCTACCTGTGGATCGTGCCAACTATAGTGGGTGACTTCATGATTCCTTTGGTCTGACAATCAAACAAAGAGGTAAAGCACCCATGTCACACTCCTTCTGAAATCATTGTTTCCAAGACTTCTGAGATGTGATAATATTTGTATTACAAAAGCACACATTCACTGGACATTTGGGCAGGGCTCCAATTACTGTAGCTTCAGTTGCAAGCACTGGTTCCCTGCCATGTAATGTGTGAGGCAGTTCAGAATTAATGTCTTTTTTTCTTTAGCTGAAGGACATCATTAAGATAAGGGATATTTGGCTATGTCAATGCATTGCTTTCTTTCTGCGCTGCTATCCAGATATTGCTGATAATTCCCTGAGGAATGCATAGTTTCAACTATAGTGGAATCTGTCCATGTAAACTTTTAGTAAGCAGTAGTTAGTTTCTTCTTCTAAAACTCCTAGGTATGTTTCCAGATCAGTCTTGTAAAATTAAAAGCATGTAGTGATTGAGGTAGCATTTCACAATTAATTCACTATCTGGATATTTTTATTCTGGATTAGAAGTTAATATTTAAATTGCTTGCTTCCATTTAAGATTAGGAGACAGGAGTGTGAAAATTTAGGTTCCTTTGAGCTGTTAGTAAATTAGAGCTGTTGCTGAATTAGTACCAAACAGCTCACTTGCACAAAACATTATTCCTGGATTTGTTATCTTTATTGTCTCATGCAACCTTTCTCTAGGATTTTTTTAAATGTTTAATGACGGGGATAAGTTATGTTCGAAAGGTGTGACACTCAAAAATCCATCATCAGAATTTGAATATGCACATGCACATGCATGAAATCCACTCCTTATGAAGAAATCTATTCACATCATAGAATCCAGATATCACATGTTTGGATCCTAAATTCTGAAACCTGAGATGCAGGTTAGTGCGTGGACACCCAGGACTAAATCCAGTTGTTAATCCTAGCTGGAGTAGACCCACCAAATCAGTGGGCTTTATTTAAATGTCTCACCATTCAGCAGTTGATTCAGTTTGTCTGCTTTAATTTGGACTAGCAGTTGGATTTAGGCCTCAGCATCTGGGAATTTGAGTATAAATGAGCTTTCCTTTCTGAAACTTTTTTAAAAAGTTAATTTTACTCTAGATATCACGGAGAAGTTAATCTTCACATCATTCTTATAATGGCTGTTGAAATAGGGTGAGGATGAGACATCTGTGAAAACGAAAACTTTGTGCCATTTTTTTTATATTGTCTACACATGTGTGAAGATGCATGATTTTTTGTTAAATGTCTAAGAAATTTTAGAAGGCCAGCCTTATCCTCCCCACACCTGGCAAAGGATGATAAACTTCAACATTCTTGAAAAAGTACGAAGATGCAGATACTCTTGAGTGTGGTCACTATGGCCATTTCCACACTACACTGTTATAGTGCTGTCATTCCACTTTCAACATCCTGTGGAATTCTGGGGTTTGTAGTTTCCTGGAGCCAAAGAGCTCTCTGGCTGCGAATTCTAAATGCCCCTCACTAAACTGCAAAGCCAAGGATTCCATAGGATGTTAAAAATGCAATAAGTGCACTATAACAGTGTAGTGTGAAAATGGCTTATGTGATGATGAGGTCTTATGAGCCCTTAAAAATGAAGTGCATTCTTGGTTATTGCTGATTGGGCTCAGCAAGGAAGTGGCAGGATCTCAACTAACAAAAACAGCAGATAAATTGCCACAGATTTCAAAGGCCTCCTACTTCTGTGGAGGGAGGTGGCTTCAGGACAGCACTCTTTATCACCTGCTTTGCTGCCAGTGTTGGTCCATGAAAGTGCCATGTGGGGTGGTGGTTCAATTCCTTTCTGTTCTTTGTATTTCAGGTGCCTCTAATATCTGTACCACACGAGGAGTGAACTCATGTCAACAGTGCTTAGCTGTGAATCCACAATGTGCATGGTGTTCCCAGGAGGTGAGGCAGATCAAGACTATATTACACCATGTACCTTTCCCACATTCACTGTAGGCTCTTAGGTGACATCTGTTTTTGTTCCATGTCAGCTGCAAAGGTTCGCATTGCTTCTGTTTTGTTTTAATCAGCTTATCATTCCTTGGCTGTAAGTCCCCTATTTTATTGACTTTTTTTAAAAAAAGCACTTATATTTTACTCTTACATTTCTGTCTAAAAGCTCAGTAAAATAAAGATTAAACTCTAGTGCAAAGCCACTGGACCACTGACATCTGCATCACCTAGTGACTAAATTATATAATTAGAAACAACAATTAAAAGGCACAAATGGGGCCAAAATTAAGAGCCAGTACTAAAGTGTAAGCCAGCAACAATGCATTCAAATGAAAGTGAGATCAAAATCCTCCTTCTGGAACAAAAAAGTGTTCAAATGATATTGAAATGTCATCAGAGAGGGGCCCAAGTGGATCTTCTGGAGCAGGGTGTTGGTTAAATTTCTATAAGATCATGTTTGTATTGTATATGCTGACAAACCACAAAGTGCTGAAAATCTGTGCAACTTTTCAAAGAAGAAGGATATTGATCTGGAAGGTGAACATAATGATTTCCTTTTTCATTCCAGCATGGTGGATATGCACAGTGACCTACTGGGCAAATTAACCTATCATCAGTTGGCATGTTCACTATGACATTCCCAGAGGTTGCTATTTTATTACCTTGTTTCTTTTTACATCCATCTTTTAATTAGTGCTAGAACCTTCTTTCATACATCAGAATATCAAAAAGTTTGGACAAAACTATGTAGATATAATGCTGCAAATAAAAGAAACCAGTTTTGTAAAACAAATCAACTTCCTTTCTCACCACTTTAGCAACCTTTTGTCCCTGTAACTTAAAATTCACCTTATCTAAACCACTTCCCACCAAAAACAACAGAAAAAACCCCCCCAAACAAACAGAACATTTGAAAAATGTTTGGTAAGGTATATTGTACCTTCCTTTCTCTACCACTGTGTCTTCTTTATGCCCACTAGTGGAGTTGGATTGTAGAAGGATATGCATGCAGGAAAAAAGAAATAAATCAGTCACAATTCCTTTCATAACTTTACAACAGAAGAGTAATGATTGTGAAGTGCCAAGACCCACCCTTCTAGAAGCACCTCAAGAAAAATATGGTAAGGCGAGAGGGAGGCACCAAAGAAATCTGAAGAATGTGCTTCCTTTGAATAAGAGAAACCCAGTTAAAAGTGGAATCCTCTTGAAGTATTACAAGAATGCTTTTCACGGTTTTTAAAATCCGAAATAGTAGGACTTGCTGGCTCAACCAAAAGTCTGCATCCTATTTGTTTTTCTAGAATCTTCAGAACATCTCCCAAGGATGTTTTTATTAATTGATGATGCATCAGATTCAAAGCAACAGGCTCTCAGCAAGTGAGAGACCATCATATGTATCAATATATCTTTTCATCAAAAGTCACTGTTTTGCTAGAGCAACTGTTAGCATCTCTATGAACTACAGTCAGTTGTTTTTGTTCTGTTGGTGGCAATTTAAGTTTCGTGCTGTTCAAGAAAATTCCCAGAACCTGGAATTGGGAGATCATTGATGTGACAGGCAACAGATGGAATATTTGTCTGTTGGAATTCCTTTTCAGTTCCCATAAGGATATACTGCTTCTCCTTTTTCCAATTCACACGTTCCAAATGTGAGAGCACATATTTAAAAACTGTTTTGGGGTCTAAACTACTTACTTATTTATTTCCATTCCTGCAGTCTGATATGTATCTATTAGCAAAAAAAATACATTTATAATGTTGCTGCCAAGGAAACAATCCCTTACCTGTGATTTCTGTAGTCCAAATAGCATTTAAAGGAAAAATAACAGATGGAATCTCCACTCTACCGAGTCAAGTGGAAGTCCTGACAGTTAAGCCCAGTTGTTAATCCTAACTGGGGTAGACACATTGAATCAAAGAGAACTTGTTAAATCAACACATGTACATTCCATTGATTCAGAGCTTTATCATGCCACTCCTTTATGCCAAGTTATTCTGTTTGAATTCCAGTCCATTCATTCTCATGAAGGTAGCTGATTGTTGATACTCTCCACAGCACCCTTTCCACATTTGCACTTTAATAGCAGCATTTACATGGTTTGTTCATCCACATTAAGGCATCATTACAGATTCCTGTACCCTGCCCCTCACTTCTGTGATTGGCTCCTGTAGTGGTAATTGTGCCATGACATCATGACACTACTATGTCATGATGCTATAACTGAAGAAAGCACTGTGAGTTATCCACACCAGAATTGGTTACTGAATTGTTGCGTGAAAGGAGGTCATTAACAGATTATTTCCCCTGTGAAAAATAAACACTCTGCAATGCAATGGAACATAATAGCACCTGGGGAGCAACAGCATTGTATTATAAGGCTGAGGCAAAAGTGGGACTAATGCATCGCTATGATGATATAATACCATGGTGTGACAAGGCTCTCAGTGAGTCTACTCTCTTTAGGATTAACACTGAGATATAGACTTTGAACTCCTAGGCTCAAATTAAAAACTGTGCTCCACACTGGAGACATATTGCAAGTGAGGGCATATGTTACTGAATTTTTAGCTATCCAATAGCAGTGCAACAGGGGAAGAAAATGTTCACCCTGTGGGCAAAAAACAGGCCTGGAAAGCTCTTCTAAGCCTCGCTGGGGATATGTGAATGGAATTTCTACTAAGTCTGATTGGGAAGAGTAGGGATTCTCTTCCTGATTTCACTCCTCCTTCATTTCTCGTACATGAGAAAGGGGAAGGAGGGATACAGCTGCCTCCTAACTGAAGCACCAGGAAGGAAATTTCCAACTCCTTATTCTGCAAGTGACTGAAAGATGTCAGGGCATGTGGCTATGCCTTCTTATACCATCTAGCCCAAAGAAGGCTGTGTTGGTAGGGACTGAGCCAGCAGTATAGGTACTAGGCAGGATAAAGCATTACCTTTCCCAAATAAGAATTTTGCCCCCCATTAAATTTTCCTTAGACCCCAAATTTCTAGCATTGTAGTTACATAAAGCTTCAGTTGAACATTTAGAAATACAATTCAGGCATCCAAAGGAAAGGGACAGCGAAAGTTTCCAAGTTTGCAAACACAGGAAATAGAAAGATTCTAAGAATGAATTATTTTTAATGTGTCCCTCTCTGCAATGCTAGAAGTTTGGGGAATGAAGGAAAATTTCACTGAGGGCATAATTTTCACTGGAGGCAATGGCTTCATTTTTGCCCACCCTAGCAGCACTCCTGTTACTATACTGTAATCCTCCTCCCCAGCTCTTCCAAGAATGAACTCAGGGAGAAGTCTTAGAAACATTCTCCTTAATATCAAGTTTTCCACATGCACAGAATTTTTTGCTTGTATAGTAGGACATCAGATCACACAAATCGCCAGCTGCAGTTCAAAATGTACAAGCCAGGCTTAGTTTTCCAACTCAGTGGAAAATAGTCCTGTGAGAATCTTGCATGTAATTAACAAATGCTGCTTTTTGCAAGAGCTCCACATTCCTTGTACAGCTAGGAATGGGTTGGAGGGAATGTAAATAAATAGATTAACTAGAAAATCCAGGACTGCACATAATACATGTCTGACCAATCTGAGACATTTGCCTCAGTTGTGTATGCCAGGGCTTGGATCTGATACAGCTCATCAGACATCCTGGCTGTTGATTACATGAGGAGAATATATGTGAGTGTGTGATGACTGAATCATAAGGCCCCATGCCAGAAATACTTGCCAGTTTTGTGTATAATATGATGGGGAAACTTTAAAAAAAAGGCCAGCTGAGGCCAATATATCACCATCCCCCCCCCACTTCCACAGCTGTCTCAGTGTTTCATCTTCCTTGTTCCTAGACAGCAGCTATGGCTACAGAGCTATTTTGCCTACCCCTGACAAGAGTTTCCAAAAATGGCAATATTTTCTCTGCTGGGCCTCCAGACTCTGTTTACTAAAGAGATGTAACAATTAGTGAAGGAGCCGTCTGCTGCGCCTTGGCAGGAGCCACCCCGCATCCCGCCTGGGTGCAAAATTTGTTAGAAAAGCAACTTCCTAACATGTTGTATTAATTTAGTACATTATACTTTTTTCTCTCCCAAGGGTCCTCCTCCTAGCCTCATTTCAGAACAAAGACCTTCCTTTTGCTTACTTTTTTTTTCTGCATAAAGTCACTCTCTTAGCCTGTATTATGCCAAATTTAGCATTGCCAGAATGAAACATTTCCCTGCATTTTCTTTTTTAAAGAGCAAGAAGATGACCAGGTTCCCCATTTCCCCCTTCCTTCATATTATTTGCAAAATAATCCCCACCCACCACAGTAAAACAGAAGTCAAAGATAGTAAAAGGTTTTGGAGACAGTAATGGGATAATTAATTTGAAAGTCCTGCGTCTAGTGAATCTGGTGACAGATATGAAAAAAAAAATAGTGCTAAAAATAACTACAGATCCAAGAAGTAATTTTTGGATTTGCCATCAGAATCTGTTATCTTCCTCCTCTTCCACTACTGTATTGTTCAAGCATGTACCAGGGCTATATGGGAGAATAAACTCTCTGACAGTAAAACTTTACAAAAACAAAGCACATGTACAAACATCTATCTGCTGAACCAGAGAACCCAATTGTCAGATGGGAATAGGAGGAAACGGATGCCCAAGCTTTAAAGTGAAAGTGTGCATTCCCCTCCCATGCCCACGTGGCAGGCTGCACCAGTGCATTTTGGTGTGCCATAAGTGATCACTGCCATTTTTGTAAATCTTTTCTTTTGCGGGTTTTATTTTTGGTTGCTTTTTTGGTGGGTTTAGGAAAGCAAATGATCACATATGCAGGCAATTTGGGGACTTTTGACCAGTTTGGGGGCATAAAAATTCATCTGAAAATTGGACACTTTAAAAATGCAGGGGCTTCAGGGTCCATGTGTAAATGTCTCAAGTTCTTCATGGATCTTGCGGGCTGCACTTTGCCCATCTCTGTTTGAAAACCACCTCACACATAAAATCCAAAATTTCTCCTGGGATTTATCTACCTGCCTGGTGATCTGTGAAAGCACAGCAATTTCCCGAGACTTCAGCTAGTCCCCTGAAAACTGGGAGCCCTATATACCCAAAACACTCTTCCTTTACAAGATTCATCTGCTGGCAAATTGTGGATGTGTTCTAGGACTCTCAGTTCATGCATTGTCATGATGAGGGTGAATAGAACTGCCCAGTACAGTGCAATGTGCTTGAACTAGATGAGCTCCCTAGAACATGACTCAGAATCATTTGACATCCCCAAGAATTCCTGACTGCAAAGGTTGCCTGAATAAACAGTTTAATTTTTTAAAAATTGGTGGGTTAGGCAATTAATGCAGGTGACAGTGGAGGGGGGATGCTGAAGCTGTAGCCCTGATCACTGATAATATGATTACGTAGAAATGTCCTCTGCAAGAGGGAGGGGTATTTCTGACAGGCCAAATCCTCTGAGTTCCCCTATCCCCCAAATTTCCCAGTTGTCCCTCCCTCTACCCTACCTCCTCAAAAGGGAGACAGGGCAGGAATGAAGTAGGGGAAGCACTATCTGTGTATACTCAGCTTCACTACTCCTTCATGTTGCCTGTGCACACTGAACAGTTTGGAAGACAGCTGAGTCAGGATCAGCTGAATGCACTTAGCTTTGTACTCTGCCTGGTTACATTTAGGTTGAGGTGCCAGTGATGTCAGGGGGCCTAGTGTGTTCCTACATGGATGCTGTGAATATTAATTATTTGCTGTTGTAGTTAAGTATTCCAAACCAAGCAACAGGTTTTGCAAATAACATCTGAAAATTCAGTTTGCAGAGACCTGGATAGAGTGGTGTAGACTTGAGTCAATAGACTCGGACTCAAGTCGGACTTAAGTGAGGTGATTCAACTCGGACTCGACTTGGCCATAAATGATACACTGACTTGACTTGACTCAAGACTTGTATATTTTTAATAACTGACTTGATTCTCTTCGTTCAATAAAATAACGCATTCATCCAGAAACCTTACAGCTTTGAACAACACTTCCATCTCTTTATCTCTTTTTGCCTACTGGTCATGTGACAATCTGACTCAAGGCCAAAGTGTGGGTGCATTTCTCAGAGGGGAATAGCAAACAGGTTAGGCAATGGGCTTGAGGCAAGCTTGAGGTCTGCTCAACAGCCTGTAGCCACTGCATATTGGAGGAGCCTTCTAAAACTTTTCCTAAGAGCAAAAGAAAAGACTTGCCCCAGACTGCAGGGTGCATTTCTCAGAGGAGAACAGCAAATGTGTTAGGCAATGGGCTTGAGGAGGAAGAATCCTTCCTTCTAAAGCAGTGGTTCTCAACCTTCCTAATGCCGCGACCCTTTAATACAGTTCCTCATGTTGTGGTGACCCCCAACCATAAAATTATTTATTTATTATTTACAATGCCCCCCCCCCGGGAAAGGCCACCTCGCTAGTCAGGAATGGGGGGGTGGGCAGGGAGGGAAAGAGGAGCTGCGTGTATCCCCCGGGAAAAAACTCCAAGAACCCCCCCCGGGCTCTGCTTCTCCTTCGCTCTCATTTCTGCTGGGGGGGCAGTGTGGGAAATGTTTCCAGAGTGTCGACCCTGGCCGGGGGGCGGGGAGGAATCCCAGCGCCTTTGTCTTTTGCGCTGGGTGCAGCTTGCCCCCCAGAAAAGCACCGCCTTGTGGCCCTCTGGCCCTTCTGCAGCACCCCCCTCCGTGGCGAGTGGAGCAGGGGCCGTGGTGAGGAGGGGGCCTGCCCCCCGTGCTGCCACCACCCCACCAAGCTGGCCCATCACACGGGAGGTTCTCCTGGTAGCGGAGAAGGGGAGCGATTTCAGTCCCTTCTGAAAAGGGGGCAGGAGGACGCAAGCGTGTGGCTCACGCTTGCGCATCACCACTCATGCTGTGACTGAATGCGCTCCTACCAGAGGGGCAGGAGGACGTGAGCGCGTGGCTCGCGCTTGCGCACCACCACCAAGGAGGGAATGGAGCCTAAGACCATTGGAAATACATATTTTCCGATGGTCTTAGGCGACCCCTGTGAAAGGGTTGTTCGACCCCCAAAGGGGTCGCGACCCATAGGTTGAGAACCGCTGGTCTATATCGACAAATGCTCACGCTAAAGCAAAAACTCATTAGTCTAAAAGGTGCTGTGACATTCCTTCTTTTTCCTCCGTTCCCCTTCCCTTTGTCCTTTTTATGCTGCAGAAGACTAACACAGCTACTTCTTGGAAAATTTCTGCAAATTCTTTTTCCCTCACACACAGTCTCATTGCTCCAGATTATTTTGTTTTATGTTTTTGGAATTATGAACAAAATAAAATAGCCCAAAACAAAGCCCAGTAGTCCACTTTATGCTTTTGAGAAGAGAATCACTAAAATGAAAAAAAAAAATCACATAGGCAGTTTTGTAGATAACAATCCTTGCTCTGGAAGGCAAATATAGCTGCCTTAGTACAGATGTAGCTAGGTTGATACTAGAGACTTGCCTGGAAATCTACAGGTCTTGATTTTAACCTTCCCTCTGCCATTGACTCTTTAGGTTGGGGCAGGAATCATTTCAGCCCCCTAGATATTCCTGGACCGAAGCTCCTGGAATTCCTCACCATTACTTATGGTGCTGGCTAGAATTGCTAGAACTAGCAGTCTAAAAATGTCTGTAGGGCTGCATGAATCCCATCCCTGCTCTGGGCATCTTTAGGCAAGTTGCTATCTCTCAGTGATCCTCACTGTTGCAATAGCCTCAGTCTCAAATTAGGGTGTAATACTACAGTGGGCCTTCAGTATCTGCTAGGGTTTGTTTCCAGGACAGTGGATAGAAAAATTTGTGGATGCTCAAGTCCTAATAATAATAACATTAAAAACATTAAGAACATACCCAATCCTCCCCACCCACCAACCCATCTAAAACCAACCCCCTAAAACACACAATTAACAACAATCAACTGACTATTAAAAGAACAGCAAGACAGTTGGTGGGAGGCAGTGGAGTACTAGTCTGTGAAGGCCTGTCGGAAGACTGGTAATATGCCGGATCTCCTCTGGCAGGCCATTCCATAACTTGGGAGCGATAGAAGAGAAGGTCCTCTGGGTAACCGCAGCCAACCTAGTTCTGACTGGCTGCAGTAAATTCCTCCCAGAGGACCTTAGTGTGCGGGGCAGGTTATATGGGAGAAGGCGATCCCGCAGGTAGGCTGGCCCTAAGCCATAAAGGGCTTTAAAGGTAATAACCAACACCTTGTACTGTGCCCGGAAACTAATAGGCAGCCTATGTAACGACTTCAGAATTGGTGTTATGTGGTCAGTTTTAGGTCTACCAGTGACCAGCCTGGCTGCCATATTCTGAACTAATTGAAGTTTCCGGACTAAGCACATGGGTAGCCCTATGTAGAGTGCATTGCAGAAGTCAAGCCATGAAGTTACCAGCACATGCACCACTGATTTTAGGTGTTGTGTCCCTTATATAAAATGGCAAAATCAGTGTTCGCTTTTTGGATTTGCTTTTGAGGTTTTTTTTTTTTTTTTAATTTTCAGCCTTACACTGTTGTGAACAGAGAGTCCGCAGATATGGAGGGCCACCTGTACTGGCTTATCTTTATAGGCTAGTGCTAAGGCATGCAACAAGATAATTCATGTGAAATGATTTGAATGTGACATAGACATAAATGTAAATGTTAATGTAAAAGGAAATAGTTCACATTTTCTTGGGTTCCTGCCCTTAACTTTGAAGCCCAAGACATATGGCTGACTCTGACATTAGTCAGAAAATGAGGCAACCCTCTTAAGTTTAAATGTCAAAGGGAAGGAAAGGAAAACAAATTGTTGAGTATTCATTGTGTTACTGTTGTCTTTTTACTGCCAGAAAGGAGGGGAGAGGTGGGATTTTCTGCCTCATGCATGTGGTTGTAGGATTTTCCTGCCTCGTGCATCAAAATAATTTGGCTGGGGTACTGAGCAGACTTTGTAATTTGCTGCTCCACTTCAGGCAATAAAAAGTGTTTTGGTACAGAAAAAGGCAAACTCACGCTGAACAAATTTTGCCAAGAAAACCCTTGATAGGATCACTTTAGGGTCACCATAATTCAGAAACAACTTGAAGGTTCACAACAACAACAACAGCAGCAGCAGCAGCAATAACAAGAAGTTCTGCTGTGGTAGGACGAGTCAGAAGAGGAAGGCAGTGCCTTTTCACGTGGTCAGCCAGAAAAGAGCCAGCCAGAAGCAGGAGCCTCCGGAAGGAATTATTGTGAGGTGGTCAATTCTCTCTTCTTATCAGCCCAGTTGCTGGGAATGGAAACAGAATGGCGTGACAGTGGCTGTTCCAAGAAAGAGCAGGAGGGTGGCCCTGCCTTTGGAACAAATTTGGTTTTACTCATGCTTTCCTGTCTCTGGCCTGCTTTCTTGGTAAATAAGGCTATGTGTTCAAAGGCTTTCTCAGAAGGACACCGTTGTTAACATCTCTTCAGTTCAGTTCAGTGTCAGCCTGCACAGGGCAACCCTGACAGGTACTAGCCACTATCCTTCACATTTCACCTTGGTAGAATTTCAGCTTGATAAATGTTTGTCTTTGAGAATGGTGTTTCTCAACCTCATCCCCAAATCAAGAAGAGGTTAAAAATTAAGTTGCAGTATGTATACTAAACTGACTGTCTGCCTAATTGCCATGCTTGGGTAAAAAAAGGCCAGATCCAGCCAATGAGGCCAATGAGCCTGACAGTGTTTTGCATCTTTCTGCAATTAGCAGATTGGCTCACTTGCTTAAGCCATCTGAAGGCTCTGCTGGTACTTTTATGCAGTACAATCCCTTTCTGTTTATAGAATAATAGAATTTGAAAGGGACTCATGGGCCATCAAGTACAACCCCATGGTCAGTACAGGATCTCCAGCTAAAGCATCTTTAAGTAAGTAGGCTGACCAGCCTCTTTTTAAAGATGCCCAAAAAGGAGACTCCATCATTTCTCTAGGCAATTGGTTCCATTGCTGAACCACCCTTATTGCTAAGAAATTCCTTCTAATGTCCAGTCAAAATCTGCTCTTCTGTAACTTCAAACCATTAGACCTGGTCTTACTCTCTGAGACAGCAGAGAACTAGGTTGTCCCCATCTCTTTGTGAAAGCCCTTGAGATATTTAAAGAATGCAACCATGTCCCTCTTCCATCTTCTCTTCACCAAGTTCAGCATGCCCAGGTCCTTCAAAGTTTTTTCATATGTTTTGTTATCCATACCTGTTATCCTTGTTGGCCTTCTCTTGACCTGCTCCAACTTGTCTCTAGCCTTCTTAAAATGAGGCATGTAGAACTGAACACAATACACCAGATGAAGCCTGACCAGCTCAGAACAAAGCGAGACTATTACTTCCTTTGTCTTGGAAACTATGCTTCTATTAATGCAGACTAAAATAGCTTTTGTCTTCTTTGTTGTAGCATGACACTGTTGGCTTATGTTAAGCTTATGATCAACAATAATCCTAAGTACTGCTGAGCCATCCTATACCTGTGATTTTTTTTTTTGCCTAAATGTAGAATTTTTCATTTGTCTCTATTGAAATTCATTTTATTAACTTCTGCCCAATTTTCTAGTTTATCTAGGTCCCTTTGAATTCCATCTCTATTTTCCAGTGTATTAGTCGCCCCTCCCAGCTCATGGAAAAGATACTCTGCTGTTGCAAATGGACCAAGAAAATAAGATATTTGAAAGCCAGAAATGACATTCTAAGGCTATTTCTGCCTTACACCGTTGCAGTGTTATTATTCCACTTTCAACACCCTGTGGAATTCTGGGGTTTGTAGTTGACTGAGGCCAAAGAGCTCCCTGGCTGAAAATGCTGAAGGCCCCTCCCTCAGCTGCAAACCCCAGGATTCCATAAGATGTTGAAATTAGAATAATAACACTATAATAGTGTAGTATAGAAATGGCCTAAGTCTTGTTTTAGTGCCACTCCATTATGGAGAAAATAAAAAGATAACACCTGGGATATTCTACCCTCTCCCAAATATCCTAAAGTTCCTGTTGATCCTTTGCTAGCTTTATATTTCCTCTTTCTTCTGCCTTCCTCCCATAGCATTCCCTTTGCTGTATGATCACCCTTATTCCTTTTTTGGTTCTCTTTTTGACCTCTGCAATGTTCCTGAAACTAACAGTCTGGAGGAAACGATAAGGCTTTAGGAGCTCGTTGGGTTCCCTCCCTATTCCCAGCCAGCTATTATAACTGGTGACAAAGTGTTATACTGTGTAGGCTCGGGAAATTTTCTGATTCTAATGAAAACCGGATTTCCTGGCAGTTTTTTTCAGGGGTTAATGACGTTCAGGCAAGCTTTCGTAAGTTCAGTTTTGTAAAACTTGCTGGAGAACAGAGCCACTGCATGCGCAAAATTCTGTTTTATTTTGGGAGCTCTTGCTGTTATAACTGTGATGCTACTGAGGGGGTTCCTTAATTTTTTTTTTTTTAATGAAGGCAGAATTGTTTTATCTGAATTAATTTCAGCCAAGTTTGCCTTCAATTTTACAGAGATTTGTGTGAAAACTGTAAGGCTTACATGGGTATCAGCATTTTAAAATCCCAAATCTTTTAACTAAACTAATAAGGATATATTATTATTTTCTGGAACATGATACATACATAACTCCCGCATTTAGCCACTTCTTGTTGCTCCTAGTTGGTTTTTGGACATAATTCAAAGTGCTAGTTCTGACTTCTTCATCCCTAAACCATCTGCAAACAGGAAAGTGCCTGAAAAAGTTACATTTTGGTCTACAGGTTCCAGAATCCTCAACCAGCATGGCCAGCTGTAATAAAAAGCTGCTTTCCCAGGCTCTGAATATGATGCATCGCTGACACAACATTTTTATGTTAAATAAGTGTGCCAGTTTAACTATCACGTACCTCCACCCAAAGAAACTTACAGTTTGGTGAGGATGGTGAAAATTCTTTGTTAAAAAGTTCTACTGGCCCATTCCTTTGAGCAGTGCTTCCCAATGCTTTCCTAAGGGAAAGGAATTACTAGTAATATTAAATCCATTTAAGGCTGAAATCCTATGTGCATTCCATTGAAACTGGTAGGGTATAAACTCTCATAAGGGCTGAGCAAAGATATTTTGTTGACAGTTGAGGCAGAGCTACAAATCTTTTTCGCCTCCATACCCTCCAACTGTCCCTATTTGCCAGGGATATTCCTGATTAATCCTCTGTCATCCCATTTTCTCAGCTGCTTTTAAAATATTTTGTTTTCTCTCTCCTCCTGCCACTTTGCCTCTTTGCAGCTTACTACAATTGCTGTAAACTGAATTCAGAGTGCAAAAAGAGTCTGCATTCACTAAAGGAAGCAGTAGGTTCAGACAAAAACAAACTGCTGCAGTCTCTCCTGGCTTGTGTGTTCTTTCTTATTATAACTTTTCCTATCTTGACCACACTCTGATATTATTTGGCTATTCATGTCCCAGTTTCTATCTGTGAAATTTTGGAGGACATGCTTCCGTACCCACTTGGATTCACAAATCAAGATGCATAGTGCTCAATAAAGCCAAATTGTAGAATAATAAGAAATACCAGAGAATTTGCTGCCCTTTCACGATAATTCTGGGGTTTGTAGTTTAGGAAGAGGCATTTAGAATTCTCAACCAGGGAGCTCTTTGGCCTCAGTAAACTACAAACCCCAGAATTCCACAGGATGTTGAAAGTGGAATAATAGCACTATTAACAGTATAGTGCAGAAACGTCCGTAGATCTACCCTCTGAAAAATGCAATGGAATGCAATGCAAGATAACACAGTAAACATGAAGCATTACAAGAAACCTACTTCGTAGCCAAGAGTAAGAATTGTGCAGAATTCTGGAAATTGTTGGACTGCAACTCCAAACAGCACTAGCCAGCATGCCTGATGGTGAGGAATTCTAGGAGCTACAGTTCAGTAACATTTGAAAGTCTGCACAATTCCCACCTCTGTTCTAGGTTCAGATTAACTAAAATAATTAAAAACAGAAGACCTACATCCACATTTATTCTGTGTTAACAATTCTACTTGTTAATTCTGTCTCAAAGGCCGCTCCCTAAATTGCAAAGGCCAGGCTTCCATAAGATGCTGAAAGTGGAATAATAGCACTATGACAGTGCAGTGTGGAAAGGCCCTAAAAGTGGAGCCTGTTCTATGGTAGGCCAGGGGCCCTTTCACACTACAGTCATTCCCCCACATTCGCTAGGTTCAAGGGCACAGGACTCCCATGAAAGTGGAAAAACCGTGAATAATTCTAGGCCCTCCAAACAATATTTAACACACAAAAATATATGATTATCATATTCAACCCTCCGTGGATTCGCTAGAGGCATTAGGGTTCCTTCATAAGGCAGAAGTGGGGGGTTGGTGGGGCTTACTGCCACCTCCATGGCTGCCCCACACCATTTTTAATAGAGACTTACAAGCCTCATTTGCAGTTTCTCAGGCCCTTTTCGCACCTTACCTTCGTCGCGAGGAGCGGCGCTCACGCAAGCAGCCGTTTGCACGAGCCGCTCACGGCAGCTCTTCTGCCTCCCGCAGTGGCTTGCCCATTGCGCGACCGTCGCGCTAGCGCCCTGCCCCTTCCTTTCGCAGCACAGCCTGGGAGCTGTAGGCTGCACTGGGGGAGGAAGCGTGACCGGGCTGGCTTGTTCGGAGCACCACACGCAGGTAAGTGCGCAAGGGCCCCGCGAGCATTGCGCGACCGTGCAGTATTTTTGGCTTAGAGCCGAAAATAAAAAAATGCATGCGCAGCCCGCTTTAGGCTCGTGAGCGTTGCGTGAGTGGGAGTGCGTCGTACGGACCAACACTCCCATTCACGCGATGCTCAAGGAGCCCTCCCACAAAAAAACTGCATGCGAAAAGGGCCTCAATCTCACATGGCTTGTAGTCTCTATTAAAAATGGCATGGGGAGGCAGCAGAGGTGACAGCAAATAATCTCTGAATAATCAAATCCACAAATGTGGAGGGCTGACTGTACGTAGTTATAGTGCTGTGGTTCCGCTTTAACTACCATGGCAGGGGCAGTATAAGTATAGGAAGAAAAAAGTACTCATTGCTTGCTGTTACTGCTTTTACCTGACCTTGGAAGATGCCACTTGTAGCGTGTCATCTTTCACACTGCACAATAATAGCACTATGGTTCCACTTGAACTGTCATGGCAGTTTCATATGGAATTCTGGGATTTGCAGTTTAGCAACGGGTACTTAGAATTTTCAGCAAGAGAGTTCTGGTGCCTCACAAATGCCAGGATTCCGTAGGATGCAGCCGTGGTGGTTAAAGCAGAATTGTAGTGCTGTAATTGTGTGGAGTGAAAGGTCTCCTAGTTATGGTATTCTCTCTCGTGAGGCTAGAATGGCAACATTTCTTGACCTCTTTCAAAGACAATTGAAAATATATTGTTCCAGAGTGTTATCTTTTTTGATAATAAGGCAAATGAGATTTTTAAAGTAATGCAATGACTAGTGGTGTCACTACTTTTTAAGTGCAATGAGCCACCGTTTCTTGTACTGGCATACTTCAGTTGGCAAAGCCCCTGACAAAGAAGGTCCTTAATCTGGCATTAGAATTAGGACTGATACAATGCTATAGTTTCCAGGAAGATGGAGCCCTGCGACACCTCTCGTTTTAGAAAGTACTTAACTGGCATCATATCAGCACAAGGACCAAGGTAACTGGATTGCTGACTCTCTCTGCGAGAAATGTTTATCTTATTGCATCTTATTGTTCATCCATCTGACAGGACCTGCCACAAGGATTCTCTCGCTGTGACCTGAAGGATAATCTTCTTCAAAATGGCTGTACAAAAGACTTTATAGAGTATCCAGTCAGCAGGATCCAGATCTTAGAGAATAGGCCCCTCAGCAATAAAGGCTCAGGAAGGGAAATTACCCAAATGACTCCACAGAAGATTGAGCTAACCTTGCGGCCAGGTAAGCAAGATATGATTATTTAACTCACTGGTGTGCTGTCTCCTGCCCTGTTTGACTCTTGATACTTCCTTCCATACCAAGAGGCCACAGCTCAACAAATGCCATATATTCTTTTCCGGCAGTAGTTAGGAGGTTTACTTCCCAGTATGTCCAATTAAAAGTTTCTCCAGTAGTAGGGCTGGATAAACAGTCTGAGACTGAGAGTCTGGAAGGCTGCTTCAGTCAGAATAAATCATTCTGGGCTATAGGAATAAATAGTCTGATACAATATGAGGCTCCCTCATAGCTGTTTTCGACTGCATATCCACTGTATGTTTTGAACACTTAACTCATATCACATATCAGGTCAGTATTTCTTGAAAACTTTTAACTCATATCACATACCAGATAATGTATATTTTGAAAACCTTTAACTCATATCACATACCAGGTATGTACAGTTAGATTCAAAGTGAATCAGGGGTTGCTACGTCTGTTATTACTATGTTATGTCAGGGAAACAGAAGAGATAAAGGTGTTCTTTTTGAAAAATAATCCAAGTACCGGTTTTGTTTTTTTGTTTGTTTCTTTTGTGAAACACAAGTAGTTCTTAACATTTTTAAAATTATGTTCCCCCTGCAAGAATTTAATGAAAGCTAGGGATTCCCTTTGCAGAAAAACACATAAAAATGCAAAAATTTTATAGCATTTTTTAAATATTTTTATATTTTATAGCAAAATAAATGCGATTTATTTTATAGCATTAGAGATCGATTTCTTTCAAATCCTGAAAAAAGAAATGCAATTAACATTTTAAAAGGCTAATTTTTAACCTTATAATTTGCTAACACTGAAAAATTCAAAGCAGCTGAAAAGACAGTGATGAAAAAAAGTGTTAATTTCATGATTCGTCATGACTGGAAAGGATTCAAAGCAACAGGGAGGGAAACTGAAGGGGGAATTTTTTTTTTTCATTCATTTCACAGACCCCACCCCCCAAAGTCTCCCATGGACTCCAGGTTAAGAGTCCCTTGTCTAATCTGTATTGTTTACAAGTTAATTGTTGCTACTTTGGTTTTAAGAGAGTTGTTTTGCTTTGGGGGCATTTTGATTTTTTTTATTAAAAAAAAACTTTTACACCGTTTAAAAACCTTTTAAAGCTTTTTTTTTTTTTTCCAAATAAGACTGAAAAGTATGGTGAAGGACATGGTGCAGATTTACGGATGTAAACACACACCAGCTGTTAACATTAACAACTGTTAACATTTATGAGTTACTGTAGGGAAGGGTGATTGCAATCAGTTATAAGCTCTGAGGCAGGAATCCCAGTAGCATCTTGGGTTTTGACCATACATGGTCAGAAATTTCCTTAATGGGAAAGTGGGTGGTATGTTTTTTTATGTGTGCAGATCAGTGCTAGGCCAGCAGTCATGACTAATCAAACATTTGGAAGGAAGGAAGGTGGTCAGGAATCTCTTAAACAAAACTTTATCTGCTCACACCTTGCCCACAATTTTAACATTTCAGATGACTCCCAAACCTTCACAGTGCAAGTGCGTCAGGTGGAAGATTACCCTGTAGACATCTACTATCTGATGGACTTGTCCAATTCCATGAAAGATGATCTCCGTAACATCCAGAACCTAGGTACTAACCTAGCCATGAAAATGCGTAAAGTGACCAGCAACCTGAGGATTGGCTTTGGAGCTTTTGTGGACAAGCCACTGTCCCCTTACATGTACATTTCACCTCCAGAAGCCCTTGAAAACCCATGCTATGAGTAAGTTCTCTGCTGAAGCACAGTTGGTTGCTGTGCATGTCTTTGCAAAAAACATGTCATCTAGAGTATAGAAAGTTGCCAGATTCATATTCCTGTCCCTCCTTCTGAGTCAGTACAACACTGTGGGCCCTTTTAAACTAAATTTAAGAAGCAAATGGTTTGAGGACTGTGTGCTGTGTCTCCCCTCCCTGCCTTTACAAGCATTGGTTAGAAAAATCTTGCAGTTGTGTTTTTCTGAATGCTACCTGCATTCTCTTCCTATCCTTGCTTCCTATAGTCTTCATTTTATTTCTCATAAAGGAATTCATGTACAGTTGGGCCTTCACATTTGCTAGGGTTAAGGGACCCTCGCAAAAGTGAAAAATTTGCAAATATCAAAATTTGTGTATCTGTGGAGGGGAGGCTGAGGCCTGAGTGGGGAGAGTGGGCACCTAAGGTCTAAATCAGGTCAGGGAAAGGAGATAATTGGCGTGGTGGTCCTGTACTTCTCTCTTGCCCATCACCTTTCTTGGATGTACAGAGGGCTTTGGGAGAGGGCTTGTGGTGCTGAGAAATCAGGCTTTGAGGTGTCCTTGGTTGGCCAGGCAGTGGCTGGTGGAGGAGGAGGAAGACTGGAGACAGGTTTTTAAAGAGCTGCACGGCCTGATTGGAACTGCCAAGAGGGAAGGTTCCCTGAAAAAGAGAGCACCTGAAGTGGGGGGGGGGTTGGAAAAACTCGCAAATAATCAAATCCGTGGATGTCAAACCCACAAATGCGGAGGGCTGACTGCAGGTGTTTTTCTTATTAGTAAACTTTGTATTTTGTATGCATTTTCTCCATTCGTGAAAGATATGTTTAAGTGTATTTTAAAATAGTTCATACAATATTACCTGCCTGTATTTTTAAAATGTGCCCACATTTTTCTGTGTATTTTATTTCATCAAACATGTTCCAGGCCTTGCAACTCTGGGGATGTTGCAGGTGAGGTGCACTTCGTCTTGCAATCCACCTGAAGAAGTGCAAAGTGGGTATCTCCATTAACAATTTTGAATCTGGTTAAATTGCTTGCTAGCCAATAACACCAATATTTGGCATTGTTAATGGTGATCATGTTACCCAGGGAACCAGAATTCTTAAGGCAAGATCCCATAAGTTTAGTGTAGGTTGAATGTATGCCAGCATAATTAAACTGGATCCTACAGTTGTTCAACTTATTGCGAAACAGGCTCTAAAGAGCTTGAGCTCACTCACTCTGTAATGGTTGATCAGCTCTCTACCCACAAGATTAAAAGTGTGAGAGAGGGCTGTGTGTCTGCTTGCAACAGGTATGGCTGCACTAGGGATCAGGCTTACACAAGTCTGAGAAAGCACAACTGCTTACATAACTGTTTATATGCTAGAATAGTGCTCTAACAGGATTCTGCCCTTAATTAGCTACTTAAAAGGGAAACATTTTAGACCTTATCCATGTTTAATACAGTGCTGACAAGACAAACTTTATCCCTTAGCTGCTCTGCTCCTTAAGGCAGAGAGGAACATTTCACTGTAGGAAGAGCAAGGCCATTTCCGCACTAGGCAGTCATAGTGCTATTATTCCCTTTCCAACATCCTATGGAATCCTGAGGTTTGCAGTTTAGGGAGGGGCATTTAGAATTCTCGGCCAGAGAGCTCTTTAGCCTCAATAAACTACAAACCTCAGAATTCCACAGGAGGTTGAAAGTGGAATAATAGCACTGTAATGGCCCAAATGTGACTGAACAGTGAGAGCACCTTTACTGGCACACCAGCACAGCAACTCTTAGTACAGCTGGTCAGAAAATACTAAGCAGTTACTGTCTTTCACCCAATAAAGACTTTTTTTCAGTAAGAAAAGAGGAAGAAACAGTGATAAAACACAAGAGAATTACAATGGAAAACGGTGCCATCTCATCTCCTCCTCCTCCTTCCCAGAGCCCTGTGGGCAAGGCAGGACAATTGCACATCTGTCAACTTCCTGGATTTATCTCATCATTTGTGCAGATTTTAGGATTGTTGTGCTTTGTTTTGTTTTCTGAAATGCAGCTATATGGTGATGGCTCTACAGGGTACTTGCTATGTGTGAAATTGCTCTCTGTGTGGTTTTGACAGTTTTCTACTCACTGCCTCTCTTTTTGTGGTTTTTTGCTGGGATAATGAATATTTCCAAGTAGCTCTGCAGGAGCCACACAATGTACAGCTAATCTGCCTCCATGGGACTCCATTTCTAAGCAGGTTGTGTGCCTATGCAATACAATTTTATATAAACAAATAATTGGATATAATTGTTTCATAAGCAAATGGAGAAAAATATAATTTCTCAAGGAGAATGTCACAAGTACTGAAGGACTGGTAGTATTTGTGAAAGTTGTGTAGCTGATGATAGAGCTTTCCTATTTAATTTCATTACATTACTTGTGAACTTATTAGGCAACCTATATTTACATAAGGCTAGGTGTTTGCCCTGCCAAAATCAGAGTGTGATGTTGCAAGCTGCTCTGCAACCTTGTCCAACTAAAGCATGGGGTAGATACATGTTAAATCAGGGATGGGCAACTGCAGACATGAGAGGGGTCATTTTTCTTTCCTAGTGGGCTGCAGCAGCAGCATGTTTCAGTGCACCTGAAGTGATATATGTCACTTGAGACCACCATTTTGGCCATTTTTTCTTTCTTTTTTGTCTGTTTTGAGGAGATGGGAGAGTTCAGGGGAGAAACATGTTGCCCTTTTAAGCAGTTTTGGAAGATTTTGTGCAGTCATTTGAAAATCAGTTTGGATTTTTTTTTTAAAGAATGGACTTTGAGGGGCTTCTGGGAAGTACTGCAGACCACATTGTGGGGTCCACACTTCGCCCTTCCTTGCTTTAAATAAATAGAAAGGAGCAATACTGTTTACCCCTGTAGTGAGGTTAGTTTGGGAATTGATTGCTAGAGCCACCAAATGATTAATGCAGGAAGCATTATCTTCTGTCTCAATTGACTTTGTCCTCAGTAATGTTATCATACAACCAAATCTAATTGGATGATGACCTCACATCTGCTGCCTGATCCTTCATTGGTTGAAATTGCTCCAGGAAGCAAAATTAAAACCATAAGAAGCAAAAATACAGAAACAAAAAAAGGGAAAAACAGTGGGCTTTTCTGCACTGCACTGTTATAGTGTTGTTATTCTACTTCCAACATCCTGTGGAATTCTGGGTCTTGTAGTTGACTGAGGCCAAAGAGCTCTCTGGCTGAGAATTCTAAATGCCCCTCCCTGAACTGCAAACCCCAGGATTCCATAGGATGTTGAAAGTGGAATAATAGCACTATAACAGTGTAGGGTGTAAAGGCCCAGTATCAGTCACTGGTGAAAAGGATAAATATTATGTGGTGTTGTTCCTTCAGAGATATTGTAATCCCTCCCCATGCATTATTACTTCCTCACAAAATTGAAGTGGGCAGACATTTATAAAGTCCTATTAGTATATCAGCTTTGGCTCCTTTATACCAGAGTCGACATTATATTCCAGCTTTGGTTTATTCTTACCACTCTGCTGCCATTAAAGTTCTGGCTATAGGCCTTGACATAAGAATAAATCAGAGTAATATTGTTACACCATGCTGCTTTCATACAAGAAGATTAGATCAGTTTGAACTTAGGGTTTGGCAAACATATGAGTTCTCTTTTTCTTGAAGATGTAGTTCAAAATCCTAACTTTTCTAGGCTCAGCCTTGCACTGTTATGAGACAGACAGACGGACAGAAAGGTTCCACTCCCCTACGCAGAGCTATATATACTGGAGTGCAGGTGGAGGTGGGGTAGGGATTTCTTTGTTTGTGGCCATTTCCGCACTAGACTGTTATAGCGCTATTATTCCACTTTCAACATTCTATGGAATCCTGGGGTTTGCAGTTTAGGGAGGGGCCTTGAGGATTCCATAGGATGTTGAAAGTGGAATAATAGCGCTATAATAGTCTAGTGCAGAAATGGCCTGTGTCTCAGCTCAGAGGCAAGCAACTCAGGTACACTATTACAGGAAAGGGATTGTTCTTAATATCAGTGACTATACGAAGCCCCCGCCTTTCAATGAGCAGTCATCTGATGATTCACTTATATGATGCTTCCAAATTAAGGACAAGTTCCATTAATTTTATGGGGGTTCTGTGCTTTCATCAGTTCTTCTTCCCTATGGAGGCTTGCTCGGGACTGCTCATGTGGATGTGCTGCTTGCAAAGTGAGCTGAGGTGGGGGGAAGGGCACCAAGCCAGCTAAGAGACTTTGTAAGCAGTGTGCATGCAGTCAGTCCCAAGTAAGGCTTTGTAAGTCCTTCATGCTCTCTACAGTACAGTGCATGGGTTCTGTTCTTCAATCAATTCTGTTTTCTGACAGTGCTATCTAACCTGTCAGATAAGTGGGGGAGCCTGGATGCTAATTTCAGTTAAGCCCTCCAATTCCTTTTCCTTGTCCTAAGTTCATTCTGTTGCTTCCTAGCTTGAAACCACCAGATGACCACTGCCTGCCAATGTTTGGCTATAAACATGTATTGGCACTTACAGATGAAGTTCAGCGTTTCAATGAGGAGGTTAAGAAACAAAGTGTGTCAAGGAACCGTGATGCACCTGAAGGAGGGTTTGATGCCATCATCCAAGCTACTGTCTGTGATGTAAGAGTCCCTCCCCCACCAGGTTTTCATGGATCAGTAGATGGGTTGAGATGAACTACCTAGTGGCTCACACATGTCACATATGTATATGGAGAGATGTATCAGCTCAATTTTTGAGAGGCACCCAAAATGTCTTGGGCAAGCTTTGTATTTAAAAAAAAAAATCTCTGCTATCTTGATTGTGAAGTTAAAGCTTTAAAGTGATAACCATTTTACATGAACTGACATTAAGTCTATGGCCCTTTCTGCAGAAGGCCTGCGTCCCAGCCTTGGGACATGAGAGGAGCAGGACCATGATGAAGCTTCCACAAGATGTCATTGTGGTCCCATCCTTCTGCTGTCGCCAGCTGGCACAATTGTGGAATAAATCATTGACGGGATTTCCCCATCAATGACCCGCAATTGCACAACTCTCCCATACCTACTTGTCATGAGAAAGGGCAGGAAGTGCAATGGTGGTGCTTCCTGCCCCAGTGCAGCCTGAGAAAGAGCCTGGCTATACTGTGGCATGCAGGTGCATGTTGGTCATGCTCCCTTCCAGAGGCAGCCGGTCACATGCAGAAGAGAACATTCCTGTCACGTTCCCTTCCAGCAGAGGTGCTGCTGGGATCAAAACTGGGAGACTATGGGACCAGGTAGGGTTGCGGAAAGGGCCTGTGCCTTTGATTACTTCTTTCTGGGTTTTGCTTTTCTTTGTGGCTCATGGAAACTATACTTTCTTGTTTTGCTGCAGGAGAAGATTGGCTGGAGACCAGATGCTTCCCACTTACTGGTCTTCACTACAGATGCCAAAACACACATTGCTTTAGATGGGAGACTGGCAGGGATTGTGACACCCAATGATGGGCGTTGCCACTTGGACAGCAATAACTCCTATGAAGCTTCAACCAGACTGGTATGAACCTTGTTTTGTAGCTACAGGTCTAGGACTGCTACGACTACATGGATCATTCTACTATGCTTGATGATACATTTGGACAGTTATCATAAAAGATGTATTATTATATACTTTGGTTTTTCAACTTCTTGGGGTTGATAGGCCTCCTGAATACCTATAGAAACATATTAATATCTAACACTAGGAACAATAGAATGAATGGAGCAGGAGGAAAAGTTTTATGCTGCCACTTTATCTCAGGTGTTGAAGGCCTTTAATATTTCACAGATGGTAAACTGTCTGGTTGAATACAGGCCAGGTTTCCTGTTGCTTTAATATTCATTCAGTCCCTGCTCAGAAAAGTTTTCTTTAAATGTCATTAGGAAAAACTACAATACATCTCCTCCACACATCTCCATCTCCCAACCCAGTGTTTAGGTGGTGCAGCCCCCTCCTAACATGGCTGTCTCTTGGACAGTGACAAGCAAGAAGTGGTGGTGACAGTAAAAAATCAATCTGCTCCATTTCTGTAGCTGGATGCACAGCAACAGCATCCTCTCTGGCCAGTTAGGGGGTCTTCATGAGGTCCTTAGGGATGAGGTGATTGCTGTGCATCGAGCTGCAGAAACAGAGCATGATCCTTCTTCTCCCTTCTTTCTACCAACCAGAGTGCCTGAAAGACCTGTTTCTCTATATGAACCTACCCAAATCTTAGGTCATTTCTGCACTACAGTGTTATAGTGCTTTTATTTGACTTTCAACATCCTGTGGAATTCTGGGGTTTATAGTTTACTGAGGCCAAAGAGCTCTCTGGTTGAGAATTCTAAATGCCCCTCCCTAAACTCCCCAGAATTCCATAGGAAGCTGAAAGTGGAATAATAGCAGTATAGCACTCTAGTGCAGAAATGGCCTTAGAATCCTCAAGGGAGGGCTTTCTTTTGGTCCCACCATCCTTACAAGTCTGTCTGGTGAGGACATAGGAGAAAACCTCTGTGACTGCTCCTAGGCTGTAGATTCCCTCCCACAGGAGGCTAGGCTGGCTCCATCCCTGCTCTCCTTTCACCAGGAAGCAAAAACATTTTTATAACAGACAGGCATTTTATGGTTATGTAGTTGCAGAGAACTTATTTCATGCTGTGTGTGAAATATTTTTATCTTTAATATTACTTAGTAAAAGGGTTTTATAAATTTTAAAATAAATGACATTTTAATATGAATATGAATTTATTTAATTGTGTTTTAACCTTTTCACCATCATAGTCTGTTTATCTTCATCTTGTTTTAGCCTTGTAAGTGGCCTTGAAAAGGAAGATATAAAATAGTATTCAAGCTGGTAACTCTAACAAATGAATTAGGGAAGATGAAAAAGCTTTATCTCTTTCTTCTTCTCCTGCCACTCCACCCTTTATTATCCCAACATCCACCACAGACTACTTGCCTGAGCAACTTTTCTATTCTGGTCAACACAGGTCAGATCTGGGCCTAAAGAGACAGGTTAAAGCTAAACTTGATCCTATAAGCCTTGTCCTTTCTGCACCTATAGCTAAAACCTTAATGACAGATGGAAAAGTAAGAAGGTATGTGGTATAACAGGGGAGATGGGCCATATAATATAGCCTCACTGGGCTTCTATAAGCAGGGAGATGGGAGACACGTAGACCAAATCCATTTCCACACTAGACTGTTCTAGTGCTATTATTCCACTTTCAACATCCTGTGGAATCCTGGGGTTTGCAGTTTAGGGAGGGGCCAGGCATCCCCTCCCTAAACTGCAAACCCCAGGATTCCATAGGATGTTGACAGTGGAATAACAGCACTAGAACAGTCTAGTGAGGAAATGGCCCAGGAGTTCTGTGCTTTTAGTTATGTTCAGTTCTCATCTGTACAAGATGAGAAGGGTGGCACCATAGTGACAATGACTCCTTTACTGGTCTTGGGTCCTCAGCAAATTCTAAACATTGGTATTGTCTGAAGATCAGCCCATGAGAACGAATTGTATATGAGACACATTCTACCCACCGTGATATCCCTGTCATCGAAGCCAGATTGCCCACTGTCAGTGATGGAAAGCAGGTTTTACCCAAAGCCAGCAGTTTTTCCAATTGTGTGGAAGGGGGCACATGGAAGGGCTCTTTTGAAATGGAGGCCAAGCCTACTGCTTGCTTCTGTTGATCCCTGTTACTGAGTATGTTCCCATCTCTGCTTCATCTGCACAGTACCACACATGAAAGTGTGACAGCATGCTGGGAAGAATGGAATGGAGTCTTGAGACCTAACTTGACGTATTTTTTTAACATCGTATCTTTTTCACTTTTAAAATACATATATAGATAACTTTTATGAGGATATTCCTAGTTCTGGCTATTGTCTTTTGTGGAGAACTGGACAGGATTTATTAGCTAAATACACAAACCCAATGGATGCCCCTTTCTCCCCATCTCTGTAATTCCCAGTTGTTTTTTCCCCAATGAGACATAACTGACATTACAATTTATTTATCTTGCTCTTTTCCAAGGATTACCCGTCCCTTGGTCTGCTAACAGATAAACTCTCCCAGAAAAACATTAACTTGATTTTTGCTGTGACTCATGGCATCGTGGGACTTTACAGGGTAAGAGGACTTGCAAAACTTCTGTTTGCACCGAGATTATTGGACTGTGATGATGGGGGACATCAGCATGAAAGAATCTGGATAAAATGAAGCGAAGTAGAGTGTATAAAGGGTTTTTGTACGTCTTACAGTCAAATCTCTATGCAGTAGGTTAGCAAACATTTTCCCCATTGTTTAGCAGTGACACCTACTCACAGAGTTGACCCCCCAAAATTGCTGAAAAGAAAAAAAAACAACTGGTTAGCCAGAAGTGAATTTGTTGTGTAGAAGGACTGTCTGCTCCATTCATTTGCAATACTGTGAACAAATAATATAGAATTCTGTGATTCACTCTCTTCTAATGTGCTTTGGTTGGTGAATTTTGAGATTTTAATTTAGAAAACAAATCTCATAAGCCTGAAGTCTGCCTATGCCTGGTCTAAATGCTCTGCTGCTTCCTGTTTTCTGCAGTTCCCTGTAGAGAATTGTAATAATGATATACTTTGAAGATCTGTGTTTTATTTGGTGCAGGTAGTCCATCTGTAAATGACAGGCATTCTACATTGTGATTATGTTCATAATTGCTGTGAACTAATCACCTAACCTCCTGGAGATAACCTTCTCTGTATTCAGGCTAGTCCTTAGAAGGCAGATATCCATGGCCTTTCTGCACTACACTGTTATAGTGCTATTATTCCCCTTTCAACATCCTGTGTAATTCTGGGGTTTATAGTTTACTAAGGCCAAAGAGCTCTCTGACTGTGAATTCTAAATGTCCCTCCCTAAACTGCAAACCCCAGGATTCCATAGGATATTGAAAGTGGAACAATAGCACTATAACAATGCAGTGCAGAAAGACCCCAGTCTATAACTGGGCTGCATTCAAAACCTTAGCAGCATATTACCACCAGCTGGGACTTGTGCTGTGGTGGCAAAGCTTTTGAGAGCCCAGGGTGGTGGTTCCATGCCACCTTGAGCCAACAGAGTAGGACTTTGTGGAAGAAAGTAATAATACAGTGGGGATCTAGCAATTTTATATTTTAATATCTTGCTATACACTACTGCTATCCCTCTTTAGATTATACATATTGGTGAAAATATTGGCCAAAATAGTAAAATCTCATATAGTTTTTCTTAACTTCTACTTCTTTGCTTACTGGAACCATCCACCATTTTCATTTTAGAAATATAGTGAGCTGCTCCCAGGCACTACAGTAGGGACTTTGACAAGTGACTCCAGCAATATTCTGCAGATTATTATGGATTCCTATGGGGTGAGTACACTAATAGTGGCATTCAGAAGAGTTACTGTGTTATCAGCATGGCTGACTCAATCATAGAAGCAAACTAGGCAACCACAAAGAGTGCCATAGCAAAGCAAGTATGTTGTGGACCAAAACCACAGCCTATACTTTTGGATGAAGTGCGTAGATTAATCTTGGTAACGCACATAGTAGCTGATTAATATTCTCTGCATTCCAGTAGACATCACCCGGATTCTTCAAGTCTCCATCAGCTGCTTGGTGTAGAATGGAAGAAACTAGAAGTGATAAATTTGAAAATAGCCTAGCAACTCAACAAACTCTTGGAAGAGTTGTGGTATTGCATGGAGAGTAGATTTGAAACCACCCTGGGAAGCAAACACTAGTCTTGAATTACTGTACTTTTTTCACATACTTTGTATAGAAAACCAGCCAATATAACAGTCATAACTTTGTGGTATATTGTTTCCTGTGTTTTCTTTCAATAATTTCCTCCAGATTTGGGGCAGTTTGGAGGCAATTTTTTAATTTATTTGATAGAGCACAACTGTTTCACTAGTCTGTTCAGTGCAGATAGGTGGTAAAGTCCTATCAAGGGTTTGCAGGGCTCCTGTTCCTGATATTAAATGCTTTCTGCTGACTCTGTCCCTTTTATTGTTTCCTCTAGAGTACAGCATCAGTGTTACTGATGATAGCCTATATAGATAACACTGCAACATTTTTCTGTGGCAACTTTTATGCTTTCCCACTGAGCTATGGTCATATTCAGTGAAGAAACTGTGACCTAACTAGGGCAACATGAAGAGTTTCAAAGCTAAGTAATTTGGATCTTCCCTGATCCAAGCTTATTTACTCTATTGAATCCAACATAATCCATTGAATTGCCTCTAGTTTGGATTGCTTTGAAAGGCAGAGATGAAGAGTGGGTTAAGTAGACATGGCAGTAGAAAAGAAGTTTCAAAGTACTGAGTTTGGATCTGTCAATATGTCAGATTTTTAGGGAAACTTTCACTCTGTCTCCCAGTTGGCTCAGACATTCTTCCTCTTCTCATTTCAGAAAATCCGTTCAAAGATTGAACTGGAAGTACGCAATCTACCAGAAGAATTGTCCCTCTCATTCAATGCCACCTGCCTGGATAATGAAGTAATTCCAGGAGTTAAGTCTTGTGTTGGCCTTAAGATTGGTGACACGGTGAGTTTCAGGAGTGCAGCTCTAGGGTGGTAATAATTGCAAAAGACTGGTGTAAGACAGCTACTTTCTCCTGTTTTCACAGAAAGCATTCCTATAGTCTAGAGGTTAAAAACTCAGAAATGATATTCTTGCCAAGTTTTATTACAATATGGAGCCTGATCTCTGCATTTTAAAAAATGCTTCCTTGAGTAGAAAATAAGTTTTTCAACTGTCTCCTTTTATTCCTATATCTAAGGCCATTTCTGCACTACATTGCTATAGTGCTATTATTTCTACTTTCAACATTCTATGGAATCCTGGACTTTGCAGTTTAGGGAGGGGCATTTAGAGGGCCTTAGTTAAATTACAAACCTCAGAATTTCACAGGATGTTAAAAATGGAATAATAGCACTATAACAGTGTAGTGCAGAAAGGGCCTTAGTTCACATTTGGGGTAAATTTGGTGCTTTTGCAGAAAAGCACAAGATGGTTGTGTCTTACTCCATGCTCAGTCAGTTGTAGATATGCATAAATGTCTAATATTCCAATATTAGCCATCCCACTATCAATCCACAGATACAAATTTGGTCATCAACAGTGGTGAAAAGTTTATCTGTGGCACTGCATTTACTTTAATATCAGAAACACGTGGACTGCTGGAATTAAGGTCCACATTGTTTTGTGCAGTGAAAAGGTGGACTTTATAGGTAAGGAATAACATTGATTAATACACACAGAGAAAAGATTAATAAAAGTACAGATTTGAGTAATTTTAGCGTATTCCACTTGAGATGGAGCATAAACAGTTCTGCTTGTGTTGCCCTTCCCAGGTGAGTTTCAGCATTGAGGCCAAGGTGCGAAGATGTCCCCAGGAACAGCAAAAGTCTTTCACTATCAAGCCACTAGGCTTTGAAGACAGTCTGACAGTATTGGTGAACTTTGACTGTGACTGCCGGTGCCAGCAATATGCCGAGCATGATAGTGACATCTGTACTCATGGCAACGGCACCTTTGAATGCGGCATGTGTCGCTGCCACCCTGGACGGCTGGGCTCCCACTGTGAGTGTTCTGAGGAGGAGTACAGCCCTTCCCAGCAGGATAATTGCAGCCCTCGTCAGGGAGAGCCGCTCTGTAGCCAGCGAGGTGAATGTATCTGTGGCCAGTGTGTTTGCTACAGCAGTGACTTTGGCAAGATCTCTGGAAAATACTGTGAATGTGATGACTTCTCCTGTGTCCGATTCAAGGGGGAGCTGTGTTCTGGTGAGTGGAATCTGGCTGGGTGAGATGGTGATGGGGAGGTGGCTTGGGGCAAACTTTCAAGAATTGAAGGCAGTTCAAAAGAGAGATCAAGTAAGTTTGGTTTTTTCTTGGTAATGTTCAAAATAAACACACTGCAAAGTCTAATTGACCAAAGGCAACAGTGAGACAGGTGCCTGTGTCTGTACACTATGGGAAGCAGGGGCTGTCTCAAAACAATATCACTTTTCTCAAAGCCTAATATATATCACCAGCTTCAGATTCTGAAAGAATTTGGCTTGCTCTTCAGAGATATATTTCAGATTTAACAGTAGCAGAAGACAGAAAAAGGTACTGCAGAAAAGTAGTACCTTTTAAGAACGTAGTTACTTTATAATTCCGTGAACAAATCCCATGAATTCCATGACATTAACATTGGGCATGTTATGTAAGATTCTCAAGCAGAGATCTTTTTTTAAGCCAATGGATTTTGGCGTTTGGCACACATATATAAGACTGTCAGGTAGTTTATATGCATGCAGTAAAGACAGATTAGGCCAAAGTATAGATTTCCCTAAGCAGTAGTCATATATACTCCTAAATGTGGGGGAGGGACAAGCAGGGCTCTCTTGCCTTCATTAAATCAGGAGTGAAGGAAGTATGGTCCTCAGGCCTTGTGTGCCCCCAGGGCAAATTTCTGAGCCTTCTGGGTTCCCTGGACCCCTTTTTCTCTTCAAAAGTAGCGATGAGTTGCCTCCTCAAAAGTAGTGGAAGGCTCCTACAGTGGTGGTTATCTTTTTAAATAGGCTACATACTCTTTCTATCCCTATTTGACCTTAAAAGGCTATTTCAAAAAACTAAACTTCTTGCCACTTTTTTGGGAGGGGTGCATACTATGTGCCCCCAAAGGGTCCTGGGGCAGAAAATTTGCCCCACATCTGCTTTAAACAATGTCCTTGAGCCTCTCATCAAGACAGGTGTTGATAATGTGTGGCCTTCCAGTTGGTGTTGGACTGAAACTCTTGTTACCCTTCATCATTGGCTGTACTTCACAGGGCTAATGGCAATTACAGTTCAACATCTCTAAGAGCAAATCTGTAAACTGTAAGCATTTAACTGTAGCTGAACTTTGGCACAGTATTTTGGAATTTTTTTTATACAGTAGCTTGTACAAAACTCTTCAGGCAGAAACAGAATCTGTTACCTTTTAAAAGAAGAGTTCTGTATAGATTAAAAACTTGCTATTCATGCAAGTGTGTGGACACAGTTCAACAATGCTTACAGCCATGTAAGTATAATTCTTTACTTTTGAGTCCAAGCTCATATTTGAGTGTGTCTCCCTGCGCATCTTCACAGGACTGGATGCCTGTGTGAATGACTCAGGGTGATAAAAGCAAAAAGAGTAATTGGTGTGGTTTTCTGATCTAGGGGACTCAGCCTTGCCCTTCGTACAGAATCACAGTGCATTCCATTCCATGCAGGTTTCTGTGTACGCTGTAAAATACAACAAGTATTGTGCAATGTGGCAGTTCATGGTGTTTATCAAACACTGATAAAAAAGACAAGCTATTCATTGCACAACTCTGGCCATTGTGATTTCTCTGGGGGAAAAACACTGAGCTTTTGTTATTTTGTTAGTCTGCTAACCCCATTTAGTAGATATCAGAACAGATATAGGATCTAGGGTCTTTGCTGAAAAGAGTCACTGGACCCTAAATCTGCCACTGAATTGGAAAAAGATGTTGTGGGGTTGGGTTAATCAGTAACTGCATACCACACTTAATGCACAGTGTGCCACTGACAGGAGGTAGAGGCTACTATTGCCTTGTCTCTGTTAGATGGGGACAAGAGAGGAAGGAGGCACCCATTGCTACTCAAAGAGACAGTTGTTTATTCTTGAATGCCTCTAGTACCACCCAACAGGCAAAGGAAGCCACCATCTGGCTGAATTCTTTCAAATCTGATGGGGTCAGATCACAGATCACAAATTTCAAAGTCCAGAAGGAGTTGGAGAACATGGGTTGCTAGGTGGCCATATAGACAGGACAAATTTAAAAAGAAATTTAAAAAAAAAACATGAATTCTGAGCAGGCTTGCCAGTGCTTTCAATATCCTAGCTTGTTGTGAACCTTTATGTGCAGCTTGGCACTCCTGAAATTAAGCAGACTAAGATTTTTCTGGTAGGGAAGGAGTTTTTGAAAAGATTCTTACATTTTGGGTGTGTATCAAGACTAAGATATGGGATAAAGGCCAGTAAAAAAAATAATGCACAAATTTAATCCTTTAACGTGAATCACAGGATGTAAATATCAAATCTAAAGATTTTTTTTTTAAATTATACGTTCTTCAATCCATTTCTGTTCTTGCTGTTCATTCTCACCCCTTCTCTTCAATAACATTTTACTAAGCCAAATGATCTCCTAGTTCATTCCATCTGAATAATTATTTCTCAGGCATATGACCAACTCACAACCTGTTCTCAAATATATTTTTTTTCCAGTATTACTAGAGAGATATTCCAACCAGCTGCTGTTTAGTCTCCCCTCTCTCTATGATTCACTTGAGTTTCTCATTAACCAGTCTTTCATTATTATTCCACCCCTGCAAAGGAGGCTGCTGCCCCTTATCCAGGAGTGTGTGGGCATAAATTCAGCAGAGACAAAAACACCTCAGAGAAAACATTTCCTGTCAGAGAGTTTCATGGGAGTATTTGTGGGAGGCCTCTGACCTTTTTCCTGAGTGTGGCATGTGTGTTCCAACACTAATGGCTTAACTGCATCAGTCATTTAAAAGGGTCAGTGCCCAGCTGAACAGGGTTTAAATTAAATGCAGGGCCTTGGTATTTGGCACCAGGTGAGGTAAAATACTGAGTGTACACACTTTGTTGCTTTTGGCCTTCTCAAAACCAACCAGACCTTTTCTTTAACTAGCTAGAAACGTTACTTGATTGTCACATCTATATGTTCACACTTGCTCTAAGAAGCTCAGAGCAGCAGATGTAAAACTTAACCAGTTGTCATCACTTAAAAATGTAACTTGTTATCATCACAGAAAACCTAGGGTGTGGTGGAGTGGGATTCAGAGCTGGGAAAAGCTGTTAAGCTTTTTACCTTCAGGTTTATATGCCTGTTTGATATTCCAGACTCTGGTACTTGCCTCACAGACAGTGTAGTAGCCAGAGCGGCCTGGGATAGTTACCTTTTTGAACAACAACTCTCAAAACCACCCAGACAGCATGGTAACTGGATTCTGGGGGTCGTAAATCAAAAGTAAGGAATTTCTAAGCCCTGGGTCTTGAAAGAGAGGAAACTATAGGTAAGTTTACTGTGGAGGAGTTTGGAAGCAATGTATTACAAATTATAGTCAGTTTTCCACATCTGTAGGTTTAACTTTCATGGATTTGATTTTCTGCAAGTTTCTCCAACCTCTGCCACAAGTGTTTCTTTTCCCAGTGGTGGTGGGTCTTCCTTCTTGGCCACTCCAATCAGGATGCCTAGCCCTTTAGAAACCTTCCTCTGGTCCTTCTCCTCCTCCACCAGCTGCTGCCTGGCCAGCTAAGGACTGCCCATAGCCTGATCAGCACCACAAACTCACTCCCAGTGCCCCCCACACCCAAGGAAGGAGATGGGCAAGAGAGAGAAAGTATAGGGCCACCTTGCTGACCCACCCCCTTTCTTTCTTCTTTCCCTGACTTGGTTTGGACCTTGGGTGCCTCTTCTCTCTACTATGCCTCAGCCCCTTTCCCGCAGACACACACACACATTTTGATTTTCATGGCTTTCTCACTTTTGAAGGGGTCCTGAGCCCCTAACCCTAACAAATGTGGAGGGCCAAATATACAATGATACCTGTACAGTGTATGGAAATCTTTTTAATATAATTAATAATGCTAATGTTAACATGTATTTTGTTGTTCTTGTTGTTGTTGGAACAAGAAATGTTTACTTCTTGTTTCTTATTACTATTTATTACATTGTTCCATTGTTAACTTCTTTCATTGTTTTGAAAGAGTCGTTGAGAGCAGTGGCTCTTAACTTTTTCTTTACCAAGGACCCCCTGTAAATATAATTTGTTGCCAGGGTCTCCCAAGACTTAACGCAAGATTTAAATATTTAAATTTATATTTAAATATTCAAATATTTATTCATTTATTTATTAAAGACTTCTGGAAACAAGGATTTAAAGCCCTGCTCAGATACTGGGTCATCTTGAGCAGGTCACATTTTCTCACCCTCAGAGGAAGGCAAAAGCAAACTCCCTCTGAACAAATCTTGCCAAAAAACAAAACAAAAAAAAGCGCCCTGTGATAGGTTCACCTTAGGGTTGCCATAAATCAGAAGTGATTTGAAGGTACACAACAACAAAGTGCCAGTGATGGAGGAGGTTCTTTGTAGCTATCATGTCTCTTCCCTTTGAAAACTGGCTTATGATGGCCCTAAGGCAACCCTAACACAGGAGTTTCTCTGGCAAAATTTGTTGCTTTTGCCTTTCTCTAATGCTCAGAGAATGTGTCTTGCCCGAGGTTTCCAGAGTTAGAGGCCATTTCCGCACTATACTCTTATAGCGCGATTATTCCACTTTCAACATCATATGGTATCCTGGGGTTTGCAGTTTCGGGAGGGGCTGGCTGCAAACCCCAGGATTCCATAGGATGTTGAAAGTGGAATAATCGTGCTATAAGAGTTTAGTGTGGAAATGGCGAGAGTTTGGGTGCGCACGCGCATGCGCACACACACCTGCTGCCATATCCCTTTTGTCAGGATGTGGCAGCAGGGCTGTATGCTCACACCCAAACTGCTCCCTCATTTGCAAATGAGGGAACAGTGTGGGTGTGTGCACACACTCTCTTCCACATCCCTATTTGCTGCTGCTGTTGGTGTCTAGCTGCAGGGCTTCAGAGACCCCCTGTGAGGACTCAATGGACCCCCAGGGGTCCTGGTGCTCCAAGTTTAGAATGACTGATTTAGAGAATTTGGGGCATTTTTCTTCTTTTAAATATTTTTTGAAATGCTAATGCTAACCCATGAGGATTTGTTTGTTTTTAACGCACAAGTCTGCTGTGGAGTTTTGCTCCTGACCTCTGGAAACCTTATTCAAATCTGCTGTTGGTTTCAGAAAGCATTTCTTATGTACTTTCAGTCAGATCTCAGGACTAAAAACCTTGAGCTCTTTGAAGGAAAGGCAGAAAAATATAATAATGAATAAATACATATTTAAAAAATTACTGCAAGCTAAATTTGGAATCCATGATCCAGATCTGCACTTTCTATGTGTTGCAGCAGAATGATGGCATGTACATTCACAGCTGAGATTATTATCTTCATGTCATTAATGAGGGTCTGAAAGTGGGAGAAGAAGTTGGCTTCCTTGAATCCTAAAATGGATCGCTTCCTGCATATACCTTTGAGTTTTCCCGAGAAGCCTGCTCACCTCCCAATTCAGTTAGGGCTACAACACAGCCTTCTGGTCACACTGTGGTTCATCTACATACCAATTTGATTGCCCCCAATCCTGCCTGATTTCAGATGCTAAGCAAGGCCTAGTCAGGTTGTAAGAAGCCAGCAAGTAAAGTCAGAGATCTCCAGGTAGGACTAGGGAAAAGACTGCTGCCTGAAATTCTGGAGAACCATTTTTACTGATCAGTTTTGAGAATACTGATCTAGATAGATCAATGCTCTGACTCAGACTAACGCAGTTTCTTATATTCTTACAGGCCATGGGAAATGTGAGTGTGGTGACTGCAACTGCGATCCTGACTGGACAGGGACCTACTGCAATTGCACCACCCGGACTGACACCTGCATGTCTAGCAATGGGCTGGTGTGCAGTGGACAAGGACGTGGGTACTGTGCCTGTGGGAAATGTGTCTGTACCCAGCCTGGCTCTTATGGAGATACCTGTGAGAAATGCCCCACTTGTCCTGATGCCTGCACCATCAAGAAGTAAGTGAGACAAGAGTTGGGTGGCTTCAACATTTTAGTTTGATTGTATGGGAAAGGTTTCTGGTCCTTGCAGTTTGGCTGAAAACATCAAGGCTGGGCTTGTTTTTCAAGGTCTCCAAGGGAGGGCAGGAGATCTGTGAGTGAGTGGCCAGAAGCAAGAGAGCAGGTTGTTCCCCTCATTTAGTTCTTGCTATTAATAATTCCACCACTGAGCCACAGGCATGGTCATGCTCTCTTGCTGACCCAAAAGGCACCATCTAAAGCCCACACCCCAGGTTCCATTGGAAAATCACACCTGAGCTCCCAGGCTCTGTCTCCTGAGCCTCAGTGGCTGAATCTCAGCATGTCTGATGAACCTGGCTATCCATGACTGCTTCCACAGTATTTATGCCATAAGCAATGAACGAAGTTTTGTTTATTCCTCCCCTGATAAGGTCCTATGAGTTCAGGAATTGAAACTTTGGGCCCTCAGCTTAATTTCAAATGTCATCTGCTAGCCTTCAGTTTTAGATTCAGGTTCTGAAAAAAAAAATTTTTTTCACTACATTTCTCAGAATCTTCCAACTCTCAGCCATTGGCCCAGTGGGCTGAGGGATTCTGAGGGATTTACTCCAAAAATATTTTCAATTTCTGGACCTCTGGCAAGAGCATTAGGCCACCCCCCCACCCCCCACATGCCACTGGACAGGGATGAAGAGGGAGGGGGAAAGAGAAACCTGTCCTTTGCTGGAAAATTTGAGATGTGAGCCTGGTACAATTCTTACTCTATCCTGCATGTAACATTTCACTGCATCCCCTTATCAGGCATTTCTGCATGTTATAATGAGATGCACTTGCCACCTTTGTCCTTGTGATTCTTGATTTAGCCTCCGTTTTGCCTACTTGGTGCTTGGGAGATGTTTGGTGCTTAGGAAGACAGATGATGGATGAAAGATTATGGAAGTATAGGAGTGCAGCAGGACTGCCAGCTGTCCTAAAGCTGAGACCTTGTAATTTGGGTGGCAGAGACATGGGAGTTTCTGACAGGTAACAGAGGTGATTAAGTAAAAACGGAACCTTGTGGCACCTGGCAGTTTTGTAGCAGCAAGAGAAGAATATGACCTTGTAGGTCAGGGAAAGTGCCTGGCTGTGTCTGATTCTTTACGGGTAGAGACTGAGAAATCTGGCAAAAGCTCTAATTAAGTTGAGCAGGAACTAGTCTGTATTTCTGGCCATTCACCCTGGAGTTGTACAGTTTTCTGTGAAGACTACGAAGACGCTGACATTATTACCCTTTCTTCTACTCCACTTCCAGTTGTTGTATATTGTTGTTTATAATTTTTGAAGCATTTTAGGCATTGTACAAAGATTTTTAAAAAAATACCGTTTTGGCCCTCCTGTAGGCTTTAGATATGAGGATTCAAAAGAAAAAAGGGTGAAGAGTGAACCAGAAAAGTTAGTGTAGGCAAGACTGTAATGGTTTTTAGAATGACAATCTAGAATGGAGATGGTTTGGAGAGTAGAGAAGTCAATGGGAGGTAGTTTGTCAGCCAGGTTGATTGAACAGGCCATACTGTCTCCCCTCTAGCCCAGCCAGTTGGAATGACTGCTGACAGTTCAGGGAGAAGAGGTGCTAAGTAGCCATTGATTCAAGCCAATGAAAGGGACCATGCTATCTCACCCCATTCTTAACAACTGCCTAGGATAAATTCTTAGATCTGGAACTTTTAAGTATGTAATATGCTGTGGGAGGGATACATCCCTTGGCTGTATGAAGATGGGCCCTTGAAGTGCTACTAAAGTCACTTTTCCCCACCCCATTTTCTAGGAGACAGATTTAAAGCTGCTACTGCCTTTAATATTGTTTTCATGTTCTCATTACACCTTCCTTTTCTTCCTTCTATACAGGGAATGTGTGGAATGTAAAAAGTTTGAGCGGGGGATACTGATGGAGCAAGATGCCTGTAATCGCAACTGTCGAGATGTGATTGAATCAGTGCAGGAACTTGGTGCGTAAGAAATATGGGTCTCCCTGTAAGAATTGCAGGTTACTTGTTATTAATACTATTAATTATGCTTGTGCTTGATTTGATTTCTGTGTGGCTTTTCTCTTATATCTTCAGACGGATCAAGTTATCTTCCACCTGATATGAAAACTGCCCCTTTCCTTGTCCCTCTCCTTCAGGGTCAAACTAGAGTCTAGCTACCAGAAACTGGAGAAATGTGTACTCCCTATTTGTATTTTAGAGAACTGAGAGCCAGCATGGTATAGTAGTTCGAATGTTGGACTACAACAGTGGAGACCAGGGTTTGATAGGCTCAGCCATGGAAATCCACTGGGTGACCTTGGGTATGTCACATACTCTCAGCCCCAGAAAACCCCAGGATAGGGTCACCATAAGTTGGAAACAACTTGAAGGCACACAACAACAACATTTCAGAGAACAGTGGAATGTTCTCTGAAATAAAGTACCTCATCAATAAAACATGCAAATTATTTCTGTGCTTATCTTCTAATAATTGATCACAAAGGATGCTAAGTGCAACATACAGAAATAAGGAAAATCACATGCTGTAATAAGCAGATGCCTTTCACCACTTGGAGGAGCACCTCTGTATTATGTATTTATTAAATATTTTAAATTGGCTAGAAGTACATTAAGCAGATCACCAAGTTAAAAGATCTGAAAAGGATATAACAGTTGAAGCCATGTATATAAACACACACACAAAATAAAAATTAAAAAGATCAGGCCCTAAAGAGCTTTTTAAAAGCCATGTTATAACAGCACCTAAAAGAAAGCAATGTCTGTACCAATCAGGCCTCCAAGGAGAGGGCATTCCATAAATGGAGTGCTACACCAAAGAAGACCCTCTCCCATGTTCCCACGCAATGTATTACCACCACTATTGTGACACACAGGAGAACATCACCAGCAGATCTCAGTCCTCAGGCAGGTATGTATAGGGAGGGATTCTCCTTTGAGTATCAAGGTCCTAAGCCATTTAAGGCTTTGAATGTCATCAGCAGCAGGTTGAATTCTGAATACAATAACTGATACATAGATAAATACATAAAAATCCTGCCAAATTTGTTGTCTGCTTTTACCATCAGTTTATTGTTTACTTTAACTGCAATTCTTGGATCTTCTTTAAAGAAAGTCCCACATTCAGTATGATACAGTAGTCTAAAAGGAAGCATAATTAACAATTACCAAACTTTTGGGCCAAGTGAAACTATAGTCAGTGCATTAGCCTCATCTGAGAACACTTGGATCTCCAGTACAAAGCTAAATTCACAGTTTAATGTGAATTTATATCAAATTCACATCAAACTGTGAATTTAGCCCTTTCCTGAAGAGGTGAGAATCTACTGGATTTACATGCAAGCTAAGTAAGCTACAGCTTAAGACTACCAGTTATGATGAGCCTCTGAAAACAGGTAACACTGAATTAAATTTTTACATAATTGTTAGAACACCATGCTCTTTTTGGTAATATTATGGCACCTTCTAAACTTGATATTGGCCTTAATCTAGCCAAATTACTGTTTCTAGACATTCATTCAGCACTTCTGTTGCCTCATATGACTTTGAAATTAAGGAAAAATAGAACTCTGGGTCATGAGTATTCTTATGATGTGCGTGTTCCTTCAAGTCACCTGTCGACTTATGGCAGCCCCATGAATTTCATAAGGTTTTCATAGGCAAGGAATTCTTATGATACCTCACTGCAATCTCTGCATGACTTCTCCTGGAGCCTTGATGTAAATCAGGAAGAGACAAAGTGCAGCTAACTGGGTGCCCACACTGTGGCTGCTTTGTTGGTTGCCTGACCCTCATGCCAAGAAAAAAAAAAGGCTGGAAAAAATGGAAAACAGTTGGCTGAGAAGTCTCAGGAGAGATGATTTACCATTTCAGGAAAAGACAGGCTTGAAATAGACTCACAGAAATGTTTTGGAAATGAGAAATGACTTGAAAGCTCAGGACCCTTGAAAAGAGCATTTATGTGACCAGTAGTGCCCCCAGAGGTTTCTGACAGTGCTGTTTTTCATTTTCCCTACTAATCTTTTTTGAGCAATGCAGGGCTTGGGGGCCTAAGGAAAGGGCATAAATGGGCCCCAGACCCTAAACGTTGCCCACCCCAATAGAGATGTTAAAATGTATGTAAAAAGAAGATAGAAACCTGGCTGGGTGATAATCTTCCAGCACCACATTCTGGAAATTATTGTTTAGATATGAATAGAACCACTGTTATGACCATTCTGGTGATACTAAAAAAAGAAACATTTTTGTACTGTATTTCCCCATCCTCCAGCCAACATAGCCAGGCTGACTAGAAGCATCTGCAAGTTGTATTCTTAAAAACTTTTCTGAGTGCTGTTCCATCCTGCCAGATCTACCTCACAGAGCATATACAGAAGGGATAACATGGTCAATGGTGACAAAGGACACCGAAAGGTTCACTCTGCCCATCCATCTCCTAGTAAAGATTATCCATCAGGGAAACAAAAGCTATTTCTGTGCCAGACCAGGCCTGAAACCAGATAGGAATAGGTGGAGATAACCAATCTTATTTTGGAGAACCCATTTACATACGTTGCCCAAGAAGAGGTTACTTGTGACTATCTGATAATTCTTAAATTCATCAAGGTCCAAGGAGGCTTTCTTAAAGAGTGGTCTTGCAAGGTAGCCAGAATTATACCTATTGCATGGAGGTATTTGTTATCTTATCTATAGATCCCAATCACTCAGTCACCATCTGCTAAATGCAATTGGCCATGAAAAGCAGAAGGTAAGGAGGGTAGAAGTAGGCTTTACATCTACATCCTCAGGCTACAATAAGTTACTAAGAATCATTCCATAAAACAGGACCAGACAGTGCTCTGGACACATTCCCAGATCAAACAGATATTGCTGCAGTGTCCAGACGGGAGCAGACACAAGGGATTTTGTGCTAGAAGTGTTTAGCAAACCTGTGTTGGTAAAATTCTGTTTCTTCTTTTTCGCCATCATTACCAGCACAAAATATACTCAATAATGACCTGTTATTTGTATTTGATCATATTTTTCACATCTCTTATGCTATCTATGTTCTAGGTATAATTCAACTTGCTTCTTTGGCCCCAGCTTTTTTTAATGAATGAGAAAAGTAGCCAAGGAGAAGTGGCTTATAGAACTAGCCCTGTCATTAGGCATACTAGGAAAATTGTATCAGGCAGCAGATATTGTGGGACCAGTAGAGCCAGGCACCCAGCTGTTTTGCCTGAGTCCCCCAGCTATTCTCCTATGTTGGGAACTATGTATGTCACATGGTCTGTCCTGCTGCACCCCTCCCTCCGTTAACCTTCTTTCTCAAGTGCAGTGGAAGATATTAAGCCATTACCAGTTCCGTAGTAAAACTCTACTCTTAGTCCAATTGGCTTTTCTACATGGAATAGGATGGAGCGTCTTCTTGTCTTTTGCTTCAGACAGCACAAGTTCTTGGGCTAACACTGGTAGCTTAGGAGCTATCATGTCAGCTGCCAAAGTACTCTCGGTATTCTACAGAGAAGCGAGGATTTTGATATGAACCAGAACCTTTCCCAAAGTTCTCTGGAGTTGTTCAGTTTCCATTATCCATTTTATGGGTCTACTACTCTTGTGGCGGTGAGTGATGGCTAGAAGCTTAAACCTTACCTGAGGATGATCTGACCGTGACAAGAGAGTTAGAACTAGACTCCCTGCATCCAGAACACTGTCCTTCTGATCAGCTGAGAGTACCAGATCTACAGAGCGTCCTACTGTGTGTGTTGGGCAACTGATGTATGTGCAAGAGACAATCATGGCAGCCATGAAGTTTTGAGTCACCATAACAAGGCACCTACCACATGGAAATTGGAGCAACAGAGGAATACATTCCTATGACTCCCCAACAGCAAATATGAGATCACTCCTGTCAGCTCACAGACATTATGAGGCAATGAGGTGGCATATTAAATCAGCAAAATTCCTGCTCTGTTTCTACAAGACCAGACACACAGAAGGTAAAAATCAACTGATCAAAAATCCTGGAGAGAGAGAGAGAGAGAGAGAGAAATGGAATTGTTATAGACTACAGCAGCTCTACTCCCCGGGACCTTGGGTTTGTCTTGATGCTGAACTAAAAACGCAGACTTGCAGATTGAATACAAGCAGGGCTCTGCTCACCTGAGATCTGTGTGCAAGCTCTTGAGCTGGGACACTTGCTTTTTGTGTCCCAACTCAAACCTGCTTGCAAGTTTCTCTAAGGTATTTGAATGGCCAGTGGTGGAGACACAGTACTTGACTAAATGTTCTTTCCTCTGCCCTCTCTTGTAGGAGACAAGGGAGAAAATGCTGTGAATTGTACTTACAAGGATGAGGATGACTGCGTGGTACGTTTCCAGTACTATGAAGACTCCAGTGGGAAGTCCATCCTCTATGTCATCGAGGAACCAGGTGAGGGCTGAAAGCCACTAATAAAAAGCTTGATCTTTGTGTACATATACGTGTGTGTGTGTGTGTGTGTGTGTGTGTGTGTGTATATATATATATATATATATATACACACACACACACATACACACTATATAAAAGTCAACGTTTGTGAGTTTGTCTGTTTGTCTGCATCAGACAGGTGAAGACGTCATATGATTGACTGTGTCAGGGAAGAACACCTCATATGATTGACTGGCTGTAAAGATGCTATGGAATCCTGGGGTTGGCAGTTTAGGGAGGGACCTTTAGAATTCTCAGCTGAGAGTTCTGGGGCCTCAGGCTGGTTGTTATGGTGATGAGGCCTACCAGCAAGAAGAAGGGCAATGTATTCCCTCAGAACCAAACCCTCTATATGTTAACAACTCTGAATACAGATTGGATTGGGGAATATGGGGATAAGTTACAGGTCCTGGAATAAGCCCGTTGCTATGGAGACGAGGCCTATCAGCAAGGAGGAGGCCAGTGTATTCTTTCAGGAACTCAACCTCTATATGTTAACAACTCTGAATACAGATTGGATTGGGGAATATGAGGATAAGTTACAGGTACAAGAGAAGACAGTTTGGTGAATTCTTAAGAGGAAAATGAAATCCTGGCCAACGCTGGGTAAATACGCTTGTGTGTGTGTGTGTGTTTGTGTGTAGATAGATAGATAAAGACTGTGCATGATTTCTCAGCAATGTATGAAAGACAGTCAGAGTGCAGAAAAATTACTTTTTTGAACTATAACATTAGAGCAATAGTTCAAGAAAGTAACTTTTCCTGTTTCTGCTTGGTTCATATTAAGAGCAGCTTTATTTTCCAACCAACCCATATGTATTTTGCAGCTAAGGCATGTCATGGAAAACATCAGTTTCAGAGAGTGAGAACAGCTTCTAAAATCTGAATTTCTGGGGTGAGGGGAGAGAGAGCTGTGTGGTAGAGTGGTTTGAGCATTGGACCAGGACTCTGAAAGGCCATGGTTTGAATCTCTTTTCGACTGTGGAAACCCACTAGGTGACCTTGGACAAGTTACACTCTCTCAGAGGAAGGCAAAGGCAAACCACCTCTGAATAAATCCTGCCAAAAAAACCTTGTGATAGGGTCACCTTAGGGTCGCTGTAAGTCAGAAGTTACTTTTAGGCCATTTCCACACTAGCCTGTTAAAGTGCTATTATTCCACTATGTAGTTAGAGAGGGACCTCAAAGGCCCCTCTCTAGATTGCAAACCCCAGGATTCCATAGGATGTTGAACACGGAATAATAGCACTATAACAGGCTAGTGCGGAAATTGGTTAAGGCATGCAACAACAACAACAACAACAAGAGGGTGAGGAGAGACAACAGGAGAGAAAAGTAAGGGACGTATGAAGATAAAAATGGGTTATGTTGCATTCAAGTTTTTTTTGTTTTTTGTTTTTTAATGAAGACAGAGGAACACTGGCTCTTCATATGTGCTGGACACAATTCCTTACCCTTTATCATTTATCATGTTGTCCCAGGGCTTTTGAGAATTGATTAAAGTCTAAAACATCTGGAGTGTTTCCCCACCCTAAATCTGGGGTAGGAGAATTAAGCCAAAACCTTCATTGAAAATTTGTGATTTGAAGGGGAATTTGAAGAGAAAAAAGAAATGTCAGCACATATATATTCAGCAAGGGAATTTCAGGCAGAAGGACCAATAAGATAATAGGCAGACAAGAGATACCAGAGTAAGCTGTGGACGGTAAAGCTGGAGGGTGAACTTACAAGGCGGGGATATTTTGAGCCATGATGTCCACAAAATAAGCAGCAGTTACTAGTTACATCAGTTCTCATATAGTTGGCTACTGATTATAGGTCGTTCATGAGTAGTAGCTCAAATATTGTTATTAAATTTCTTTCATTACTAGTTAATTACTGTAGTATATTATTAAGTAATAATTACTTTCTTCTGTCTAGAAAAAAACTGTAATGTATTCAACCCATAGTTTATTTTATTGAAAACTCTGTATAAATTTACTTTTATAATTTTACTTTTATGCTGTACCATTCTACTTTTCTTCCAAGAAAATCTAGGATTGAGTTGCTACCACCTGCTGAAGGGGGCATGTTTGATTTGCATAATTCATACCAATTGCATAATTCAGTATACCTTGGGGCAAAACTCTGTTTTTAATGTACAGAATTCTCAGAGGCCTGGCCTGGAGTCAGTGACTTTTGTGCTCACTTCTGAACTTCGTCATCTTTCAGTTCACAGTTAAATGTTGCCCATCATCTGCAGAGGCTTTGGAGTCATATGTAACTCTTTGTCAAAATTCTGAATAAGCCTGTTAAGCTACCAGATGTTGGCCCTGTCTCTTCTTGTTGATAGCAGAGCAAAGGGGAATGAAGGCACGAACTCTACAGTAGCCTCTAGTGATGCAAGAACTACTTCCTCCTTCTTAGAAGCATGATGAGGCCTGTGAGCAAAAGTCCTAGAGGCCACCCTAATCCCCACAAAGGATGTTAAAACCACTAGTTACACAATGCATGTGAAGAGACACAGGCCCTCGCCACAGGGAATATAAATTTGGCTTGTGACTCAGACTGCATGTAGGAGGTTGACACCTAATTAACACTTGGGAAGATTTGACCAGACCTCAGTGGGGAATACTCTGAGACTAGATAAAGTCTGGTGGGAAACCACAAAAGTTGTCACTCGTTCCATAATATTCTGGGATTGTTAAATATTCCATACAGGAACAGGAAGACATATACACAACAGTGTGGTTAGGGGGTGGTATATGTTTGACTAACCTATAAGCTTTCTGGGAAAGATTGGTTGGGGAAGTAACTGATCCACTAAATCATCAATGTGGAGCTGTTGAGACAAGTTCTATTCACTGGGACATGGTCTTTTCCCTCTGCTTGCATCATTGTAAACAACCCATTTCCCAACTATGCCTTAAGGACCTCCTAAGGGAGGTTCAACTGTCATCCTGGACAATCTACACTGTGCTGATCTGGCTATCAGCAGTGTTTTCTTGATATCCAGTTTGAATCTGATCTAATCTGAAACTTAAAATACTTGTGCTGGGGTGGCTTCTGTTATGGTTGATATAATGCTATTGCACTGAACATGAATCAGAGACTATCAGCATAAGAAAAGAACCCGGGTGAAGATGAAAGGGGGAGATGTCAGGAAAATCTTCATGGGATTTACCTACATTACTGCATAAGTAAGCTAATATGGCACTAGGCTCCCAAATGGGGTATAGTGACCAGGCAGTAGTTACAGGTATGTTAAATACTAAATACAGTCTTATTAAATGCAATTTAAGATGTTTTCTGGATATTATTTCACTCTTTTTCATCACATAAATGCTTGCAACTTTCTTGGATAACAGGAATGGGGAAAGAATCCTTGCTGTGCCCTGGAGCATGTCTGAAAGCCTCCAGACCTTAATCTAAACAAACAATAAACCATCCCGTTTTTTTGGCATAAAAACAGTTAAAAGTATGCCCAAATTTCTTCAAAACAATTGGACAAGTATGATATATAAGGATCAGTCAGCGAATATTATAGTAAATGGAGAAAAAACATCTAAAATCAATATTAGAAAAGGGACGAGACAGAGATGTCCGTTGTCGCCATTGATCTTCTTAATAATGATTGAAATCTTAAATATACAAATAAGACAAGATTCGGAAATAAAAGGAGTACAAATAAAGAATCAGTTGTTTAAACTTAGGGCATTCGCGGATGATCTTGTAATTTTATTAGATAATCCAACACAAAGTATAAAGCAGCTAAAGAAGACTCTACAAGAATATGAAAGAGTATCGGGCTTTAAAATAAATTCCTATTAAAACATCTATATTAACTAAGAATATGAATAAACAAGAGGAAAGGGAGTTGGAGAGGGAATCACAATTTAAAATAGAAAAAAAATTGGGAATATATTTGACTAAAAACAATACGGACTTGTACGATAACAACTATAAGAAAGTATGGCAGTCAGTGAAAGAAGATCTAAAAAGATGGACAACCTTGGATATATCTTTGTTAGGTAGGATTGCAGTAATAAAGATGAACATCTTGCCGAGAATGATTTTCTTATTTCAAAATCTTCTGATTATAACCAATGATGGGGTTTTTAAGCAATGGAGAAGTGACCTTTCCAAATTTATTTGGAACGGGAGAAAATCCCGAATAAAGTGGCACGGCTTAATAAATGTTAAAGAAAGAGGAGGTTTGGGAACACCGGAGTTAAGGCTATATTATCATGCATGTTGTATGGATTGGGTGACCACTTGGATTAGACTGGAAGACGAGAGATTGTTAACATTAGAAGGGGCAGATTTGCCCTTTGGATGGCACTCATATCTCTGGTATGAGAAGGCAAGAATAAATAGAGAATTTAACAATCATTTCATTAGAAAATCAATTCTTAGAGTGTGGTTGTATAAGAAAAAGATATATTTGAGGTTTCCATTGTGGGTATCCCCACATGAAGCCTTTTATAGGAGAGAGAAACCGCAGATAAACAGGTGGATTACATATAAGGACTTAGTGGAACTCCAGGGGGGAGAGCTCCAGTTGAAAACGAAAGAAGAATTAGCAGTTTACGGACTTTGTACCCACTGGTTATTGCAAAGACAGATAACGGAGAAATTCAAATTTGACCGAAAAACAGTAGGGATAGAAAGCAAAGAAAATGAGCTGGATAAATTATTTAAACCTGGAGTTGAGCATCGTATAGCAAAGTTATATAAAACTTTATTGAACTTGGAACTTGAAAAAGAAACAATAAAAGAGAATATGCTAAGATGGGCACAGAATATAGGAAGACCACTGGAATGTTGGGAAAAGTCTTGGTCCAGAATAAGCAAAATATTGAGGAGTGCAACTTTAAAAGAAAATTACTTTAAGATCGTATATAGGTGGTACTATACACCAGTACAAATTGCAAAAATGACAAAAACTGAAAAAATTAAATGTTGGAAGTGTGACCAGAAAGGAACCCTTTTCCACCTATGGTGGACATGTATAAAAGCGAAAAAGTTTTGGGTACAAATACATAACAATATAACGAAAATTCTTCAAATTAAATTTTCGTTATATCCAGAAATATATCTGTTAAATATGTATGAACGTATAGGACCATTAAAAAAACAATCACATCAAAAGATACTCACATATATGATAGTGGCGGCGAGAATATGTTATGCAAGTAGATGGAAACAAGTGGAAATCCCCGAAGTGGAGGATTGGTTATTAAAAATATATGATATAATAGAAATGGAAAAATTAACAGCAACGTTGTCACAAAATCCAAAGGATAAAATAGATGAAGATTGGGATTTGATTGTCCCCATATTTGAAGCAAGGTGGGGAAAGATGGCTATTAGAGGAATAAGAGAATAGGAGATGTATATAATTGATTTTCACTCTTTTTAGGATTGGAATGGATTCGTAGGTTTAGAAAGGAAGAACAGTTAAAAGATAAGGAATATAGAATACAGAATATAGAATAAGAATAAAAGCAAAGATTTGATGGAAGAAAAGGAGTAAGAAGAGAGAAATTAATAAGCTTTGATAGAAAACAATTTATTAGGGAAAAAAAGTTCACTCAAAGGAAAAGAGAATAAATAAAGGAGAGAATAGAATTAAAGAAGTAGGGAAGATCTAGGGAAAGGAAATAGGAGGGATATAGTGAAATTGACAATTTTGGAAGTAAGCGGAGTAACGGAAATGACTATGTTTGAGTTATTGTTGGATGGGAAAAACTAATGAAGAACCAGCTAGTACAGAGAAAAGAAAATAAGGGAAGAGTTTTTATTAGTTAAAAAGGAAAGATTGGAGATCAAATCGATTTGGACAAACAAGCCCATTTATAAGGGGATGAACTGATTTGGTTATATGGTAAAGTTGAGGATACAGGTGAAGCATAACAGAATGTAGAGGACTACTTTTTTTTTTTGTTGTTAAATCTATCTCTCTTTACTTTCAGAATCATATATTTTTAACAAAATTGAAGTGGACTTTGTGAAATCCGAATTTGTAAACTGAATTTTAATAAAAAGATTTGAAAACAAATTTCTTCAAAACACTGCAATTTTGCTCCCACATCCCACTGAAAAATGTCTAGAAAAACAGCCCAAAAGTGAAATCCCAAATGATGTCACCTCACATCTTACTTTGGTGTGGTGGCACAGCATGGCCTACCAGTTCTGGGAATGGGATGAATAATTGAGAGGCCTTACTCTTGGTGCAGGTGCCCATCCCCACTTTATACTGACATACTTTGTTGTTGTGTGCTTTCAAGTTGTTTATTAATTATGGAGACTGTAAAGTGAACCTGTCATGGAGTTTTCTGGACTGAGAATGTGTGACCTGTCAAGTGTCACCCAGTGGTGTTAGCAAAGTAACCTTAACACAAAACATAATCTTCCTTCATAGTCTCTCTTTATCCCCCTCCCTCCCTTTAGAACTTAGCCCCTCTCCTTTTTTGTTTTCATTCCAAACGAAATCTCCTCCTCTCTCTCAGCAGATCATTCTAACAGCACCTCCCAATCTCACTCTGTCAGCCAATTCCCATCTGTATGCTGACTCACTGCACCCCACATTCTACACCTGTCACTCATTCTTCATACACTCCCTCAACTGTATGAACTGTCTGATGCCAACATACAGAAATACAAACCATTGTTACAACTTCTGTAACCTCACACTCCACTTGACCAGCAACGTCTTCACAAGTCAGACCAGGGGTATACAGCCCTCCTTCCACATGAGTGGCTTTGATCACCATGAATGTGATTATTTGTGAGATGCATGCGTGCCTTCTTCCCAATTCCCCTCCTCCCATTCCCTCGCATTTTGCTGGGAATGGAGAAGGAAGGCAAGTGCCCTGACAAAAGACAAGAAAATTGGGGAGAGGAGGGAGAGATGTGCATACCTTCCTTCTCCCTGAGCTCCCCTTCCCATTCTCTTGCCTCTGGCCACAGTGCTAAAAATTTGCACCTAGGCAAAAGACAAGGGAATGGGGAGGGGGTTCATGCAAGCCTTCCTTCTCCCCTCCAGAGCTCCCCCTCCCATTACCTTGTCTCTGGTCCCTGCACTGAGAATATGTGCCAAAGCAAAAGGCAAGGGAATGGGGAGAAGGCTCGTGTGACCCTTCCTTCTCCCCTCCAGAGCTCCCCCGTCCCATTCCTTTGCCTCTGGGGCCAGCATGCAAAAGGCAAGAGAATGGGTGGGGTGAGCCCCAGGACAGAATGGGAGGAGGATCTCAGAGGGGGAGTTATTTGTGATTTTTCCACTTTCACAGAGGTTCTGTGCCCTGAACCCCCACCAAAGTGGAGAGGCCACTGTAGTTCCCTTCCTCAAGGAGGAAGTCAAGGCTATAGCAGAGCTCCCCTAGCCTGTATATTATATTTATTGGAGTTTTGAAAGTATGATTACATAGCGAAAAAAAGAAAAAGAAAGAAAAAAGGGGGAGTGCATAGGATATGAATGTTGCCTAGGCATATATATAAATATAAGATGACTATATTCCAAAAACAGATTTTCTTAAAACTAACATTTCTCTCTCAAAATACATATTTTTGGCCAGGTTTGGCCTGAAGTAAATGAACACAGAAGAGCTGCTTTTAGAAAACCTCTTAGAACTGTATAACTTGTGTATATGCAACTAACTGAATGTATGAACTGTTCCTGGTGAAAAGTGTCCCAAGAGAATGCTCTTTCCAGGACACTCCTGTTTCAGACAATGGGTATTGCTCGTCCACGTTAGTTGAGATGTTCTTTGGCATACAAGCTGGATTGTGCGTTTGTGAGACCAGATGTACCAAAGCAGGAAATATCAGGGATTGTGAGGACAACATTTCACAGCTTTATATGATAATATGTTTCTCTTATAGATTGCCCCAAGGGGCCTGATGTCCTGGTAGTTCTTCTTTCGGTGACTGGGGCCATCTTGCTTATTGGCTTGGCTGCACTTCTCATCTGGAAACTGCTTGTCACCATCCATGACCGGCGGGAGTTTGCCAAGTTTGAAGAAGAGCGGGCCAGAGCTAGATGGGACACGGTGAGAAACATCAGAATGGTGTGATGGGACCAAGAATAGACCTATTTCAGTTTCCATGCACTTGTGTCCTTAATAAGTACCATGGGTCATCCACATTACAAATTTATATCAATTTTATACCAGCTTTCACTTGAAACTAAGCACAGAAATATGTGGATAACGCCAACACCTACTGTTATGTTTTTTTCTTCATACCATACTGAAAATTCAGGACTGAACATCATTGAATGAGAATTTCTTTCTCTTTTCTTGAATTCATTGCCTAAGGTTTTCTTGGGGGAGGAAAAGAAAAAATGCACTGATCATGTTTACAACAACATATTACTGGGAAAATGCCTCACCATATAATGTGTGCTTTGAGCCTGATGAAGCTTCCACTTATGAGAAGAAAATCCTGCCCCTCTATAAGGGATAAAGATAAAATTCTCTTAGTCTCTGTTTCATTGTTTTTATCCAAATCCTACATATATTTTATTCCCAACCTTGTTTTGTATACTGTTGCAGACATAGAAATTGGGTGTTTTGGGATACAGTTTTCCTAATACAAGCTGGAATCCTGCTATTTAGCTAAGTTTTTAAATGACTAAATAGTGATCATGATTTCAAAATGGTTTCCTAGATTTACTTATTCATAACTTTTTCGTGTTCACAATCACTCTTTAATCATAATATTAACACTAGTGCTCTCCCCAAACCTACTTTACTGGGCATCAACTGCACGGGGAGAAAGAGATCCATTCTGCTGGTGACTGGAGCATGGGTGAAGAACATTTCCATCAGGTTTAGGGGGGTCAGGCAAGGAGTAATTATCTAGTTAAGTATACTAAGTATTCTAAGTAGTTGACACAGTTGATACATATTCTGGCCATATCTGATTTTTAATGCAAATTTCTTAATGTACTAATTCCCCCCATTGACTAAAGTGCCTGTATACCATTTTTCAGAAACCCATTCTGAGTTATGTTTATTTGCATAATATTAAAAAAGGAAAGGAAGAGGAGAGGATGTGCTTGTTGCAGTTTCCTCCTGATAAGGACAACCAAAAGATATGGACACATTTTTGCTAATAGTCTCACAAGCCACAAATTGTATAAATTTATTTTTAAAATAACCTGATCTTATTCATCCCTAGTTAGATGAATCACTTTGGGTTATATCTAGCTAGGGTTCATTGGGATGAGAGAGATTGTTGCCAGGTAAATAAGGAACAGGGTCTGCTTAAGAGTTGTACAGAACAGGGAATTTCAGTGGGTGTTTTTTGTCATGCTAGTAACACTGAAATTCCCACTTCCACACAGCTATTAAAGGGACAGAAACACTGTCCCTCATTTTATTTGGTAATCCCAGCTGTTAAACCAGTTTAAGTCTATAGTGTAAACCAGGTGTTGGGAAATGGTGGCCCATGGACTGTACGCCATTTTCAAGGCCATTTTTGAGGCACCCAGGGCTACCCAACACTCTCCAAATATTTTTTTATGAAAAACATTTTTTTCCCCTGTATGTCTTACACTGCCCTCTAGAAAGTGTTGGAGCACATTTAGGAACAAAAGGTGGGAGTGGGGGGCCGATAGAAGTGTGTGTGTGTGTGTGGCCCTTCAAGATCCTTTGTGGAGCCAAGTGAGAGTTGCCTACTTCTGAATACATATACATTGACAATGACCTATTAATTAACAGACACGGGGCATGATTTGTTCTCACTCCTTTATCTATCTTTTTTTCTCTTCCAGGCCAACAACCCATTGTACAAGGGAGCCACCTCCACATTCACCAACATCACATACCGTGGAAATTCATGAAGGGAGAGAGTTCTGGAGATTCCCTGCTCATGTTTACAAAACAGTCTGTGTTGTGTTGGCAAGTGTGTTTTATGTGTGTGATATTTGAACAGCTTTTGCTCAAGTTGTTCAAGAGCCTTTGCTCTTCCTTGCTCTGCTGTCACATGAGGATGTTTGCACTGTGATTCTTCCAATTACTCTGTTTACCTCAGAACTATAGGCCAAAACTATTCACTGAAGGAGAAAGCAGGACTTCATCTTCAGTAGGACCAGTACTGTTCAAATCCCCAGGGGAGGGCATTTACAGGGCACTTTTATTGAATACAATTAGAGGACAGGAATGTTCAAATAAGTAATGTAACGGATAAGGTTTTTACTAAAATGAAATTGAGAGCTGAGTAGTTTAGGAACAAAGTCACCCAATTTGAAAATATCAGAGCACATTTCACAGCCCAAACATCATCTGTCAAGATTGGCTTGAAATGGCTCAGCCGGAAACATCTGTCTTTTCTGCTGTCATTCAGGCTTGCAAATTTGTGGCTAAGGAAGATAGAGGAAAGCTTTATTTAATTACAGCTTGAGCACTGTTTGGCAGTATTCCTGGTACAAGGAACCATGGGAGTTTTGCAATTCTTAGCAGAGGTGGCAAAGTTTTGGGAAAAGAGGACACAGGAGCATTTTTAGGACTGGGAAACTCCAGTCTCATATGATATAATTGTGATCACAAAGGGGTTTTATTTCAAAATGGACTTAGAAAGAAAAAAAAAATATTTTCTGAGGTTTTAGAAAAAATATATTTCCTAAATCCATTCCATGCTGATCTTATTTTTCTGGGTGAAGACAAAATGTTACATCCTGTTTTGAAAATACACCTCTTATTGTTGTTATTTAAAGTAAGAGATCATAGGTGCTTGGTATTTAATTTGTAGAAAGAAAGAAAGCATTATAGGATGTACGCATAAGCTTTTGTGAACATCCTGTGAGGCTAATTATTTATGGCTTTGTAATGGCAAAGTTGAATGAAAGGAGAAGAAATGTTCTGCACATTCCTGAAGGTACTTCTTTCTCCATTATGACTTAATAATGCTGAGCCTTGACCTTGGCTCATCTCAAGATCTTCACATAACATACACTGGCTTAAATACATGGCTATATAGCCACTTGATCATGCTGGGGATTTGAAGAAGGAACAATAGTTAATGGCAGGATATACACGGTTTCTATACAAATCATTTCAAGCGTAATCCTCAGCACTCTGGGTTAAAACAGTATCAAACTAGAAAGCACGCCCCATCTCTCTCTTTCTCTCTGAGACTAGTCAGAATGGACAATAGTGGTTGAGATGGTTTGAGAGCACTGACTCAGTACAAGTAAAGCAATAATCTCTTGTCGAGATATGATATGTGTATCTCTGAGTTGTTAAGTGTCCCCCTGTCCTCAGAGCCTCCCTTGTTTTGTCTCAGGTTTGACTCAGGGAATCAAAGATTTAGTATAAGGAGATGAAGCACTTCAGTGTCCTAGATGACCGAAAGTTCCCTCCAAATTTGCCCTCAGGTGTCTTGAAGGGTGGGAACATGTTGAAACAATGTGGCTAATGAATCGCTCCTCTATGGGCCTCTTTTGGTTACCCAAGATATATTTATTACAGGTATGAAGACTGCCCTATCCTCCTTGGGCTGTAAGCTGGTCTGGTAGAATCAGACCTTTTCATAATTGGCCACTTCATAGGAAGGTCTCTGAAAAGCATCTTGTGGTTGTTTGACTTCTAGAAACCCATAGTCATTTCTAGAAATGGGGAAAGGAACAACATTAAGCTCCCTCTCCCAATCTGATTTCCAGTCTGTCATTCACACCAAAGCTTCCATTACCCTTCTGCTTCCTTCATACGCACAGAATCCACTCACCACATCCAGCCAGATAATTGCATATTCAAGTCCTTCTCTGATAGTAAGAAAATAAGACCCAGCACTATGGTTAAAACTATATGTTGCAGTACATAGGCATGCTGATAGAAGAAGAAGCTGGGTTCCTTTTCTAGTTGTCCTAAGATAACAGTTCACATGGCACCAATTTAGATGTTTTTCTTTTTTTAATTAATACAGGACTTATCCCCAGGATTGCTCAGCCTTCCCCACATCTACAATTCTGTTTGCCCTCCTTGCCAACAGGCATGGATTTTGATTTGTAGAAAAAGAGGTGGCAGGAAGTAAGGCCACATTCTCCTGAAGCTAGGAGAGTATTTAGAAGGGGCAGAGCAGGGCTTTCATGTAGATCTGGTAAAACACAATTCTATCGTGGCAGTGTTGTGGTGAAGACTATCTGTTGCACATGCAAATAAAATAAATTTTCTCAGCCCACTAATTACCTTGGTTTGTCTCTTTTGTTCATTCATTTTCTTCATTTGGTTTTAGCCCATACCTTTTAAAATATCAACACAAATCTTTAATAATAGAAGATAATATCTGTGGCAGCCATAAACTCATCAGGGAATTGTGGTAGATGCCTCAACATTTGAGTGTTTTTGGTTGTTGTCCAAATCTCAGTGGCCATTTTAAAATCAAAATTCGAAAGGAGACATACTTCACAGAAGCAAAAAAAAAAAGGAGGGGAGGGGTCTCTCATAATTGATTGAGAATTAATTTTATGAGATCTGGAAAACAGAAGAGAGTTCTCTATGGCACTGATGCTAAGATTTTGAAGGCAGGAAAAAAGCTTGCTGACTTTTTTTTTTTTTAAAAAAAGGTGGGGTAACAAGTGAGAGCTGTCTGAGGTACTGTTAAGATTCCTGAGGTTAACAAACATGGGGAAGCAGGGGGGAAAGGCCCCATAGATACTTTTTGGGGTAGTAATTATGGACCAAGGCAAAGCTGAGTAAAATTAGCCTAATTAATCATAAAGGATTGTGTGTTTGTCAGTCTGTCTTTGCCATATGTCCAAGACCATGAAACTGGAAACCTCATCCTTGGCAAAAGATAAATCAAAAGTTATATAAATAGAAATATATTTGTGATCTCCATATAAGACACCTAAGTGCATACAACAGAGGACAGTGACCAACATGCTCACTGCTAAGGAACAAGTGGTGTATGATAACTTAATGCTTTCCATACAAATAAGGAGACAATTTAATATTAAAGGAGACTTTGCCCATTTCTGCACGGTGTCATTATACTGCCATAGCAGCAGATTGTTTCCGGGTCAGGAGCTGTACTACCGCATGACATTTTCATTTTCCAGCTGCTATCCCAGCCCAAAGCATCACCAAACTGCCGTATTTTATTTTCAGAAAAAATCTGATAAGCACTTCCATCAGTGCTTCAATCCCATCAGCCAGCTTAGGACTCTGTGGTACAGAAGGAACACCATTGGCAATACCGCTACTCAACCACTGAAGGTGGAAGGGTGCAGAAAACAGCATTCCTAACCCAACGGCATTGCACCAATGGCAGTGTGGAAATCGTAACAGTATATTGTGCTAATGGCCTCTAGGGCAGAAATGGCCTTTGTGTATGTGCATCTGCCATAGCTCTAAGACTATGAAAATTACACACCTCAAGATTGTCATGGATGCTAAAGGGTGCCTAGGGTTGTGCATGTCATAGTTTTGTTTTTATAACATTGTTTTGTTTTATAACATTGATTAATTTTAGTTAATTAAAATCTACTTGCACCCTGTAGTACCATATTCAGTCTCTAAGTGGAGAATTTTCTGATCTTTCAGAGCATCAGAGAGGAAGGTGCTGTCAGGCTTTCTCCAGCCATAGGTTTTAGGCAGTTTTGGGTAGTGCTTCTTCCACGCAGCCTCTAAATGCTTCAAACAGTTTTTAAAAAGGGGGGGGGTCAAGCTGCCTGCTAAATGGGAGGAAAAGAATGAAGGGAGGGAAATATTGAATGGGCAGTGACTGAGAGGAAAGACTAATGTAAGAGAAAATGAATGGTGGAAGAGAGAGACAATGAAAAGCTGAATAAGAAATCATGGATAGAGGGAGGGACTTGGGTTCTTAGACTTCAAAAGCTAGGTATTAAGAAGTGAATAAAAGTTTGAAGGAAATCCATATATTTTTTATGGATTGTGCAACATACCAAAAACGACAATGGCTGCAATCCAAATGCTATCTTAGCCTGCATAACCAATACAGTCATCCCTCCACATTTCCTAGGGCTAGGGGCACAGAGCCCTCATGAAAGTGGAAAAACCGTGAATGACTCAAGGCCCTCCCAAACCATATTTAATACACAAAAAAGTATGATCACCATATTCAACCCACTGGATTCCTCTGAGGCATTAGGGTTCCTTCACAAGGCAGAAGTGGCTGGCTGGTGGGGCTTACTGCCACCTCCACTGCTGCCCCACACCATTTTTAATAGGGACTTACAAGCCTCATTCGGTTTCTTAGTCTCATGAGGCTTGCAGTCCCTATTAAAAATGGCACAGGGAGGCAGCAGAGGCTACAGCAAATAATACATGAATAATCAAGTTTGTGAAAGTGAAACCGCAAATGTGGAGGGCTGACTGTAGTCAGAAGTGGTGCGAGCTGAAACATCTTGAAGGACACATGATAGCCAGAAACAGACATAAATCTTATTGAGCTTCAATATAGACCTTATTCTTGGGTAAATCTCTACAGGCCTTCAGCCAATACAAGGGAAAGATTACAGTAAAAAAAATGAGTTGGAAAGTGTGATAGTGGTTTATAAAATAATTAAAGAGGTGGGCAAAATGGATAACAAGTTGTACTAGAATATGGAGTTACAGAGTGAAATTGCACACGTGCAAGTTTAGGCCCAGAAGCAGATGCTAGGCTTCCTTCCATCACAATTGCCTCCGCTGTGACCTTCAAGGGAGAGAAGAAGAGGCAATATCTACTGGGTTTAATCCCTTCCCACATTGCTATTTCCTTTTCCCTTTGGGTCACATCTTAATTAGATTAATAACTTGAGGGCAGGGAACTGTTTTGTTGTTCGTTTACATATAAAGTGCCATGTACAGTGATAGCACTACATAAATAAATGACAACAACAACAACAGAACAGAGAAAAAAGAAAGGTTTTTCTTCTCCCCATATAACTGCATATAATGCGGCGGTGATGACTAGTTAGGTCTGAGTAGATTTTGTCTGTTATTTCCAATAACATAGACATGTCTGCCATCACAGTACTAGATGTCTGGAAGGGGGAAAATTTAACCTTGCTGCTGCCCCTTTTCTACTTCACTGCATGAGAAGTTGCACCAACTCAAACTCTGCACAGCTATTAATGGCTGCCAGAGCCTTGTTCTCCATTTGTCTTCCATGGTCATGCTCGTCTGTGTTCTGAACTGACAAAGTGACCCCATTAAACCCCTTTCTCTGAAAGTACCTTTAATTTGTGCTGGGCTCTTTCACCCTGAGAAAGAGGATCTGAGGTTAGAGTTAGAGAAACAGTGACATCTAATGGCATTTTGTGGGATTTCATATATCGTTCTGCTATAACAAACAATGCATAGGTTTGCGTAGTGCATTTCTGCGTCCAAACCACATCACATCTTCAATTCCAGTACTTGTCTGTTTGCTATGCTGTTTGCCCCTCAATTTTTTGTACAAGTTTGTGACCAATCAGCAAACTTTTGATGTTCTTTCCCAAGAAAATTAGTAGTTCCATTACAGTAACACTCACTGAATTGATTGCTGAGGAGTGAGTCAACACCTATTTAAAGTCCTCTGCTTCAATGAGTCTAGCTGGGATTTGCAATAGAATTTGGATTTCTGTTACTAGTCTGTTATGCAATGAACACATTTTAAAGATTTCAGGTGCCAAATTCTTGTTTTATTTAAATTATAAAAGAAATAATCAGTCTAGGCAAAATGGGTAAATTTCCTAGTTTACTTGTATATGTGCGCGTGTGTGTGTGTGTTTGTAGGTAGGTAGATGTACATTATACTGTAAATGAAGTGTATGTGTGTATCTAGATCCAGATGCAATTATATGGTATTCACAATACAGATGAAACGCTAAGGAAAAGACACAAAAACTTGCATTAGAATCTCTACAAGTCAATAGCCTTGGCGAGATCTTCTTAACTGCTATGCAATGGTAGCTCTCATACCACCAACTGAGTCGCCCATGAAAAACATGAGTAAAACTTAATTACATTAAAATTATTGACTTTTCATTGAAAATCAATAAATAAATCTCATTTTGTTGGGGTCATAAATCCTTCATCCATAGAATGACAGATAATTGATGTATAAGTCTATGTCATTCTTATAAAGATTAAGAGATGTTGGGGACCATTCATTAAATTACAGTTGCTTTGCTATCTGGTGATATATATATATATATATATATTATTTGGTCACGCTGCAACCTTCTTCTTTTGTTTGATGTGCTACAGATCATGATCTGAACTGACACAAATCTTTGATAGCAGGTGTCTTTCTGACACAGTAGTCCTAGGTAGAGACATAAAAATCTCTCAGTTTTGATTTTGTTACTTTTCTCCAGATCCCACCTGCATTTCTTTCCTCTCTCAGTTTCATATCAAGTTTGCAAGATTTTTTTGTTGGTTTTTTTCCAATTGAAAATTGATGTGCATTTTGATTTCAATAATCACATGCATTTATTTATGTAATTCATCTATTTTTTGCATTACCCACCACTGAGTAAAGTGAGTTGCTGTGCTTTCCCCTCCAGTGGAGTCTTCTGGGATGCAAACACTACTTTTGTTAAGACTATTGAATGCAAAGAAGTTCTTTCTCATCCCCAGTGCTAATCCTTCACTACTCGGGATGATGGTTACATACTTGACAGGGAACAGCACCTTGGTCTTTAGAGGAAGGAAGAGATTTTCTGTATTCTCTACAATGTGATTTCTGTCTAAGCAGGTTCCTGCTCTATGACATCATCAGGATGGAATCCTTCATACAACGGTTGCCCTCTAGGTGGTGGTGAAGAACCTGGTGTGGCATGGGGAGGGATGTGTCTCCATCACCACCAGTAACCACATTCCCACAACTCTTGTAGCCCTCTCCCTTCTAGGCTGAGCACCTGATCTGTCTTTGTGATCCTCTGAGGGAAAAAGATGGAAATCCTGACCTTTGCCCCCTGTTCAAGCTGGTGGTCTTAGCTGTTGCCTCAGCCATTGTCTGCTGGAGCCTCAGAAATCAACAAGACTGCTGATCCCTGCAGCTTATTAGTGAGTGAATTGTAGCAGGAAGTGGATTAGAAAAGGAGCCAAATGTACTGGATCCAGACTTAGAACAGAAATCAGTTGACAAGAAAGTCATAACCAACTTAAGATCAGAGTTGGGAAACATTACTTTTTGCAATAGCTTGGTCCTCTAGCCAGTATGACCACTGTCCATGATGCTGAAAGAACCTAGACATTGTAGTCCAAGGCCTATATGCAATGGTTAACCCAACCAGAGCAGACTCATTGAATCAATGGGAACTCAACAGGTCAACACATAAAAAGCTCCATTGATTCAGTGGGGGCTATTCTAACTGAGATTAACAATTAAATGCAAGCCCCCAAAGTAGGCACTGATTATGTTATTTTTACTCAAATCATGACTGAGTCTGAATCTAAGCCATAGTGCTTTTAAGCATATTTCATTTTTATTTCTCCCCCATTGAGTGGGTGAAGGATTGTTAGCACAAGTGAATAATTATTTATATTCCACCTCCAGCAGAGACCTTCATGCAGCCTTCATTTTTGGGGGTTGGCTTTTGTTTTCAGGATTTCAGCAAACATCCTGTTAACTTGGGAACAGCAAATCTCTCCTTCATCATTCCTGAAAAATGGAGATCCCCACTGACAATGATGGCAGGTAATGGATATTAAAGAACATGATTTTTCACTGAGCTATTTAGCTATTTAGGTTCTACTCCTTAAACAGTTGGAGTTTATTCCTTGACTCACCAAGGGGTCCTCCAATTGAGGCAATTGTGTCAGGAGTCTTTGATATTTGTTGCTATAGTTCTTGGGGGTTTTATAAAATACCCAAACATTGTTACTGTAGCCCCATGTTATTTTCTGGCAGATCCCAGTACTAGCTGCAACATTATATTCTCATTCTTGAGGGGGTTTCTTTAGAACAAAAAAGTATCCTTCTCTTCTCTTCTCTTCTCTTTTTTTCTTTTTGTTATAGCACACCAGTGCATCAGTGAAATGGCACTTTTGTACTATAACACAGTATCTTCAAGAACATTTTAGACAAAATTTGCCCTCCAAACCATAGGATCACCCAAGCAAACCATGCCCCTTGTTTAAAAAAAAAAATTAAAAATAGAAGAAGGCTAGTGCAGATCCAAGAAACTGCTACAAATACCACCACACCCCACAATGAATGGAATAAGCAGACATGGAGAAAATAGTAACAAGCAAACCCTGGCAAAACCCAAAGAGCTATACAGTGAGAACTCACTCTTCTTTAGGCCAGTCTGGAACGGCCTCCACACAGTCTCTTCGCTTTTATTATAGATGGATTCTGTTTCAGAATCTAGAGCTGAAACAAAACAAGATGCCCAATTTTTGAACATTCCTGACCTTGATTTCTCCCTTCTTTCAGGAGATCTTTTGGTGGTATAATTTTCAGGATTTTTTTTTTTTTTTTTAAAGATGGGCTATAGAGAGTACACTACAAAATGTCTCCCTCCTTTCCTTGGTTTGCAAAAAAAGTTTCTCCTTCTCAGTACCAGTGAAATTGATGTGTGAGTGCAAATGTAACTGCACTCACCATAAATTGGGTTTGCTTGCCCTCAGTCTCTCCTGTCATATGTTACACATGCAAAGGGATATTGAGCAATCTAAGCTTGAAGTGAAGATACCTACGTTCACAGAGCTCCATAGAAGCAAGCCACCTCACATTTTGGAACCCTAATTGCCAATAGCGTATTGAGGCTCTCCAGTGCCTAGGGCAAGCCTGGGAATTGCGCCCCTAGATGCAGCTGCCACCGTCCCCCCCAGGCCAGGAAGGACCCTAGCAAGGGTGGGTGGCAGGGGCCTGGGTGGGAGGGTGTGGGGATTCCACTTTTTTGCACCTCCCTGTCATTGGCACCTGGGGCTTGCACCCCAGTTGCCCCACCCTAGATATGCCTCTGCTAATTGCACAGGATTCTGGGACCCAGGAAATCCTACATACACAAAAGTCTACATGGATAGGTTTCCTTGCTTCTGATGAATGGGACAGTCCAAGGAGGCCTCATGTGGTTATGGATAAGGCCACCGTTTCAGCCCTGGAGCTTCTTTAATCATGTGATAGCCTTCGTGTGAATGTCACATCAATGGAGCTAGTAAGGAGGTCATATAGCCCTCTCTGAGGCATGACTTGCCATTAACAATATCTCTGATACAGAGGGGAAGAAAGGTGGTTTTTCAAATAAAAATTAACATTAACAGTACAAGCAATTTAATTTGCATACAAATATTCTTTTGAGAAGGGTTTGGGGAAACTTCCTTCCCTTAAGACCCCTTTTCACTCCTAAAATGTTCTCCGGAAAGGATTTGGCTCATCCCACAGCCATACTTAAATATGTTTCAATTTGTTTCAATTGATTTTATTTCCATTTCCAGTGCCACTTCTGTGACAGGATGGAATATAGACATTTTAATAAATAAATATTGCAAACAGAATTGAAATACAATGTAGAACGTAGACACAATTTGGAAACATTTCTAAACCTTGAATTCTGCATTTCAAAAATGTTCAATTTTAAATATTCGATACGGAGGGACGTTTACAAGAAAAAAAGGAAACTAGAAGAAAGTAATTTGACAGCATTTAAGGTTTTTAATGCTAAAAACATCCACAGCTGAGACTGTATCGTAACTGATAATCACATTATTGTTCTTTTTCATTTGAATCAGAAGATTTACTGGAGCATCTTCTTTATGCTGTAACTGTGAACCATTTGGCCCTGTCCTGTAACTCCTTCTCTTTCTCTCTCTGTCAGGCACAAATGCACACAACACAGCTGTGGGAACTAAAGTCTTGCTTGGGAGTGCCAAGAATTCCTTATTAAGGCTCTGCAGACTCTTCATAGAATTATTGTTCCAATTATATAAGTTATGACTACAATCAGCCCTCCACATTTGCGGGTTTCATTTTTGCAGATTTGATTATTCAGAGATTATTTGCTGTCACCTCAGCTGCCTCCTTGTGCCATTTTTGATAAGGGCTGCAAGCCTTGTGAGAGTGAGAAACTGCAAATGAGGCTTGTAAGTCCCTATTCAAAATGGCATGGGGCAGTAGTGAAGGTGACAGTAAGCCCCACCAGCCACTCACTTCTGCCTTGTGGAGGAACCCTGATGCCTCAAAGGAATCCATGGTGGGTTGGATATAGTGATCATACTTTTTTGTGTGTTAAATATAGTTTGCTGGGCTTATGGTTCATGGTTTTTTCACGGGTGTCCTATGCCCCTAACCCTCGCGAATGTGGAAGGATGATGTATTAAAGATTACAATTGTGCCCATAGCCTAACCATTCACATTTTTGGTATTTGTATCATCAGATTCAGGCATCAGAAGTAATGGGAGCTGTTGTTGTTCCCTATCCTTTCAGAGAGTCTCAGTGTGTGTGTGTGTGTTTTTAAACATAGGGCTTTCCGCACTATGTAACTATTGCACTCTGATTCCACTTTAACTTCCATGGTTCTGTTCTATGGAATCACGGGATTTGAAGTTTAGGGAGGGATATTTAGAATTCTCAGCCAGAGAGCTCCAGTATCTCCCAAGACTGCAAGCCCCAGGATTCCATGGGGGCAGCCATGCTAGTTAAAGTGGAATTATAGTGCAATAATTGTGTAGTGCAGAGGGGCCCATAATGCTGCTACCTAGTTACACTAAAGTATTATGTTCCTACCTGCATCTGTGACTGGACTTATTTCTTTTTCTTTTACTTTTCCTCACAGCAAAGCTCATGATGAAATGGTGCTGCCTGAAGATGAGAAATCCCCAACTCCAAATGAGCCAGCTGAAGAGGAAAAACCCCAAGAGCTGAATGAGAATGTTGAAGAAAGCAGCAAGCTTCAAGAGCCAAGAGAAGAAGCTGGAGAGGGCAAATCTCTAGGCCCAAATGAGGAGATTGAAAACACCGAAACCCAAGGCCCAGATGAGCCCAGTGAGGAGGGCAAACCAGAAGAGCATCAAGAGCCAAGAGAAGAAGCTGGAGAGGGCAAATCTCTAGGCCCAAATGAGGAGATTGAAAATGCCGAAACCCAAGGCCCAAATGAACCCAGTGAGGAGGGCAAACCAGAAGAGCAACATGAGCAGGTTGAAGAAGGCAGCAACAAAGTCCAAGACCTAAATGAGCTCTCTGAAGATACCATACCTGAAGAGATAAATGAACAGGTTGAAGAGAGCATAATACAAGAGTTTAAAGAGCAAGGCAAGGACAGTAAACCCCAAGACTTAAAGGAGTGGGTAGAGGAACAGATGAAGATACTAGAAGAACAGCACCCTGGGGAGGAACCTGTTCTGCCTTCCCTTTCTAATTCGGATAATATTACTGTGACAGAATGGCAGGAGGAACTACTTACCTCTCCTATCCCTGAAGCTAAGGTGGATGAGTAAGTAGCCATCTAAGTAGTATAGCAACCCTGAAGCCTATGCTTAACATCTGATTCTTGGGATGTCCCTCCTTTTGTTGTTTTGGACCCTGAATAAAATCTTCAGTGCTGATGTGCTTCCATTTTTTTTGTTTTGTTTTACTTGTGATGAGGGATGTCCTACCTGTGTTTACAACCATTTAAAAATATATTCTGGTGGCACAGTAGTTAAATGCCGATACTGCAGCCACAAGGTTGTGAGTTCAGTCCTGCCGGGCTCCAGGTTGACTCGGCCTTCCATCCTTCCGCAGGTTGGTAAAATGAGTACCCAGCTTGTTGGGGGAAATTAGCTAACACATTGTAAACTGCTTAGAGAGCACTTAGCTGATAAGCGGTATAGAAATACACATGCTATTGCTATTCATTAATTTCATTTTTATTCAGAATTTCATTAACATTAATAGTAATTCCTATATACCCTTCCTCCCCTCTTTTATTTTCTGCTGTAATGAGTCTCCTACCACAATATTAAGGTGTTGGCCATTGACTATTTTTGTCACAGAATTTCCTGTAACATCTAATTTCACCACAGTATTATTATTCATGTCTGTGGTTATATGCTAAGTTAAATTAGTACACAGATAATTTTGAAACTAAAATTTTTCCACCCTGGTTCTTCCTTATTGCAGCCATCTAAAAATCTCTCCGGAGAGTTAAGGAAGAGAAGATCCTTGAACAATGTATGATTAAGCATGATGACTGCCTTGGTGCATGGGGTGGGGATGAGATTTAGGGTGGTGAGACACAATTTGGAATCACCATTACACTGAATTGACTGAACTTCGCCTAAAAATTTGAAGTAAAGAAAACAGACTTTCCATTAGAGTTTTAAATCAAGCGGCACTGCCAAATTTACAAAATGTTATCTGAACTTTTTTTTTTTTGTAGCATCAGTGCAGTCAACTGGTAAAACCTAATATCTGATTAGAACTGAGTATTAAAATATAGCAATGTAGGGAAGTTTATGTAAAGAATATTTTCTGTCCCTTCTCCCCACCTTCAGCTACATTCCCAACCCTAAAGCAGGTACCATCCTGACTAAAGGGCTATTTCCACATGACACTGTCATAGTGCTATTATTCCACTTTCAACATCAAATGGAATTCTGCGTTTGCAGTTTAGGGAGGGGGCTTTAGAATTCTCAGCCAGAGAGCTCTTTGGCCTCAATAAACTACAAACCCCAGAATTCCACAGAATGTTGAAAGTGTAATAATAGCACTATAATAGCACTTTAACAGTGTAGTGTGGAAATGGCCAAGAAGTTCATTTACTCAGTCCATGGAGAAGCCACATGTAGATCTGAGGGTTCTCAGTTTCTGCCCTGGTCAGAGCCAAGTTGAGAAATAGTAACACATCCTAAGTTATGTCATGGTTAAATGTATTACCATATCTTAGCTTACTTAGTTTATGCATTGTAGGAGTAAACTTACCTTTTGAATGGAGTTTAATCGATTGAACACAACAGCTGTTGATTGATACCTGGCCAAGCAGAATCTACCATGCACACTCAGGCAGTTATACCAAGCTTATACAGAATTCTTCCAAAACAGTGTAGAAACAAGAGGCTATGACAAGTCACACAAACTCACCAATAATCAGCAAGCACTGTTTTCAAACTCACTAGTAATGAGCAAGCACTATTTTCCATTTGAGCAACCCCCATGAATAGCAACATTTCTGAATGCTAACACCCCATTATACTCAATGGTGTTGACATGTGCATGGACGCTTCAGTACATCAGTGCACACATCACCACCACTTTAAGTATAAGATGTGATGTGGTTAAGAACACTCAAACTTGCACATCTGGAGACTGTGGATAAGGAGGGCCCACTGTCTGCATGTCACACTTGTCCTTCGTATCTCACACTAGTGTTCCAGCTGGTATGTTTTTCACTAGAACGTACCAAGATGTTTCAGGATATAGGTCACAATGCCTTGTATATTGAGAAATGCTACGACATACTAAGACAATTGTAGGACTGAGAATTAGTAAGAGGTACTAAGTCCTTTTCTGCACCATAATGCTCTCCCACATCATCTGTCAGGGTGGAGGAGGGTTCCCAATACTTATCTCTGCACACAACCGGCTGCCTGCAGAAGGGAGCGCAAGGGACATGCTCCATCCTTCCACACTGCAACTGGCCTTTTCCCCATGCTGCAGTAGGGGATGAAGTGCATAGATCGTGCTTCCAGCTCTTGTGCATGGCCAGTTGAGACAGAGGGCTCATGTGACTGGGGGTCATTGATGGATTTTCTCCATCAATGATATAGCCCATTATCTCACTTAGCTGGTAATGTGAGAAGGCCGGGACTGTGGCAACATCATGTGGAAGCGTTGTTGCGGTCCTGCTCCTCTCACATCCCTATGCCAGGATGCTGTTGTCATGCAGAAAGAGCCTAAGTCACCCTAAGCTATATCATGCTTAAAAGGCCCTTTAGCATTTCCATATATTTGCTTAGAAATCCAGCACTGACCTTGATAACCCTCCAAGAAGAGTACCATCAAAACACCATACCCCTCCTCTTATATTCTTGGCTATTCAGATTGGCCATGACAGATTAAGAAGTGCTGCTGAGGGAGTCAAGAAACTCACTTTCCTGGCTCTCTCTTGCTGTAGATTATCTATCATGGTGAGCTGAAAATAGGAGACACATCTCAAGGTGGACAATGAGAAGAGAATATAAAGGACAAAAAGCATAAGATTTATCAATAAATTTTTCATCTACTGAACCCTTGAGACGTACCTCCTCTTGTCTGCTGATTATATTGGACTCTCCCCAGTTTTTGTTTCCTTCCTATCTGTCATGATGACAAAGCAAAAGCTAGGCTTTTCCAAAGGGATAATAGCATCTATTTTGGATGAGGAATTCTTCCCTTATTAAGATTTTTCCCAATTGGAACACCCTTTCCATAGTATCAAGATGGATTCTGGGGTTAGGACAAACACTCTTTTATTCAAGACAGGCATAAAGACCTAGATCAAGGAATGGATGCCACTGGAGATGTTTGTAATTAATTACATCACAGAAGTTTGATTAAGCTTATATTGTATCCCCTAACCACAGAACCCCACCCAAGGAGGTTGAAGCCAGCAAATCTCAAGACCTAAAGGATCAAACTGAAGAATATATGGAGACTTCAGTGGGTGCTTATGAGAAGGAGAAGGAGAAGGAATCTTCTCTGTACACCTCTACTCAGCCACGGAGGAAAAGTAAAAGGCAAGCGGACGGCTCATGCAACACTGAGCCCAGGAAATATTCCAACATATCCAGGTATTCTTTGTCTGTCAAGTTTATAGAAGTAGGATGATGTAAGAATAGGTTTTGTATTATACATGTCTGAGCCCATGACGATGTCCTTTCTCCTCTATTTTAGGCTATGATATGTGGGATTTCCAGGTTTATGAAGTTATATCAGAGCTTGAAAAAAGTTTTTTTTAAGTACAACTTCCAGAATCTTCAGTGGTTATGTTGGCCATGGAATCTGGGAGCTATAGCTCAAAAAAAAAGCCCTGATATTTCTCAAATGTCTTTGTGTCAGGGAGCTTTCGTATAGCTTGTTTACAGGCTATAAAACTTATTCAGGCTTTGCTCCTCATTTTTTTTCCTTAGTCTTGCCATCTTTGATCTACCAATTGCTTGAACCCTGATGAACCAGCTTTCTACCAAATACGGCCTATATTTGGCGTTGGCTGTTGCTTACGAATTTAGCACCTCGATGTATGACAAGCTCTGCTAATGTGTAGGATGTACACTACTTCTTTAATCTGGTTGATGAAGACGAAGTAAGATGAATGAATGTCAGTCAATTATAACTGGATGCGCATGGTTCAGCCAGTCTCACCTCATGTATCTGAGTGGTGTAGTCTTTAAAGTAGGAATGGGTGGATCTGTTAGGTGTTGGTTTCTCTGACTGCTTATTTTTTCCATCTATGTAGAATCCTCTTATTGGGAGTTCTCTACAAAACCAACTTGCCTGGGCATTTAAAATTTAAAATTAAAATGAGAATTGACCTACCTCACCAGCCTTTGAGGCCCCTCCCTAAACTGCAAACCCCAGGATTCCATAGGATATTGAAAGTGGAATAATAGTCTATAACAGTCTAGTGCGGAAATGGCCTCGCATACAGGCCTTTCTTTTTGCCTTGAACTGAGATCACCAAACTGGAGAATTTGCACCCAGCTACTCTAGCCGTGGCCATACAAGTATCTAAATGTATCAGGTGCTGATGCCAGCCCTGAGTGATTATTTTCATCAACAAGCTAGCTCCTTTCTGTTTGTTTGGTTGGTTGGTTGGTTGGTTGGTTGGTTTTTTGGTGCAGGGCAGGAATCACATTCTAAAATGTCAAATGTGTTGATGAATAGAGTAGGGGAAAAAAAAGAATTATGTAATGAGTTCTCCTTTTCTCATTTCCTCCAGAAATCTACGAATGCCTCCAAGAACACCACTTCTTACCCAAGCAGGAAAGCCCAGAATGGTTGACAAAGCAATTCAGGTGAGCAATATGACTCAGGCAGATTAGATTTTGTCAGTCTATATAGTCATAGTCCTGTTGAGAGAATAACTATTCCTTAAAGGAAATGTAAATTTTGGCTTCATACCATGGCACTACCTTTTCATGGTGGTGGGATTGTGTGTGCTTCTGTGAGGCAGGAGGCTATACTGAATGGTAGCACTGCTATGCTGAATGGTAGCACTGCTGCTGGTAGCATCTCCCACATCAAACAAGTTTTGCTAAGGAGTCAGATTAAACATGCCAAACAGCTACTGGGCAACAGCAGTGGTGTGTGGGAGTGGGATGGCATTGACAATGATGGAGGAGCTCTCAGAGGCAATGGCAGTGGCACCATAAAAAAAACTCTTGTTAATACCTTGCAGAAGAAAGCAATGGTGAATCACTCCTGAGGCCTTGTACCTTGAAAACCCTATAATGAAACAATCCATAATGAAATAAGAAATAGTACCAAAAGATGCAACTCCCAGGTCAGAAGACACTCAATGGCCATTTCTGCATGATTTCGCTGAGCTGCTTCTGCAATGGGATGGCAATGGTTGACAGGTCATGCTTCTGCACAATGTCATGGCCGTCCCACTGCCATCCTGTCTCAAAACACCGCACTCATGCAGTATTTGAAAACAGAAAAAAATTGTTTTATACCTCCTGTTGCGCTACACTGCCGTACTTACCAAAGCCATGGCAGCATGGTTACAATGCTTCCTGCCCTAGTGCAGCAATAGCAAGTGTCCAGCTGAGCTTTGAAAGGAAGGGATGGGGCTATCCCACTCCCTTCCCCAGGGAGCATACAGGTGCAGAGGGGAGCGTTGCTGATGCGCTCCCTTCTGGACCTGGATTTGCAGCGCGATGATGCAGAAGAGCATTGTCATGTGAAAAGGGCCAGTCACTACTGTAGAAGAGCAGAGAATGAGTAGGAGTAGCTCTGTGGCTAATAATGCAACTAGAATCAAACCAAAAGGCTATTCAGCTGTTGACGTGCTCAAAAGTGAAAGGAAAACCTGAAGCTGCACAACACATGTTATAGGAACATGGACTGTGAGAAACATGAATCAGAAGAAGCTAGATGTGATATGAAATGTATAAACATTTCAGTACTTGGAGTGAGCAAGATAAAGTGGACAGGAATAGGACATTTTGATTCAGATAATTGCATAGTGTTTTACTCGGAAGTGAAAATCTGAAGAGAAATAGGGTGGCATTAATAGTGAGGACAGATGTAGCACTAGTAGTTGAGAGATATAATACAAAGTCTGACTGGATAATGTCAACAAGACTGGGGAAAACCCATCTATACAGCACTAATCCAAGTTTATGCTCCAGCTGCCTATCTTTTCTAACTTGCCATCTATTTTCATGGACAATGTCAATATGATACTTTAATTTGTGTCTTGTGAATATTGCATAAAGGGGTATAGCTACAGGGAGGCGGGAATGAGTTCATTGCTCTTCCAGTTAATAGTTCTGCTCTCCCCATGATATCTTCCAAATTTCTGGCATTACTTCAATTTTCAGTCAAGTATTTAAAAATACAGTTTAAGGGGTAAAGGGAGGAAGTAAAGTTATCAATGGAATTCAAACATAACAAATATACAAATTCTAGATGTGAAAAATGTTCACTCTCCCAGTCTTTACAATGCTAGAAATTTGGGCACTGAAAGAAAATGTAATTTTTGGTGCAGAATTCTTATTGGAGGGTCAGTGGCCTCACTCTCCACCCATAGGTACACCCTTGGAATATTATATGTTACTGTGATATACTGCTTTGGAATTGCCCAATCTAAATGGTTTATAAGCATTATAATATGACACAAACACATTTCAGGCAGCAAAAATGCATATAATGAACCTCTGTGATGGGGGGGCCTTCCCCTTCCCCCTGATAGATCTGCGCAACCCATTTTTGGGCTCCTCTGGAGCTTCAGAAGGCCACAGAATGTTGTCATGGCCATCATTTTGAATGACTAATAGCAGAACCTAACACCTCCCCACCAGCTTTGCATGATGGCTTAGCAAATCATTTCTCTACTTTTTAAATGTGGTTTGTTTTTTTCATCAAAAAAAGCTTTTTTATTGAAATTACTTTGGTGAGTTGCCAGAGCCTTTGGGGTGCTGAGTATGCACCCAAAGTCCACAGTGAACCCTCCAAAGGGCCATGTGTGGCCTGCAGACTGTGTGCTTCTCACCCCGGTATATACAGTCTCATATAGATTGGCAGCAAGGGCTTACTGCTCTAATCTTGTTCTTCCGTAACATCCACATGTGTGTTCACTCTGTGCATCATTGGCCATTTCCGCACTAGCCTGTTACAGTTCTATTACTTCACTTTGAACATCCTATGGAATCCTGGGCTTTGCAGTTTGGGGAGGGGCCTTTGAGACTTCTCCCTAAACTTCAAACCCCAGGATTCCATAGAATGTTGAAAGTGGAATAACAGCACTATAACAGTCTAGTGTGGAAACAGCCATTGCCATCTGACGAATGCCTTCTTAAGGACCTGTGGAATGGATGGGCCCACTGTCACATAGCAAAGTTCTTCACTGAAGCTTGCAATAATTTTCAATGTAACTTCTCATCTGGAAATTGTCGTTTATGTTGGATTGAACAGTGTAATAAGCTGCTCATGCCACGCCTGCCACTGCCTGGAACAATACCACCTCCAAGGAGCGGCACCCCAAGAGTTAAGCCCCCACCCACTGATAGTAAAACAACCCAGGTGAGAAACATAGCTGTTGTGTATAAGATAGATCTCTCTGTAGGAATAATTTCCAATTAAGCTCACATTATCAGCTCCCGTACATCTCCTATTCCCAGCAGCGCCCTCTGATTATGGATGTGACAGTGTGATTTATACTGCTTTCATGAGTAAGGAGTTTTCCCATCAGTGTCCCTTGGTGGCTGAGGCTGATTATTATTTCCATAAGACTTCTAAAAGTCTCCATCCCTTTGTCATAAAAATGCTGGCCTCTCTTGGGACAGTATTCATGTTTTTAACTAGACTAACCTCCAGTTTCTTTTACTCTCTCTCTTTTGCAAGCAAGCTGAAAGGAGGACAAATAAGTTGTGATGGAGAGGAAATAAGCTCCATTATGCCAGGAAGCCACCACACCAGTGTGCTGATATCACCTTCCAGGAAGAATAGGGTTAAATCTCCCAGTCCCTAGTTCCTAGAACTGTTCTTTACTTCAAAGATAAGAAACTGAGGGCTAGATTCAACTGCAGAGAAATTATTGGGAACAGCATTCCAGTGCTGGGTGGGGCCAAAGTCAAAAGAGGTGGTCTGAGGATACATTTATTTTAGGTTAAAGTGTTGGCAACTAGGAACCAAAACTTGGCAAAAACATGTCATCCTTTAAGAAAGGAAGGGGGAAAAAACTACAAAAGTTTCCAAGTTACCAGACAAGGGTATCATGGGGAAGGGAGTGTGGTCTAGTGGAATCCCATGAAAGCTGAATGAGGCACTGGGGTTTGAGATCCCTCACCCCTACTTTACTGTAACCTCTTTTATAACAAAAATGCACTTGCAACCAGTATGTCATTCACAGGGGAACATATCACACAAGGCAGGCAAATCGCAATTACAGCAGGATAATAGCATCTTTGGCTGGGACTTACCACACAACATTCTTCTTCTGTTGTTCTCACAGTGAGAAATTGTTTGTAAAGTGTTACTTTTACAAACACAAATTTTTTTAAAACTCCATTAATTACGTCCTTTGTAAAAGAAATGCTTTCCAAATGGTGTCCCTTCAGGAGAACAACAGAAGAGGAACAATGTCTTGTGATTCTTCCAAGCCAAACACACTGCTGTAATTGTGATAGACCTGCCTTGTATGATAAGCTGTAGAGTCTGAGCATTTAATTTCTCAGTCTAGTTACTGAATTACTTCTGGCAACATTTACCTGGATCATTAGTGGTGTTACATGGATAAATTTACTCTTACCATGTTCCATCCCTACAGAACAAGGGTTGGCAGCCCAAATATTTTTGGGCAAGAACTCCTACCATCTATTGGCTATACCACTTAGGACTGATGGGAGCTGTAGTCACATATTACCCATGCCTCCTGCAGAATGCTTATCATTTTTGCCTTGCCTAACTAGAAAAATAAGAACTTTAGTCTTTTTTGTGGATATGATATGACTATGTAATTGCATATGTGTCAGCTTGTAGAAATGTATATTCCTGCTCTGGATTTTATAGTTTACTGAGATCTTTCCAGACCAGGTGGTGAAGGAGCGTACCCCTTAATTTTAGTGCCATCATGCCTTCTTTACCCAAGGCTGACAGGTTCTTTGGCTAAGCATGTACTGTGGTCACAACTCCACCATTCTCACCACCAGATTTCTCCATCCTTTGAGAGGTTTCGTAGAAGAACACCTCCTTGGGTTACAAGGAAGAAAACAGAGGACAACACAATTGCCCAGATCTCTCCAAGCAAGATCAGCTCACTCAGCTTGCCCCAGAAGAGTGGAAACCGGTATAGAAAGGGAGTGACACCCAGGTAGGAATCTCTAATGTGGTAGAACAAACCTCCCAGTTCCTATATCTCTCCTTCTAGCCCTGTTTAACTGTCTTATGACTCATTTTTCATCATATTTGTGCAAGTTTGCCTTCTCTACTTAGACTGTGAGGCTCCCAAGATTAGATCTGATTTTCTTCTCTTCTATTTTGATGTCCATACTCCCCTCATCCATTATAATCAACACCATAGATTGCTTTGAGATCCACATGCGATTGGACTGAAACTTCCATCAGCCTCAGCCGGTAGTGAGGAAGGATGGGACTTGGAATCCATTGGTCTCTGGAAGGCCACATTGCTGACCACCCCATTCTAGATCAAAGCAAAAGCAAAAGCACTGAGGTAATGGGAACATGTTTTCCTAATCTCATTAGGAACAGGAGTTCCCTGATAGAGATTTTGCAAAAGTCATAAAAGAAACAATGGCCCTTTCCACAAGAGGAAGTTAAAACGGGCCAAAGTGTGCTGTCATGGAGGTCGTCCACACCTTGGATTGGACTAGGTTCAGACTATTTACCTTAGTTCCGCACCTTAGTCTGATCCAAAACACCTCCAAGTGGTCCTCCAGCGCGCTAAGTGAAGACCAGAAAAATCCAGTCTTTCAGTCTTCTGGAGCATGCCATTGAGTTCTTGCTGACATGTGCAGATGTGCAGGCTTGCACCAATGCAAGCCTGCGATCAGTGGAGGGCGGGCTTTGGGCGTGGCCAGTGTCAGCAGTTGGTCTGGACCCACGAAGAACAGGAAGCCGCCATTTTCAGCTGGAGCAGTGCGGATCTAAAGACTTCGCACTGCTCCGATTCACCCTGGACAAACTGGAAGAGCCCTGCAGAAGGGCTTAAGGAAGAGTCCGCGTTACTTCGGACCCAGGAGAAGCGGTGAGTAATGGCACGGAGTGATTCACTCGCCTCGTGCGGAAAGGACCAATTGATTTCTTTTTCTCCTTTTCTGGTGTACTCGTGCATATGAGGTGGGCTTATTTTTCTATGTTGTCATGCATTGGGGGGTTTTCTGTGTGATTTTGAAGCAAATATTGCCTGAAAAATCATCCTGATTTTTTTTAAAAAATATTGGGAGTTGGAAGCTTTGAGGGACTAGTTGGGGGCTTCAGAGACCACAAAAGTAAGGTCCAGGAGCTATATGACACAGGCCACATTATGATTGCCCTGTCCTGTTATTGTACAAGGTAGAAGTTGCAGACAGTATCAGGAGTGGCACAGAAGAAACCCTGGAATGGCAGCAACCATGTTGCTCCAGGCACCATGTAACAAAGTGGGGATAGGAACTTACGTGATTGTTTAGTAATCACCTTCCCTGCTCTCTCTGCAGCACTGTCTCACGGCCTTCTTCCATGACAGCAAAAAAGGAAAAGTGAGTATTTCAGACTCTTCACCTTTATTTTGCCCTGTTTTCATCTCCTTTCATCTTCTTTCCTTGCATGTCCTCTTTAGAGATAGGAAGGAATTTTACTGGATTTTACAGACCTAACAACAATAGCCTTTTTTTTTTTTTGACTTGCTGGGAGAAGATATACATCTTGCCTTGAGAACTATACATTTGCAAAGCTTATTGGATCTTTTAGAGAAACAAACTGTGCACAAAACAATGCACATGTTTTTAACTGTAAACAGCTAAATATGTGCACATTGAAGAAAGATCCGTGCAGAAATCCTGCTTTAGTCAATGAGAAAAATTAGTTAGTACTAGCAAATGAGGTGAAATGCATAAACAAACACACATTTTAGAAAAATAACAATAACATGTGCATGAATTTCCATGGCTGGGGGTGAGGCAACCACAGTCTCACAACCTAATATAAAACAAGAAAATGCAATTAGAGAAGTGGAGAAATACACTAAAGCCAAGTGTGAGATTTTCACATCCCTCCTTCCTTTCCAGAGAACCAGCATGGAGTAGTGGTTTGAACACAGGACTATGACTCTGGAGACCAAAGTCTGATTCTCCACTTAGCCATGGAAACCCACTGGGTGACCTTGGGCAAGTCACACACTCTCAGCCCTAGAAAAATCTGAGATAGGTTCGCTTTAGTGTCACCATAAATCAGAAATGATTTGAAGACACCAGCAGCAATACTTCCTTTCCACTGGAAGTTATCTCCTTTCTTCTCATCCTTTCTGCTGTTAGATTTTTCTTATTTCACCATAGATGAGGACCTGTGTCTCATTTCCACCCATACAGTTTGATTGGGACAGCAGCTGAATGAGGCTCTATGGCCATTTCTGCACTACAGTGTTAAACTGCTGCTATTCCACTTTCAATGCCCTGTGGAATTCTGGGGTTTGTAGTTTACTGAGACCAAAGAGCTCTTTGGCTGAGAATTGGAAGTGCCCTTCGCTAAACTACAAACCCCAGAATGCCATAGGAGGTTGATAGTGGAATAGCAGCACTTTAAAACTGAAGTGCAGAAATGGACCATGTGTTGCAAGTGGGAGAGTATGTGGACATTTGGAAATAATGCACAGCTACCAACTTATTTATGTATTATCTATCTATTTATTATATGTATATCCTGCTTTTCTCCCAATATGACACCCAAAGCAGTGTACAGTATAAGTTAAAAAATAATGGCTGAAACAATGTCTGGTATGTTTTAAAAACACAAAGGGTTAAAACATACATGATTACATATTTATTTGAACCTGGTGCCATCTATTTAGTTCAGTAGTACATTTTTAAAAAGCTTTAAACAATCAATCAAATTAAAACATTAATTTAAAACTATTAAATAATGCTAACCATATATTAGATATTTTAAAAACAGCACACACATAGCACATCCTTCTGCCTCATCCATTTAAAGGCTGAATATCTATTTAAATAAAGTTTTTTTATTTCCTTTTGGCAGGAAGGAAGGAGAAAGGGGGCCAACCAAGTGTCCCTTGGGAGGGACTTTCTCAGCCTAGGAACTTCAGTAACAGCCTTTATTATTTACTTAAGAAAATAACCGCTTGATTTATACATAACAGGGTCAATGAGAAGGCACTTATGGGAACCAAACAGCCTGATATACTTATAACAAAAACAAACACTGGTCACATTTCATGTTCCCAGGATTTTAATTCTTGTTTGGCAACTGGTGTGGTGACAGTGCAACCTCCACCTGTCATGGCTGTCTTGCATCTAATGATGAGTCCTGGAGCCAAAGGCCAGAGATTTGATATCATCACTGTGTGTCATATGACCTTGTGGTTGCCTGGCAACCACAAAGAGCCGCACGTGCGGCAGGAAGGGGAGGACAGCATCAGGCTCATGTCAGGCAGGCTAGTTAAGGGGAAGGGAAGGTCTGGGAGCAAAACTTTGCCCCCACAACAAGAAAGAAAGCCAACCAGTCGGAATGGAGGAGTCCCAGGAAAAGTGAGCCAGTCATTTGTCCACCCTCCTGCCACCAACAAGCAGCCTGGAAAGTCAGACAGAAGCGACCTGGAGAAGCCCATTCCCCAGGGCTCTACCAGTATTCGACCAGGGTCAGCCAACAGCGGTCCCCCTAGTTCCAACAAGACAACTACACAGAGGTACTGGAAGTGATGCTCCACAGGAAGCAGAATTTTAGGCAGGTGTAGACAAATTCTAGCCCTGGGGCTACATATGAACTGAGGCCAAAGAGTTCCCTGGCTGAGAATTCCCAATGCCCTTCCCTAAACTGCAAGCCCCAGGATGCCATAGGATGTTGAAAGTGGAATAATGGCACTATAACAGTGTAGTACGGAAATGGCCTCAGCCTCAGAAAACTCTGTGATAGATTCACCTTAAGGTCATCATAAGTGAGAAACAACTTGAAGGCACACAACAACAAGGGGGTGCTCAATTGCCACTGGGTGGTACGTTTGGTTGGATTGTGTGTTTCTCTTTACCTGGGGCCCCTTTACACCATGCAGTTATAGTACTATGGTTTCACTTAAAATGCCACTGGAATTTCTTGTAGAATCCTGGGATTTGCAGTTTAGGGACAGGTATTTAGAATTCTTAGAAAGTTCTAGTGCTCCCCCAAATTACCAATTCCAGGATTCAATAGGATGCAATCAAGGAAGTTGAAGTGGGCTCTAGTATTATAACAGTGTATTGGGAAAGGGACCAACATGGTGTTGGTCAGGAAATTTGAATTTTAGGCATCTAATCTGGTGAGTATTCTTTGGATCTTATATGATTATGGCTGGGGCAGAGTTGGAAGGTGCAAGCCTAAGAGAAGAGTACCTTGGCACAATTATCAATAAGGTCAAAATGGGTGAAAAAATCAATCAATCAACAGCAGTTGCCTTTTCTCCATGTTTTGGCAGGAATCCGAATGTTACCTACAATCTCTACATAAATGTCTGTGATGATAGGTGGAAAGATCTTGTTCCAGGACTCATTACGGGATCTTGCTGGGAAGGTAACGCATAGAGGTTGGCACTGATAGAAAAGACCTATGTGGCTGGGAGTGGTGTCAGTGGAGGATTTACAGATTCCCTGATGAGCATATCTTCTATTTTTGTTTATTATTATTGTTATTATTAGTATAAGCTTGGGAAGATACCCATAGGAAAGGGGATTTTGTAAAAAAAAAAAAGCTGTTACATTAGGTTTAAATATGTGTGTACACTCATACACACAGAAGGGTTTTAGCACTTACAGCTAGGGACGGATGAATCAGTTCACTGCAGCTCTCCTTAGTTTCTCATTTTACTGATCTTATGTTTGTCTTGTCCTGAATTTTCAGAATTTTTCCAATATTAAATTCAGTCAAAGCCTGAAGATTTGTTTTAAAGTTCTCATTTAAAAATAAAGGAGTACAACTATCTATCTATCTGTCTGTCTGTCTATCTATCTAAAGCATTCCTACCCTGTCCATTAAACCAAAAGGCTCCCAGAGTGGCTTACAAATAGTACATTTAAAGTCCCTGCCCTCAGACTTACAATCTAAATAAGACACAAAACACAATAAGAAAAGGATGGAGAGTGTGGAAAGGACAAAAAAGTTCAGCAGCACCTACGCCCCAGCTATATAGCGATATGGCCAGCTGTGGTTCTTTCCCTTGTGTGGCCAGAGCAGCAGCAGTTGGAAGAAAGGGCTTTTACCAGCAGACCAGTAGATACCACAATGCTGTCCCTGCCTGATATTACTTTGTGCACAGTTCTCAAACTGCATGAATTTTTGTATGCAGTTTTCCCTAATATACCAATTTTGCAGTGTCCTTACTAGAATGCACTGTAAACATTATTTTCATCAATATGTGTGCTCTTGTGTTACCTTTCCTTAGTATGAACGTTTTTGTACAGATTTTTAAAATGAAAAGATCAGTTGTAATAGTCATAGAAGTGAGAACTTCTCATACTTGTTGACAAGTGTGAAACTAAGTAAGTTTGTGTGAAATTTGAATCAATTTGGTCCCACTGCTTACTTATGGCTGTAGTTCTTTTTCTAGGTAGCTTTGCTTTTTTTCACTTATCTAGGTGCTGCATCCAGTTGTGGCACTGATGTATTTGTATCTTACCTTTCCAGACTATGTCATATCTTCAGGTCTCGCCAGGGCTTGCACTGTTTTCTGCAACATCAAATCTGGAAGGATTCATGTTAGCAAACTCCGTTCAGCCCTTCACACACTGGAGGTCCTAGTGACCAGTGATGAGATGTATCAGACTCTCAAGTTGGTCAGTGTGGATGGTATGTAACAACCCACATCGTCTGGCTTGTGGCTTCACTGCCACTTGTTTTATTTTCATGGCATAAAGGCTGGGGAAAGCTTTGTGTGTACAGAGGTCCTGTTGAAATCAGAGCAATATGTGAAAACAGTTTAACACATGTGCCAGACCCAGAGCTGGAAAAATTCATTTTTTGCATTAAAGCTCCCAGAATCTACATCTGACCATACTGGTGGTGGGATTTGGGGTGCTGTTGCTCAAAAAGTATCCTAATCCTGACTCTATTCAGGCCCAGCTTCTACACAGATGATGCTGGGGTTATGGATAAGAACAGGTCTCCTTTTTTAAAAGAGTTTGCCTCAATATTTGACAAAAGTGGTTCTTTGCCCTGCTCTGACCAGTTAACTTCTCTGAGCATTTCCAAATACTGAGGGAGGGGAAGGAATCATCTGACTTGCTTTGGTCTGTTAGAGGCACCATAAATTGCTTCCTGATACATTGTTCATTTGAACAGAGCTGTGTAGACAGGCTGCATACCTGCTTGACCATTCCTCACATCATTTATCTTTCAACCTATTATAAATCTTCTTAGTTCCCACTAAAAATATCCATTGTCCAAATTTATTCTGTTCAGCCGCTGAGTCTTCCATATTGTACTATATTGTACTTTTCTCTTTCTGATACTGCTTCTCCACACAAATAGGCACATGCATACCTATGTAGTTTCTACTAATTCAGTAGCTACTTTGACCAAAGTATCACTTTGAGAAGAGAGCACTAGTAGTACATAACACCAAGCTCCTCCATTAGTCAGATTTACTGTCTAGTACAGTGGTTCTTAACCTTTTCTTTAACAGTGACCTACCACAAATACAATTTTTTGCCAGGGACCCCCAAGACTTAAGATTTAAATATTCAAATATTTATTGAAATTTTCAAATATTTATTTATTTATGTATTATAGGTGTCTTGAGATTAGAATTCAAATTGCCACTCAAACACTGGATGACCCTGGGCAAGTCACATTATCTCAGCCTCAGAGGAAGGCTAGGGCAAACCCCTTCTGAACTAATCGTGCCCCGAACACCCTATGATAGGTTCACTTAAGGGCTGCCATAACTCTGAAATGACTTGAAAGCACACAACAACAAAGTACCACTGACTGGGGGAGGTTCTTTCTACCTATCTTTGCCTTTCTCTGAGACTGAGAGAATGTGATTTGTGTGATTTTACAGGGGTGGGTTCTTTAAAAAAAATAGAAATACAGAAAAATACCCAAAATATCAGGAGAAAGGTCAGCATCCTCACCTCAAGTTTTACCTTGGTTAGTCAAGAAGTTACTGTGATGTGTTGTAGTACTAGTATTGTATCATATGATATTTTTATTATTCTTCAATGTACAACATTGTACTGTGGTGTGATTTAATTAAATAATTTTGAAATCCAAAGATCTCAGTTTGAAAATTTTACACTTGGTATTTTGGTTGGCAAGAACTGAAATGAATTTAAATGATGCCATGCATATCTAAACTTCCACACAAATACCAGCATAGACAAAACTGGAAGGCATTCCCTAGTCTCCCAAAAGAAGAAATGTGCAATGTTGCAAATGTGCAAAATTGAAATCCTTTGTTCTGAAATCCAAAATTTAGAATGCAATGAAATTTGAGAATAGCAAATTTGAACTGTGTTCTTTAGAACCCAGTTAAGTTGTAACACTTGGGAGGTATAAAACAAAGCTTGTAGGAGTTGTAAGCAGTCTGTAGGAACACTTTCTTCACATCTCAACCCAGCTCACATTCCACATTTTTCTGCTTTACAGAAGTTGGGACCCTCAATTTCTCTGAGTTCTTGGAAGCAGTGAATAAAACTTCACCCTTTGCTGAAACAGATGGTATGAAAAGAGAATTGATATTGAGGAAAGATGACTGCTGCATCCTTACTATTTTATTAGGTGTCTGTTTCTCCACACAGTTTCATATCTCCCTCTCCATTTCTATCATCCTCTTTCTCCACACCTGTATTAGCTAAATGAGTTTTCCAATTCATTGTGTTTGTTTTTAACGAATGTGTTCTTAACTGTATTGTTAAATGTGTTATACTGTAGTTTTATTTCAGGAAAGCACAGCTTGCATTCTGCAAGGATATATATGTGTGTGGTTACCAATGGAAAGAATTATCTGCCTCAGTGCAAACATGTGAAGAGGAAATATTGACACCCCTTGGCTGTGGCCATTTCCACACTAGACTGTTACAGCGCTATCATTCCACTTTCAACATTCTATGGAATCCCATAGGATGTTGAAAGTGGAATGATAGTGCTATAACAGTCTAGTGCAGAAATGGCCTGTGTCATGTATATGACTTGGATTGCTCTCTGCTACCCACTATTATAATGACAGAGACTGCTTTTGAAGTGTTTTGGTGTTAGCTATAACTAGACTAGTAGTAATGAGTGTATCTTGGATGCTTTGTGTCACAAAAATGCAGTGTTTTGACATCCCCATGAGGGAAGCCTACAATCCTGTCTATGTGAAAATAATACTTTTTGATATTTTCTCTATTGACCCTTAAAAGCAAAATTGTTAGGGCCCCAAAACAATTTGAGACAAGGCCAGTAATTAACAGGCCATGCCACCACCACCCCAATATCTGCCTTCTCCATTTTAGAGCTTGGAAATACCTAATTAATCAATTGATAACTCCTGAGATTTCTATCTAATTAGATTTCCTATTTAATGCTGAAGTTAATTCTATGCTACAATGGGCTAATTAATTTTAGAATGTTGGAATGCCTTCTTTAAAAACACCTCCTCTGAAGGAAGTCCAATGGAGTTAAATAAGCAAACATGTGTTTTACCACTGATGTTTGCAGATCTTGTTTCTTGACATTGTATCACTCCTTATCAACCTTTAATAAATATGGCATTTGAAGAGCACGTGAATAGTGTAAATGTTGGTGAGAGTGGGAGGGAATGAAAAAAAGAGAAAAGATACAGATCATTAAGGAAACTTAATTGAACAGGTTGTAAGATGAGATCGCATTTTTTAGACCAGCCTCCACCAACCTGCCAGTTTCTAGACACATTGGATTCCAGCCATCCCACAGAAACTGTTGTTTTATGAGTGTTGTAGTCCATTTGGGGGGGAAATTCAGGTTGGTAGGAGGCAGCTTTTAAGCAAGAAAAGAGCACTTTTAACATACCAATTATGAAATGAATCCCTAAAGTAGGGGTGGGCAAAATGCAGCCCACAAGCTGTGTGCACCCCCTAGGGTCATTTTTGTGCCCTTCAGCATCCCCCAGGAGTCAAAAAATTGCCCCAAATGCCCTCTAGGGAGTGTGGAGCTATTTTCACCATGTTATGCCCCTCAAAACGTTTTAGGCCCAGAAAAGGCCCTTTTTAAGACCAGAGGTAAACCGGAAATGGTTTCCAGTTACTTTCTTTTTGAAAAAAAAAGTCCTCTCTTGGGCCTGAAAACATGGCCCCTGCTCTCCTCAGGCAACAGCCACACGTATCTTTCCCTGGTCTGGCCAATGTTGTTCCTTTTGGCTGCCTAGCTTGGCTAAGTGGTAACAGTTCCCTGGGGCTTTTGCCACCCTTTCTCCAATTCCAGACCGCATGATACTGGCTAGTTTGCTGGCCTGCCCCACTCTTCTCCTGCTACAAAGCTCTCACCAAAACCTTACATCTTTTTCTATGAACTACCTCTTTCCCTTCCTTCCTACCTTCTTCCACACATAGATACACACACACACACACACACACACATTACTTTCAGTTACTTTCCTGTCAAAGAGGTATGCACTTTAGACTAATTGTTCTGCCTATATCATGCATGTGGCACCAGTGGCCACAATCTCCCTTTTTTTTTCTCCTAGTCAGTCTAGATTATCTGTTTAGTGCATTGTTGGTGAAGTGCTCTCTCAATTGACAAACTACTTTATTTGTTATAGCAAACTGATTTTCATCACCTATTTATATGGCATTTAGTGTGCTTGACTGTGGAACTAAACATGGGCTTCATTTGCAAATCTGCGTCTGAGGAAATCTTTGAGGAAATCACGTTTGTGAAGGAAAAAGGATTAAATATCTTAATGTCTAGTTTGACCAACAGTAACCTTCCTAGAGTGATTCAAAAACACACTAACTAGTTTACTAAAGGAATGAGGAGCTGGAGGAGGTTCACTGGATCTGACTCATAGCCTGGGGATTTCCCATCTTTGGTTTAAGGAAGGGGGCACTGGAAGAACATTGTTGTTTTCTGTCTCAGTTACTCACTGAGGCCATTTCTGCGCTTCACTCTTATAGCGCGATTATTCCACTTTCAACATCCTATGGAATCCTGGGGTTTGCAGTTTGGCGAGGGTCCGGCAGTGGTTGTCCTTTTATCTTTTATGCTTCTTCAAGCTTTTCAGAATACACTTCGGGCATTCAGGCAAATGAAGAACGGTACAGTGGCTGCTGATGAACTGAAGTCAGTCCTGACAGACTTGGAAGTCTACATGAGTTCTGAGGAAATACAACAGACACTAGACCACATTCCTCTTAACAGTGAGTATATCAAAGCATTCCAAGAACAGATCAGGTTCGGTGGCTCAGTATAGACATGGCATGGGGCTGGAAAGTTTAGCCAGACAAAATTTGCGGAATACCTGATAGTTATTATTATATTATTTGGCTTCCTGCTTGGTTGGAAAACCTGGCCAACCCATTATAACCTTATAACCTCAGCAAAAATGTATATTTGATCCTTTGTGTCTGACTGCAATTCCTTCATTGCTTTCCTTCTTACCTTCAAACCATGCCACTGTACCTGGCAGTGAAGGTACTTTCCACCACTCTGAATCCTTCCTCTCAATAAATATGTATTACTAAAAAAAATTAATAAGTAACCTGTCATTCAGTCACAACATGGAGAAGTCAAACCTGTCAAAAAAAAATAAATCACCACACAAATGATTAAAATACCACAGCATTTTAGTTAAATACAAATGAAAAAAAAATGCTTCCCCATAAACTGAATTTTTTGAACCTCGATAAACAACATTTTAAAAACAAGAACTAGTATTTTGAATTGTGCCCAGAAGCCAGCTGGAAACTACTAAAGTTTCTTAATACAAGAGTTTCACGTGCAAATATTCCTTTTGTTTGTTTGTTTGTTTTTGTGCGTAGAAAATAAGAAGGTGGACCTTTCAGAATTCCTTTTGGCTGCACGAGACTTGCAGATAAAACTTGAAGAAGAAGGTGAGTTGCCCAGTGTTTGTTAACTAATCTGGGTACCTGTGGTTGGGTCTAGATGATGCTCTTCTCTGTCTTATTGAACAACAGGGCTCAAAGAAACAACAGCAGATTCTATTACACTAGGCTCTTCTCCCACTAAATTAGTGTTGTTATAAAAATGCTATTGAACTGGGACAACTGAAAGTGAAAATGGTAGAGATGTAGTAGCCTTCCTTCTAAGGACTTTCACCCCTAAACTTGATAGTTTTTATTTTAATCAGGAACACTTACCTACCTACTAACATTCTTTCTTTTAATATGGAATCCTATGAGGTGGTTCTGCTCCTGGGGAAAATCTCAAACACTTTGACACTCTACCAGCAGAAGTAATTGGACAGGATTGCTGGCAAAAACACGCAAGGAGGCAACCTCTGCATTCACCTTTCACAATTTGTAGACTTTTTCCTCTGTTTAACTCACCTTTATTAAACAATTGCCTCTGGATTTAAATGAGGAAAGTGCAAGAACAATGAACCATCTGGGGAGCAACAGATATCTTTCACAAATTGAGAAAGGTAGCTTCTAGGGTTGATGGTGGCTCCGTTCTTTGAGTGTTTGCCAGCGATCCTTTCTAGGACAATCCCTGAGAGAAGCTTTGGAATTTCCAAGAAAGCCTGGCTTGCATATGATTACTTTGATTGATAAACAAAATCCGAGTGTGAACGCATTTTGGACAAACCCTAAACTGAAGTGCCTATCTCAGTGAGATCATCAAAAGTAGGGACTGATGTGAAGTGGGCTACTCTTTATGCTTTGAACCCACTTTGGTGTTTCAAGAGGACACAAGTTGTCAGTTTCCCTGGAAGTAATAGAAAGAAAACATGAGCAAGGGAAAGGGAGGATATAGTTTTGTGACAGGGAGCTCTAATAGATCTCTCCAGTCATAATAGCTTTGGAAGGAATGTTGAAATGCAGAGCTGTTTCATTGTTTTCCAAGCCTTTGTGTTGGTTTGCTCTTTTCCAAGCGGATATCCAATCTAGTCCTTTGAAAAACTGTATTTTAAAAATTAGCCCCTTCCATCCTGATTTTGAATTATTTAGGTTACTTCCACCCTACATAGAAAGGAATCTCTGATCAGGATCTCCTTGCTTTTCCTGACAGATTTCCAGACTGAATACTCCACTATGGAAAGGAGGCCTTTCCAGGATGTGGCTGAGCTCATCAATGCAGAATCTAGATGGAGAAGAAAGTACTGCAGCTGCTTTGATGAGAACATATCAAGTTCTCCATCACTGTTTCCCCTGCTGGCATTGCCAAGTTCAGATGAAGATATTGCACTTACTCAGTCACAAAAGACTGTATCCTGGAAGCCTAACCTCCCTCACTCCCCATCTGCATCTAGTAATGTAGAAGGGGAAGGGGGAGATCCAGAGAAGTCTAGTAATGTAGAAGGGGAAGGGGAAGATCCAGGGATGAACACATCTCAGTCAGACATCACTGGCCAAAGGAGACCAAGTAATGTAGAAGGGGGAGAGGAAAACCAGGGCATCACAGAGTTACCAAACTCTCAGTCAGACACCACTGAAGAGAAACATGAAAGGCATGATGTTATAGAGGAGGAAAAATCATAGTCGAATGTAGCCCCTCCAAGCAGGACAAATAATATCCACAAGATGCTTCCTTTTCCAAGTGGAAAGAATGATGTGAGAAGCAGGGTTTCCTGCTTGGGAGGTTTTTTAAACTGAATTTATCCCAGACTAGCTATACTTACTCATCTCAGTCCAATACAGGTGAATCTTTATGTATGTCTCATTGCTCCTCCAACACAATGACCACCAACCTGCATCTTTTTTTCTCATAGTGATTACCAACTGGGGCATCTTTCCCAAATGGGAAATGTTAGGAGACAAGGTCTTCTAATGAGGTATTTTACTCCTGACGCTGGGATCACCATGGAGGAGGGGAATAGGGCTGTTTTGGGATGGATTTGGGATGGATCCATTATAAAGGACTCATTGGCAGACTTGAATAAAATCCAACAGAGCTGTGTGCTTGCAAAAACATTTTTGTTTAGAACCCTGCCTATTTATTCTGTTGTGTTTTTTTTTCATGGAATACACTGAAAACCAACACAAAACAAGTACAGTAACAAGCTTCGGTCCAAGACTATTGATACTCCTGATTAACAGATTATTACTGGGCCCCTTAAACCAAATAGTTGGGGAAAATGTCATTGCACAGTCCAGATGACACATGTCAGCAAGGAAGTGTGCCAAATTCTTTGTATTTTAATCACTTTCCAATTTTCTATGGTGTAACAGTTAACAGGGTAACTCAGATTCAGTTGTGTGGCCCTTTGTTGCTCCCAGAATTCTTCACCATTGACTATGTTGGCGAGGACTACTAGAAATTGCAACCTAACAACATCTGGAGGGCAGCATGAATCCCATTTCTGGTATAACTCAAGGGCAGCATTACCATTTTCTGTAGCACTGCTGGCCACAAACAGATTTTCTCCCCAACACTGTCCACAGAACCTTAGGATATTACAAAACAGCATGCCTTTATACTCTGTGTTTAAACAAAACCACAATTCGGATCTTCCCTCTGAATTTTAAGTAGAGATACAGTTTCCAATTCATTATGCACAAACAAGTATCAAAATCAAAACTGCTTTAGTGCCCTCCCCACTTTTTCATTAAGGGTTCCATAGGGAAAGGGGACGGAGATGAGGGCAGAATTGAATAGTTTTTCAAGCTAGTTATAGAATTGTCTCCCTCTGTCTGCAGCATTTCCTCTCATGTGATTTAAGCTCATACAGAAGTGGGGAAATGAGGGAGAAAGACAAATTGCTCTCCCCCAAGGCTACCAAGGCCACTAGTGACTATTTTTGTCCAACAAAAGAGGTTTGCATACTGGTAGTGATTCCAACTAAAGAGCAGACCATTTGAATCAATGGGGTCTCCACAAATGTTGACTCACCATTCCACAGTCAATTCAATGAGTTTACTTGTGTGAGACTACCAATGGGATCCAGACCATAATTTGATTTTAAAAAGTCATGTGGACACAGGCAGAGATCCTGTAATGGGAGAGGCGATCAAGCCCCACCCATAAGACAAGGTGAGGGGGCTGAGTCCTCTCCTCCATAAATGATCTTGCAGAATTGGATCACTGAGCCTCCTATGAAATTGAGCCTCCTTCGAAATTATCATTCAGAAGCATACTAGATGATCAAGCACTCAGAAATATTATGACAGCTGTTGCTGTTGAACTCTCCCAAGGAGAAAAGAAGTCTGCCTGCAAACTATGCTGCAATCTATGCACAGTAACTTGGGAATTAATCTACAGTGGACAAATTGGGGACACTTCTAAGTACACATTGTGCTTGTAACTGTCTTCATATTTAAGGATGTTTCAGTGATAACGGATGAGAAAGGCGATTGCCCTCCTTCAAGTACCTGCAAGTAGGCAAAATTAATAATTCCTGCCTGCCAATGTTGAGCCCCCTCACCTTGAAAACAGCTTTGGAGTCCCTGGACACAGAGACTGCTGGAAGCCACAAAAGCATCAGGTCACACTTTGTGCATCACTGCTCCAAGTTCCTAATCCTGGGTCCAATGTTGCTGTTAAGTAAACATCCATAATTCCAAGCTGCTTGAAGTTTCTTGGAACTGGTCAAACAACAGCGTCACTGGTTCAAGCTTATTCCAAGGGGAAATACTGTTATGCACACCTGAAACTTCAATCTTAACTGGAAAGAAGGCAAGTTGTCGTTGTTGTGTGACTTGAAGTAATTTCTGACTTACAATGATCCTAAGGTGAACCTATCACAGAGTTTTCTTGACATGTTTTGTTTAGAAGGGGATTGCCTTGGATTTCCTCTGAAGCTTAGATAGTGTGACCTGTAGTGCACAGCAATCAAGCAGCAGAAGTCTCACCAACAGAGTGAGCTTTACTGACAGGCAGACATCATGGGCTGGATGACTTTCATCTTCATAGCTGTGGTGTTATGCACTGGATGGGGCTAAGCAAGGGCGCAAACATACACACACATTGTTACAGCTAAAAACACTATGGCCCTGACCTATGGTCAGCTTGGATATGGGATGAGGCTCTTGTAATGTTAATCCTGAACAGCTCACAGAGCAAAATGAAGTATTGTAAAACTCTGTCAAGCAGAATGAAGGTACCAAATTGCAACTTTCAGTCACACAAGCCCCTTCCAAAATAGCTGGTGCCTTGCATGTGGAAAGTGTGGGGGAGGACAGAGGCACTGGTGACAAGAACAGAGTTGGACTCCTCTATGCCCCCTCTCCTCCTCACTCTTCACCAGGGAGGCAAGAAGTTGTGTTGTCTGGAAGTTGGAGTCTGGAAGGTAAGAGAGGACAGGCACCTTCAACCAGCTTGACAGAGTTTTATTGTATCTTATCCTGCTCCACAATCTGTTCCGGATTAATGTTACATGGGCCCTGTCCCACATCCAACCTGGCAATCCTACCTTGGTCTCACATCCAAATTCAAAGGAAAATGAGTGACCTGAATCTGAGGCTGCTGTATCAGTGGATAAGGGGCAGTACTATGTTCCTGATGCTTAGCGCTGGGACTAGTGATCAAAAACATACAGAACCCAATCAGAACACTGGCACATACCTTCCCACAAATCTAGTTCACTGGAGGAAGTAAGTACCTCCCATGCTACTGTACCTGCTCAAAGAGAACTAAGGCCTGCCAGGTGAGAGGCCACAGAGAGGAAGGAAGAACACTAGCCTTGATGTCATTAGTTTGGAGCTTTAAGGAAGCTTATAATGGAAGTTGGGAGAGAGAGACTGGCTGGATAGATGGATTGGAAATGTTTTCAGTTCATTCCTGAGAGGTCTTTTTGTTAGAGCAGCGGTTCTCAACCTGTGGGTCACAACCCCTTTGGGGGTTGAATGACCCTTTCACAGGGGTCACCTAAGACCATTGGAAAATATGTATTTCCAATGGTCTTAGGCTCCATTCCCTTCTCGGTGGTGGTGCGCAAGTGCGAGCCACGCGCTCGTGTCCTCCTGCCCCCTTTGGCGGGAGCGCGTGTGGCCACAGCGTCGCCACAGCAGGAGTGGTAGTGTACAAGCGTGAGCCACGCACTCGCATCCTCCTGCCCCCTGTTCAGAAGGGACTGAAATTGCTCCCCTTCTCCGCTACCAGGAGAACCTCCCGTCTGACGGGCCAGCTTGGGGGGGCGACGGCAGCATGGGGGGCAGGCCCCCTCCTCGCCACGGCCCCTGCCCCACTCGCCATGGAGAGGGGCGCTGCGGAAGGGCTGGGGGGGCTCAAGGCAGCGCTTTTCCGGGGGGGTGAGCTGCGCCCGGCACAAAAGACAATGGTGCTGGGATTCCCCCCGCCGGCCAGGGTCGACACTCTGGAAACTTTTCCCACACTGCCCCCCCAGCAGAAACAAGAGCAAAGCAGAAGCAGAAGCCCGGGGGGGGGTCTCGGAGTTTTTTCCTGGGGGAGACACGCAGCTCCTCTTCCCTCCCTGCCCGCCCCCTCCCCCGTTCCTGGCCGGCGAGGTGGCCTTTGCCGGGGGGGAGGCATTGTAAATAATAAATTAATAATTTTATGGTTGGGGGTCACCACAACATGAAGAACTGTATTAAAGGGTCATGGCATTAAGAAGGTTGAGAGCCACTGTGTTAGAGTGATTCACTTGGAGCTGTCCGTGGTACACAGCAAGCACCAGCCTACCTTGCTGCTGCCTGGAACACTTCTCCTCCAAGTAGTAGGTCATCCAGTATAAAACATGCTTGAAAACACAGTCCCCAAGGGCTGCTCTTTTGAGCTTTAAAGGTATCACAGGGTTGAGATTTCAGCTTGCTTCTGTGTAGCAAAGAGACAGCTCCACTTGACTTGTCTTGTTCTGAATGAGTTCCTTGTAGGACAGTTTGCTCACCATTTTTTCTTCCTCTTAAAGAACTAGTCATTGGTTCACTGAATCTTCCCTAAGAATGATCCACTTTCTTAGCCTTGTGATTCTTCTACCTTTTCTGTGACTCAATAAACAACTGGAACATAGTTCTCAACCCCTGCTGCAGCTTTCAACAAATCTCCCCTTTGTCCTTAGTCTTGATTAGTTATAATTAAGGTCATCTATGTCTTCTAAATAGTGAGTGACATTCCAAAGAGACCAAATACAGTTTTTTTAAAACAAAGATTACAACTAACAGGTAAACAAGGAACTTTCTGCTACCTAATTCAGCTTCCATAGTTCTCTGCAGCTCCTCCTGTTATCTGGATATTACTGTCTCACAACTAGCCAGCCTAGATCAACAATGTTCTTTCCTTTAGGTAAATTGAGGAACATATGGCCTTCCAGATGGTGATGCACTCCAGCTCCCATCATTCCAGTCTTCATGGCTAATGGCAGGGATAATGGAAGTTGTATTTCATCACTATCTGAAAGATCACAGTTTCTTCACCCCTGATTTAGTTGGCTGTGACTCAGACTATTTCTTCCATGAAAGGTTTACCCTCTGAAGAAGAATTTGAAGACTGTTATCAAAAAACAAACAGGGATCATAAAGACTGGTAGAAAAAGACTGATAGAAAAAACAAACAAACAGTGATCTTAAACACCCAGTTATGTCTTATATTTGATTTAGAAAAAAAATGGGTTCATAAGAATAGAAATTTTGACTGCAGTTCTAAACATCAAAAAGTTTGTACAAAGATGGAAAATACTTCCTAAAATGAAGACTAGTTAAGCAATGGAACAGTATCCTGAAGACACTGAGAGATATTCTTTCCTGAAAAGTTTTTAGGAAGACTCTTGGAAGACTACCAGTCAATGATGGTTTGATGTTTTGGCCTTCAATGGAATGGAGTTAAATGGTTCTCATAGCGATCCTTCTGGTTTCTTGACTGCACAGTTATAGTACCAGAATGTTGTTAACTACTTATAACACTGCCTCTTTTTCTTCCCAGCTGAGGACGTGTGGAATTATTATTATTATTATTATTATTATTATTATTATTATTATTATTGCTATTATTCGACTTTCTTTTTATTATTATTATTTTTGATAAAAAAAGAAAAACTATACATACATCATGTCACATCTTATCACATCATATATCACATCATATCAGATTATGTCCTATCACATCATACATGATGTCATGTCATATCATACCACTATACATACATCATATCACATTCTTATCACGTAATCATATCTTTTCCACATCCAAACAAGAAAACTCTCCCTATGGGGAGGATATGGTTTTTTCTTCAGTATTATTGCTTCAACACCCTCATATATAAGATAAGTTTGTAAATAACAAGCATAGCATATATAACAAGCAAATTTTGGATCAGTCAGTATCTTCTGCTATGTCTTGTTTACAATTAAAAAGTAGTGCTATAAGTCTCTCCCCTCATAACTTAATGGAAATTTTCATCTTTGTGGATAGAGTCATGTTAGCACACATTTTTCCTCTCTCTTTTTTTTTTAATTCTCAAAGTTTTTTTACTTCTATTATAATTTTTCAGTAATTCCTCTGCTACTCTTGATACCCTAAACTCTACTTTTAAGATAATCTTGTAATGGCTGCCATACCCTTGAACATTGGTCATCAGATTTATTGTCTAACATGTGCGTTAATCTATCCATTTCCGCAACTTCTATTAATTTTTCCCACCATTCTTCTTCTGTTGGAATCATGCTGCTTTTCCAGTGTCTAGCACAGACCATTCTGGCTGATGTTACCATATGCCACATAAGTCTACCTAGCCTACTATCCAAATTTCTGTCCAGGTTGAAAATGTCCAGTAAAACATTTCAGGTTTCAGCTCAATTCTTATATCCAGCACCTTTTACATTTTTGATCAAATCATATACCAAAACTTTTATTGCTTGGTTACACCTCCACCACTGGGGATGTGAGGATCTTTTTAATACCACATGGGTCACCTCCTACTCTATGACATCATTAGATCAGAACTTCTCCATGCAACAGTTGACATCAAGGTAGTGGGAGAGAACTTGCTGTGAAAGAGGGCTGCACATCCATCTCCAGAAAGCCAATTCCATCGAACTCTTCTGGCCCCTCCGTTCACCCTGCTGGGTACCAAACCTGTGATCTTTTCATGGTGCCTGAGGGAGATCAGAAATCCAAGAACTCCCTTCTACTCATGTTGATTGTCTTGGCTGTGCTACACCCTCATCTTTCTGTTTTGAATCCTCAGACACTGCCAACCAATTTGCAAATCCCTGCATCTCTTTAGCAAGTGAGTGGCAGCAGGAATTAGCAAGGAAGGAAGTTTTCTGTATGTATTTCTGCTTGCTCTAAGCATTTCTGTTAGGCAGCTGCTGTGCCTAAGGAAAGGCAACTTTCAGAAGTGGGGAGTGACTTCTGTTCCCTCTCTAGCTGGAGTGGGAGGTACATTTTACCTTTCCATTGTGCCTTAGTTTGTTTTTGTTTTGTTTTTTTCCTTTTAGGATTTACAAGACATTGCTACTGATGTGGGACAAGCAAAACTTTATTTCCCCGGAGGAGAATGGAGATCCCACTCAGCAGTGTTGACAGGTAAATGATTGTTGACCAATGTAAACAAATATAGTCACTTTCATATGACCTGATCTTGGTTCTTATGGAGTGGACAGATACCATTAGGTGTCTTTTTTTAACAATTATTTCAAGGCAGGGTTGGGCGAAGTATAGCCCTCCAGACGTTGTTGGACTACAGATCCCATTAATTTTATCCAGTATAGCCAATAGTGAGGATTTCTAGGAATTGCAGGCCAACAGTCCACCTTGAATAAGATGGCTGCATTTTTCCCATTCCTATCTCAAAGACTATATAATAAGATATGACATTTTTGCAGCATGTTATGCAAGTTTTTATATCCATTTTTTCTAGTTTCAATTGGCTTCAGATAAACTTCTACATCTCTAATCCTAAGTGTCCTTAGTCTGTAATTACCATAATGATATAGTGTTTATCAGATTTGTATTACATAGGCCTTTCAATAAGAAAAGAGACTCCACATATTATCAGACAGACCCATGTTACTGTGCTGTTAGTTCTTGTATGTTCCAGCACTGATCCATACCAGCATTGAACCAGGCTTCAGGTCTATACTTGTGCCAAACTGAACTCAAGGTGTTTAATTTCCTTATGACTCAGGAAAGCAGGGGGGGCGGAACTATTATGGTTGAAATGGATAGAATTGGAATGCAATACAGTATGAATTCATGTGTAGTATTTTTTCAAATATGATACATTTACAAAAACTTCCAATTTCTCTATTTATTTTAAAGTAAATGTGTGTGTGTGTGTGTGTGTGTGTGTGTTATTAGTGTACATTTAAGGCAGAGTTTTCCACATTTCATATTGGTGTTGCATACTTTCCTATCTGATTTAAAGTTGGAGGCTCCTTTCACTATACTCTTACAACCTCAAAAGTTGACTTAGCCACTCCTGAAGAGCCTCACACTCTCTGCTTGAAACTAAAGTAGCATGGTGTAGTGGTTTGAATGTTAGACTACAACCCTGGAGACTAGAGCCATTTCCGCACTGGACTGTTATAGCGCTATTATTCCACTTTCAACATCCTATGGAATCCTAGGGTTTGCGGTTTTGGGAGGGGCCAGCTGGCCCCTCCCAAAACTGCAAATCCCAGGATTCCATAGGATATTAAAAGTGGAATAATAGCGCTATAACAGCCCAGTGCAGAAATGGCCTAAGATTTGATTCCTTGCTTAGCCATGGAAACCCCCTGGGTTAACTTGAGCACATCACATACTTTCAGCCCCAGAAAACCCTGGGATAGGTTCGCTTTAGGGTTACCATAAGTCAGAGACAACTTTAAGGCACACAGCAACAGCAACAAGGAAGGATAATTTTGTTGCAGTTCTGCATCAAGGGTTAGCAGATTCTTGAGTCACATTAGTAGACGCACAGACATTACTCCTTTCTAGAGCTGCCACAGTGAAAATGAGATGGCTCCTGGGTTGAAGATCATCTAGAAGAGAGAATCTCAGCAGGTCCTGCTTGTCACACAACCAGATAACAGGCAACAGTTACTGAAATTCCCTCAGCTACACAATTATTAAAGGTACAGGGGCTGTCTCCATTTTCCACTCCAATCATTCTGAAATCCTTCCCCAACATATACACACTGGCCATCATCCTGTTAGTGACTTACACATGGATAAGTGCAAGTTACACACATGTAAGTCTCATTTTTCATGGAGCAGAAAGAGCCCTTGTGCTCTTTCCAAAAATGTCCCACTACCCAGCAACTATCAATCCCCAGGAGGGACCTGTTGCTGTCATATACTAGTGTGGAGGAGAAAGAAGGAGAGGCAATTCAGACCTGAAGATATGGCTGCTGTTACCTCCCAGGGGAAGGAAAAGGCAGGTACAAAGCACACACCCCATTTGAGAGTGTGCTCTCATTTCTTCCCTACTGGCCAGTCTGAGACCAGACGCTTTTCTATGGACTGAACTGCCCTCCCCTAAGTACATGGCAGCAGCATGGGCCTCTCATAGACTCTGACAACTGTTAGGTAGTGGGAAGACATGGAACTCCACAGGCAGAGCTACACACAAATGTAGGATCTTGGTCGTCATGTAGTAACTTATGGAGAGAGGCAACAGACATTATTCTATAGGGATGGTTAACTCTGTCATGCCTCTAAATAACAGCTGATTGAATATTCCAAAATTATCCAGGGCTGTGAAGGGGTAGAGAGTCTGACTAGAGAGGCACAAAGCCAGTGTAATTTAGATCTTGAAAAAATTACTTTTTGCCCATGCTGGCTAGGTGTTTTGGGAGTGATAGTCCGAAAAAGTAACCTTTCCAAGCTCCAGCCATGAGATACAGCAGCTTGACACTTGGGCCCTTTCCACATGTGGGAAAGGAACCACGCAAAAACGGGACTCACCAGATTTCTTCAGCATCCGGGCAAGTCCGTCGGGACAAGGAGCAGTGCGAGCTCGTCGCTCCACACTGCTCCGGCGTCCAAAATGGCGGCTTCCGGTTGGTGGAGACTCTCCACCAACCAGAGGAGCTTGCCAGCCGAAAGCCCGCCCCTAGCAGATCTGCAGGCACGCACTAGTGTGCGCCTGCAAATCTGCAGCGGAGCGTGGTGATGGAGCGACATAGGGTCGCACACTCCGGGCTTTGGAAAAACCTCTTAAAAGAGGTTTTTAAAAAGCATGCTGCACGACCAGTTCCGGTCGCTCCAAACTGGACTGAGGTGCGAAACTACAAAAAGTAGTCCGCCCCAGTCCACTCCATGGTGCAGAAGACCTCCGTTGGAGGTCACTCTGCTCCGTTTTAATAGCCCGGTGTGGAAAGGGCCATAGTCTGCATTCTTCATGTCTCTGGCTGCATTTAGTTTTTCTTTCTTCACAGTATATCCCAAGGCCTAAGTGAGCAGACTGAAGAGGAGAACAGATCCCAAGACATAAGTGAGGAGATTGAGGAGATCAAATCTCAAGACCCAAATGTGCAGGGTGAAGATGACAGCAAGTCCTCAGTTGAGCAAGCTGAAGATAGTATATCTGAAGACCTAAAGGAACAGAGTAGGGATTGGACTGAGACATTCCTGGAGACATCAGAGCAACCACACCAAGAAGAAAGAGGGCGTTCCTACACTCCTCCTTCTAGTTCATGGGAAAGGAGCACAGCAGATTGGAAGGATGATCTGTCCAGCTTTCTTGCTACTGAACCAGAGTTATCCGCACACTTTGACACACTCAGTTTAGGCAGGTAAGGAAACAACTTTACAATAGACCTTTGAAGGCTTCTCTTGCCCACTTTAGACTAAGAGCTGCATCCTTCACGATGGAGCCCTTTCCAAATGGCCTTCAGTTTTACATAACCATACAAAATCTCAGAGGGCCATACACTAAGTGGCAGACTCTCAACTCTCTGCCATGCCCCCCAACTCTTAGATTTTTTTATTTTTAATTTCCTCTTCATTTTTTAACTGAAAACACACCCTAGGCCTCTTCCAGGGTTACTAACGAACTCTCCTGGGCCTAGAACAGGCCTAGTTCAATAAAGGAATCACCTAGACATAAAATAGCCCAGGCTCAATCCTCCAATGTGACCGAATCACTTCTTCACATTTCCTGGAAGGTGGAGGGCATTGTTTAAAATTCTAGGAGAAAAAAAATCAAGTGGGAGGTGGCATACTCTCCAACATTTCATGGGACACATGTAGTCAAGGAACATCAGAAAATGATCAATAGGGCAGCAGTTATAAATGAAGAAGAATACACAAGCTAGAACTGGCTGCAGCAGTTTGCTTTTGCCTGAGCCTACTGGGAAGGACAAGATTCTGCCCCATCCTGTTCTCCTCCCCCTGTTGAGTTAAATGAGAGCAAACTACTTTTGCACTTTGAACTCAGTTTGCAGGAACTGAAGAGGATGAAGGAGGAAAGTGCTAGGAGGAGACAGAAACTGGGGCATGTTAAGAAGCAGCTGAAAAAGTGGGATGACACTGCCACATTGGGTCCGTTTTGGGTTATGAGATGGGATACACATGGGAGCCTCAAAAACAGGGTTTGTGGTTGTCTCATGCAAGCCACAGTTTTTCCACCTCTGCTCTAATGGCTACCCTACCACAGTGCTTGTTTTGTAAGACAATGATTCAGTTGTAGCACAAACTTATTTTCTGTGTTTGTGAATGGGTGAATTTTCCTCTCTATCACAGTGATGTCCATGACCTAGATGCAATAGCTTGGATGGAACCACAACTGGAGGTGCCACGGCTTCAGTTTGGGTATGAGGAGGAGCTTCCTTATTCTTTATGGAAGAAGACCAAAGGAAAATGGAGGGATGAAGTACCCAGCAGTTCTGTCACAGAGCATAAGCTTTCCTTCCATGACTGCTGCTGCTCTAGTGCAATTGAGTAAGCTGAGACATCATGTTGTGCTGGTTTGTACTTTTGCACCATGTTGTGGGACTCATCAGGTGCTTTAATGGTAAGGAGTCCCATGTTGTTTTAATGTTACAAAACCATGTAATCTTCCACTTACGCTTCTTCAAAGCTTTGCCACTTTTTTGCCAGGTTCCTCCAGGCCTCAGAACATAGTGAGATGAAGTAACTTCCTGCCAAATACGGCACATCTCTCCTGGTCAATGGGAAGCTTTCAGGGCCTTCCTCTAGGAGTGTTCTAGGCCTGGTTTATGTTCTAACATATGTCAGCTCTGAGCCTTCCCTCAGAGACTGCACTCTAATGAAACCAAGGTCCAAAGGGTTGAAGCACTGGGAATTTTTGTTTCATAGAATCATAGAAATGTAGAGTTGGAAGAGACCACAGGGGCCATCCAGTCCAACCCCCTGCCATCCAGGAACACCCTCAAAGCTCTCCCGACAGATGACCATCCAGCCTCTGCTTAAAAACCTCCAAAGAAGGAGACTCCACTACACTCTGAGGCAGCATATTCCACTGCCAGACAGCCCTGACCGTTAGGAAGGTTTTCCTGAGGTTCAGGTGGAATCTTCTTTCCTGCAGCTTGAATCCATTGCACCTTGTCCTGGTCTCTGGAGCAGCAGAAAACAAGCCCCACTCACTCCTCTACATGGCATCCCTTCAAATATTTAAACATGGCTATCATGTCCTCTCTTAACCTTCTCTTCTGCAGACTAAACATACCCAGCTCTCTAAATCTATCCTCATAGGGTTTCATGGCTTCCAGGCCTTTCACCATTTTGGTCACCCTCCTCTGGACTTGCTCCAGCTTGTCAATATCCTTCTTGAATTGGGGTGCCCAGAACTGGACACAGTATTCAATCCAAAATTGTTTTGGATTTTTTCCAGCTTTCAGACAGCACGCTTTCTCACCACATGGGGGCGCATTAACTCGGGATTATGTGTGGAACGACAGTAAATAAAACGAACCTAATTCACTCTCATGCGCAGAACAGCTCTGTGCCAAAACACATTGACCCATGTTAATAACTCATGTGGAAAGGGCTTATAACTGTAGTGCGGACAAGCCTTGAGATAGCTCATTATGAGAGCCAGTGTAGTATAGAGGTTTGAATGTTGGACTGCAGCTCTGGGTTCAGACCCCCAAGTCATACACTCTGCCTCAGAGGAAAACAAAGGCAAAACCCCTCTGAATACATTTTGTCAATAAAACCCCTGTCATAGGTTTACCGTAAATCAGAAACAACATGAAGGCACACAACAACAACAACAACAAAGCTCATGAAAATATAAGTATTTTGGTGTGGTTTGATCTTAACTGGGCAGTTAAGACCAATTAGCTTTACAAAAGACCATCTCCTTGTGGTCATAAAAACTAGTGGAACTAGTTTTGCATTCTTCCTTGGACTGTAGCTCTGGGGATTGTCAGAATGAGTGGCTGTCCCCTCAAATTTTCCTACAGCATGGCTTAGAGCATGGGGGGGTGAAAGTGCACCTGTGGGCTGCATGTGGCCCCGAATCCCTTTTTTCTGCTCTTAGGCCCCCAGGGATACCCCTGAAGGCCCTTCAAATGTATCGCAGGGAGCTCTTTATCCAAAATCAGTAAAATCAGTTTTTAAAATGAGTCAAAAGTGATTAAAATTCAGGGTTTTTTTTCTCCTTTCCCTCCCTACCCAGGAGGCCTGCCAGGAGCAGGCTTCCCAGCTCTCAGGACCTAGCCTGTCTTCTCATACAGTGCAGTTAACCACTCCTGGCTTAGACAAAGCATTAGTCAGGAAAGAAAGTAGATAGCATATCCTCCAACATTTCACAGATGAAAATTGGGACTTGTGTGGCAAGCAACATCAGAGTGTGGTCAAAATGGCAAAAGTTACTAATGGGGAAGAACACCAAGTTAAGCAAGGCCGTAGCAGTCTGCTTTTGCCTGAGCCTACTGGGAAGGGCAAGATTCTGTCCCTCCCCTCCCTTCCCAGCTGCTTAGTTACCTGAGTGCAAACTGCTTTTGCACTTTGAACTCTGTCTGCAGCAATTGAAGTAAGATGAGGGGAAAAGGGGGAAATATAAAGAGGAGACAGAAACTGGGATGCTTGAAAAGCAGCTGAAAAAGTGGGATCACAGAGGATTAATGGGGACTGTCCCTGACAACTGGAGACAGTTGGAGGGTATGAGAGAGATCATTCCTCAATGATTCATACTTTCTCCAACTTCCATTTCCCACAGACAGTGGATCAAGCACAGTCCTGTCCACCCTCCCAAGTCACCACGTCACCGAAGCTTCTTCCAGAAACGTCAGCCTCAGAAGTTCAAAAAAGTTGAGGTGAGAATGTAATACCTTCAAGAAGTTATTTAGATTTGGAATTCTGCACTTCCTCAGAAAGTAACAGGAATTCCTCAGTGAGAAGGACAGTAATGCTGGACTGACTCAGTGTACTCACTGTACTGCTGAAACGTGTGATTGCAGGGAAGTATTAGATATCCTTTGCTAAATATGAACAGAGCCCAGGTTTACAGGTTCTATATTTAAACAAGAAATACCTAAAGAAGAACCTTAGCTGGGACAGCCCAATACATTTTGTTTTCTGAGGCACAGTACCAAACTCAGAGTATATCCTGCTCAAAGCTAGACAGGATATTCTGGCAAGGAAGCAGAAGATCCTTCAAGCATTTGCCTCCATCTCTAACAATACAATGAAAACAAATTAAATAACACTTTACTGCCTTTGCCTGGCAGCCACAATGTACTAACTGAGGCAGCTGTCTTACTCTGGCTAATGGTAGGGCTGGCCCTGAATCTAAGATCCATGCATTGGAACCTAGTACAAAAGGCCATAAACTTAGGATGAAAGGAATTAGGGAGCCATACACATGTGAAGGTAGGAGGCTGGTACTTTCCATCTCTTCCTGCCCAAAATGTACAGCTGAGTGTATTTTTTCTTGTTTTCTCCTCCCCAGACCTCTTCCTCCACTGAGCGGTTGCTGAAACAGAGATTTCCTGTGGGAGTAAAGAAGAAAGAGTGCAAAGGATTTGCCATGATTCAGCCACCCAGGATGGCAATACCAAAAGGAAGTAGCAGGTAGCTAAGCAGATTGGAATGAGGGTGTTATATGATAGGTATATCTAAAAATGCTGGTTTGGACTGAACTTTTGAAGCTGAACCAGTACCTGTCATTCTCAGATATTTTAATTGCCTGTTTCAGAGTTCATTCTCTGGAATTTTTTAAAAAATCAAAAAGTCATAGAATTAAGCCCTACAAGAAGTTGGCTTAGGAGTCAACAGTCCATTATGGACATCACATAGATTATTGGGAATAGTACTTGCTTTGCTACATAGCTCTGTATAATGATTCCTATGTACATTTTTTTAAATTTAAATTTGGTATAAAATATTTATTATACATACAAAAGACAGAGAAGAAAAGAAAGCAGGAAGAGAAAAAGGAAAGGGAAAGGAGAGAAAGTATATACACAAAAAAAATCCCTAGAGTATAATTATTGATCAGGCATATACAATAATAAAAACTGATCATATGTCCAAACAGAATCTGCTTGAAGCAGACATGCATAAAATATGTATCCATTCATAAATAGATAAAGCCACTGGACACTCTGACTGTTGAATGATGGATGGTGAATATTTCTCTTTCCAACCATGGAGCATCACTCTGTTTGCTACAGTAAGGACACAGAAAAGCATAGTGTAGTGATTTGAATGTTGGACTATGGCTTTGGAGACCAGGGTCTGAATCCCCACTCAGCCATGGAAATCCACTGGGTGACTGTGGGCAAGTCACACTCTCTTAGCCTCAGAAAGCAAAGGAAACCCCCCACTGAACAAATGTAGCCAAGAAAACTCTGATAGGTTCACTTTAGGGTCATCATAAGTCAGAAACAACTTGAAGGCATGAAACAAAAAGGACATACAGATACACATATATTGGGAGGTACTACCCAATATATCATGCTAACCTTTGATATGCCAGTCTTCATACCAGCACTGCTCAAGAGAGGCATCTAATATGGATGCATTCTATGCCAGTAGCAAACCACATGGTGCCAGTTATAGTGCAGACTGATTAATAGGCCATCAAGCAGAAAGAGTTCCCAGTAGTCTCTATGTGATACCCCAGTAGTCTCTATGTGATCACAAATTTTAACAAATTTTAAATTTGATGGTAACTAGGAGCCACCCCTGTGAGGAGAGAAGAGTCAAATCCTGGCAGCATACTCTGTCCAGATCTACAGTGCTCATTTGAACAAATGAAGAGAGCCCTCAAGAACTGTAGTGATTTGAATGTTGGACTATGGCTTTGGAGACCAGGGTCTGAATCCCCAAGAACTGTACACTTGGAAAATTTTCTCAGCCTAACTGAAAAGCCCTACTTTTCCAAATGATTGACTGTATATGAACATTATATATAACAATTCAACTTTTAACCTATACTCTTGCAGAAGGAGAGTGCCCATTTCCTGTGTTAGAGCTTGTATATTTATCAAGTGGTTGCTGGGGAACTCTGCGTTGGGGCGCTATGAACCTGCTTTTGGTTTGGCATTTCACGCACTGATTTCACACTGCAGAAAACCCCATGATAGGGTTGCCATCAGTCTGAAACGACTTGAAGGCACATAACAACAACAAATGAACTTTAAAGGTTCAAAACTCTGGATAATTCCTTTAATGTTCACACATACATCTGGAAGAGATTCACTGCTCCACGGACATGGGAGTCACCAGCCAACACTGGATCCACTGACTGTGAGAACCAGCCAGCTTTCTGCTCTTGATATATTTGGAAAGAGTAGGAAAGATTCAATTCTAGGCCCACTGGCTGGGATTTCAGCTGCTAGATTTGAAGAGTCCAACATCTAGAATTAGAAGGGTTTTTTGAAAAAGAGAACAGAGAAAGGAACAGAGATTAAAATAGTTGTAATCATAAGTTGTATATGTCTCTCTTGTTAGGAGGAGTAAAGCTTTGTACAATCTCTATACAACCTTCTATGATGAAGAAGAATCTGACCCATATCTTGTTGAGGGAGCAAAAGGTAATGAAGCAGGAGAGTGTCATCATGTTACCCCACTGGAAAACTCTGTCCTGGGGTCTACAATTTTGATATTAAAATATGATTCCATGTGCCTGAGAGGTTGCCCGAATGAGCATGTAGGCAGCAACGGTCGAACGATCAAAAACCAGGTCAGACCAGTAAAATCCCCAGTCATGTAACCCCAGGAGACCTCAAGCTGCGCAAACCCACAGTAGACAAAGAGTCTTCAGCCCCTGAGAAGCTGACTTGAGGAGATTAGCATGTTTTCCCCAAGTTGAACAAAATCCTATCAGGCAAGGACCATTTACATGAAGTTACGCCACAACCCAATGCAGCCGAAGATCCTGAGACTTTGGCAACACCTTGTAATCTCGTCATGCAAAGGAAGTTACCATTGTGGAGCTTCTTTCTCGTTGCAACACTCATTGTTCTCCTCGGGAAAGGATTAGCCCTCCAGGTATTTTTTTCCCCTACAAATAGTCCCAGTTTTTGAGTGGTTCTTTGGATCACTCCCAGTCATCCCAGCAGACCATTTCTCCATCCGTTGAGTAATCCCCTCAGCCCTCTCCATGCTGAGCTCTACTTCTCTGCTGTTTTTCCCGGACCAAGGACTTCAGGAAAAGGTGCAGTATTACCCCAACTACAATCCGTTCAATATTCCCCTATCCAGTTTCCTCTCTTTTGCTTCATAATAGGTCTTGAGTGAGTGTGTGAGTGATTGCACTGGTGTGTGAGACTTGCATTCAATAAAATCATTTTATTGGACATCTTCATTTGGTTTTTGGCTTGGCCTGACCCCATAAAAACTGGGTAAAAAGACCCCACTAGGTCACCCTGCCTCTTGCATTGCTATTGCTCGTGCTCTGGCTAGTTTCCATTCCCCGTCACATGAAGCACATTGAGGTGTCCCCCCAAGGAACCCCAGAAATCAAGGTAACAATTGGCCCCCTCTGGCTCATGCTGGTGATTAGGATCAGCAGGTTGAAGGCACACAACCACAAGAAAGACCTATAGGGGCACACTAAAACTTCAGCCTCTGAGTTTGCCAGCATTGTCATCTTACTGCAGTGGTGCTACCATTGATAACTTGCCATATTGCTGACTGTGGCTTGAAGGGTGTGACCTGTTTTATCAGCCTTATCTACTGACAAGCTTGCCAGATTCCAGTAAACTCTATAGAAGAATATAGCATTTTGAATCTAAAACACTTTTGGCTATCTGAGGGAGATAAATGAATCACAAGTCAGAGACGTAATATTATTCTTGCTTTTCAGGGCCTTCTCAGTCAAATCCATAGTCTTAATCCCCCAACATTTCACTGATGAAAACTGAGACATTTGTGGCCTAGCAAGATCAGAATGGGTCGAAAAACACGCAAGCTAGCAGAAGCTGCAGCATTTTGCTTTCAGCTGTGCCTACTGGGAAAAGCATGATTCTGCCCCTTCCTCCCATCTCCCCCCTCCACTAAATTTATTGAGTGCAAACTACTTTTGCCTCTGAACTCAGTTTGCAGCAGCTGAAGGAAACTGAGGACAAAGGGGCAAAATGGGAGGTGGTAAGAGAAAGCAGCTTAAAAAAATAGAATGATAGAGGATTCATGTAGACTGCCCCTGCCATGTGGGGACATATGAAGGGTATGACAACCTTGTCCTTGCTTTTTTCAGGACTCTCCAGAGTTTGCACTATTTTTAACGCCATCAAGAAAGGAAGGATTAATGTCAACCACCTCCTCCTCACCTTGCATACGCTGGGAATCCTGCTGGTTGGTCCTGAGATGCAGCAGGCCCTCAGGTGCATTCCTGTGGATGGTGAGTGTTCACTCTCAGGCCATTTCTGCACTAGACTGTTATAGTGCTATTATTCCACTTTCAACATCCTGTGGAATCCTGGGGTTTGCAGTTGAGGGATGGACCTTTGAGGCCTCTCCCTAAACTGCAAACCCCAGGATTCCATAGGATGTTGAAAGTTGAATAATAGCACTATAACAGTCTAGTGCAGAAATGGCCTCACCCTAAAGCTTGTGGCTTTTAGCAGTCATTATTTTACATTCCTTGGAAACAAATCAGAGAAAACTGGGTGTGCTCAGAAGTCCTGCTAAAATGAACTAGGGTTATCTCTAGAAGTATGCCCACAGTTTAGCCAAACCCACTTGGAAACCTTCACACAAGCAACATGAGAAGAAGAGTGCTGAATTTTGAAAAGCCACACTTTTTTCACTTTAGTTTTCAATTTTCCATATTAGAAATGTCAAATAATAATTACATAATTTTCAGTACCTGTTTTATAGCATACCAAAAAGCTCCTTTTTTTCAGTTCCTAACACCAAATCTGAGCATCAGTAGACATCCGTGAACTGACAGCTACTTCTGTTAAGAAGGAAATATGTTTCAACATCATTCTTTGTTTTGATACTACAATTTTGTATTATGCGGGTTTGATCTGGTTTTATCTGATTTTAAAATCTGAACTGAAATCGCATAAGGCAAGCCATATAGTACAGTTGTGCTTTCCACATCTCTTACCAACTTGTCTTCCCTCTTTTTAATGCAGCCCATGGGAATTTGGACTTTGCTGATTTCCTGGACATTGTGGAGAGCACCTTGCCCTATACTGAATCTGAGGGTAGGTATGGGAAAAGTGAAGCAATGAGACAAAGGATGATTGCATTCCCATATTCATTTTGCTTGGCTGGTGATTTATCCAGCTCCTCTTCTTCTGCTTCTCTTAACTATAGAACTTCCTACTGTGTTTTTGTTTCATATTCCCTCCCCTCTTTTGTTTACCAAGCTGGTACATGTTTCCCATTCCGCCTGAAAGCAAACCACCTACCATCATATGGGAGCTTTGCCTGTTGAAGATGCTAAAGGTTCTCTACTCCACAGACAGAGAAAGGAAGAAGTGAGAGAAGCCACATACTAACTTAAAGAGCCACTGACTGCCTCTCTCCTTCTTTCCTTTATCATATCTAAGTTTTCATTAGCATCTAATTTTCTCTGACCCTCTCCCACTCACACCAGGTCTAATGACCTAAAGAAAGGTTGTTGTTGTGGTGGTGGTGGTGGTGGTGATACTGGTGGTGGGGTGACTTCAAGTCATTTCTGACTTAGGGTGACCCTAAAATGAACCTATTACTGATCTTTGGGGGGCTGAGAGTGTGTGATGAACCCAAGATCACCCAGTGGGTTTCCATGTCTGAGTGGGGAATGGAACCCTGTTCTCCAGGGTTTTAGCCCGATGCTCAAATCACTACACCATTCTGACTCATTCCAAAAAGAGAGAAGGAGAGATAAACAAGAACAGAAAAAAGTGGCTGATCTTCCTGGGTGTGTACATGCCTGTGAATTTTCTGCTTCATCCCAGCTTTCTTTACAGATTTGGCCAGAAAAGCAAGACTTGTTCACAGAGAGTTTTTTCACAAAGAGATCTCTGGTGAACTATTGTATATACATGAAAGTTTGGAACAGTTACTTTCTGGACTATTGCTATCAGATTCCTGAAGGCAGCATAGGTATGCTGATTAGGAGATTCTGATATTTGCAGTCAAAAAGGGTAACTTTTCCAGCCTTGCTGTTGTCACCATGAACCTTTGGTTTCACTTTGGTTCTCATTTGTCAGGTCATAACCAATGCCAATGCTGTTTTTTCCTGAGTCATCCTACCTATAGTCTTCTTGCCCCTAAGCTTTCTTATCGCCTTTCCACTCAGTCAATCTGCCTGACAATTCACCTCAGGGTTTTGATCCTGATCCTACCTTAAAAGAACAATTTCCTCTTCCCTTACCAGAGTTGGACTGTTTTGTTCTCTGAGCTACCTGAATATTCCTGAATATTCTGTGACATCACATCAAGCCAGTTAATTGGTATCATAGCCAGTTAGACTATTCAGTGCCAGAAACTTCACTGCTACAAGTGTAATCAATATAAGGAATAAGTCTTGAGCATGCTGCTATTTCCTAAACTGCTCTTTGCCTGGATTAACCAGGTAAAAGATTATTTCTCTTGCACCTCTCTGCCCATTCAAGTTCTTGCATTAAATATGTGGGAATTAAGGGAATGATTGTTCTATCTTGTTTGATAACTCTGCCTGTTCTTTTCCCATGCACTTGTTGCAGCTCTCCAGAATGCTCAGCAGGTTTTCAGAAAGATCAAGAAAGACATGGTGAACATTGAGGATCTGGAGCCAATTTTGGCATCTTTAGGGGTTACCCTGAGCACCAAGATTATACAACAGGCATTGGGAAGCACTCAGATTACCTGTGAGTATCGGTCAGTTCCAACATAAGAAGAAAGTGGGGAATTGTATGGTGCATTAAAAATAACAAGGAATGTGATGTTAAACTGGAATTGGTAGCCAAGCTTCAGCAGTCTTTTCGAGTGGGAATTCAGCAGAGGAATCCAACTGGTACTATAGAAGTTGGTGAAGTTCTTTGGATTTAACCTGTGGCTGATTCAACCCCATCAAAGGGAAGGTGGGCTGGACAAACCTTTCCTTCCCAGATTAAAAGCCAGCCCAGACAAAAAAAATTGGCTTCCATGGCCTATCATTCCATTAAACTTAGCACAGAGCTAAAAGTTCCGCCTTGAATATCTTTTTACATATTTTTTTTTTAAAAATGAGGTTGAGGATAAGTTGTGCAAGAAAGAAGATAATGCCACATTCTGCTTGTTCCAAACAGCTTTAGATTGACCACCACAGCTAATAAAATACTTGTATTTTGCTGATTAAAATGGACATCCCAATTGACAAAATACAGTTAACCCAAGGGTAAACCAATCCTAATTGCAAATCAACTGCACCACAGTCAGCCATGTAAGACTTTCCACAGCCTGTTAGTCTGGACAACTAACAGAAATAGGTATTGCTGGATGTCTTTGTGGAGCTGGTTTCACAGAATTGGGACTAGGGCTAAGAAGGCTCTCCTAATTTGGTTACATATGCAGTAGCTACTTTCTTTTGTTTTATTGCAGGGGATGGGAAACTGAACATCTCAGAGTTCCTGTCAGCTGTGAAAAGCTGTGAAAGAGGTAAGCATCCACTTCCCATTAATTAGTCTGGAAACCAATCTGCAGGAATTTCACAAGAGTCTAAGGAGCCTATATCAGGGATAAGGAAGGTGCCAACCATGGGCCAGATACAGCCTCCCACCCTCCAGTCTCCTACTTCTTCAGACTTTGAAGACCTTTGGAAGTCTCCTGAAGCCCCTCCAACTCACCTCATTTAAAAAGATACAGTACATGGACTGTCATGCTAAAAGTCTCCCAAAGACATTAAAACAAGTGAAAATGCCCACTGTTCATGTGCAATCCCCTCCCAAAACTCATCCCAATCCCCAACACCTTCATTTTTGTTTGTATTCTTCCCAAAATGATGACCAGAAGTGGCAATATGTCAATTTTCTTATCCCACCTTCCCTAATCCCTGATCGTTTGGATGGCAAGGTCTGAAGGTGATCCCAATAATGTTCATTTGAACATGAGGCTCTCTCTCCATGCAGTCAGGGCTCTTGTTTTATCAAGGCTAGGTGGCTTCATACTTCCATTCAAGTGAATGTGAGCAGAATTTCCCTTCAGGTCTTTCTGTTCAACACAAGAGATTGGGACCTATATGTGCTGGGACAATTGAGTGGTGAGACCAATGTGGGAAACATGAGGTGTTGTGCATACTGTATCCTTTGACAAATTAATTTCCCAAATGCCAATGCAAGACATAAAAGGCTGTTGGGCAGGAGTAGAACCCATTGCTTTCAGTGGACAGACCACTTTCTAACCTTGCAGCCACAGAAGCAAAGAAACAAAAGGGTGAATGGAGCATTGGTATTCTCCCAGCCAAATGCACCAAAAGTTGGAGCTTATTTAAGGAGCTTCAGTCCTTTGAAAGAGTACATATTTCTACTACAAATAGCAAGTCTTCAGTTTCCCTTTGGTCTCCTACCCGGAAGGCTAGAAGAAACATGCAAGAGTCTTTCATAGGAAGTAATGGTACATAGACCCAGACAAGGGGTTGCTCATATTCTGGTTGTCATGTGACTTGGGTTGCTTTTTATGTCACCTAGTCTATCCTTGTCAGTACATGTAGTCACAGCTCCCCATAAAAAAATTCTTGATCTATTTCACATAGTGTGATTTCTTTTTCCCAGCAGACTTTGTTTTCCAGCCCCACTCCTACCAACAAATGGTGTGGTTTATCACACTTCCTATAACCAGAGAAGAAAACCCAATAGGAGCCATCTGCCTTATCACCTCTGAGGTTCAGATGACCCAAAAATGAGATAGACTATTGGCCACACTTTGGGAATTACTGTGCAAAGTACTGTTATTCAAGGTGTATGCTGTGGTTAGTATTCTGTTCTATGTTAAACCTATTTTGGTTTGAATTGCACAATGTGTGATACATTTTCTTTTTTTCTCTTTCCAGTTTCACTAGATGAATATATCTCTTTGGAGAGGGGGCCTTGCTGGAATTTTGCTAATTTGGATGATTTAGACTCTCAGTGGCAGAAAAAGTGGTTTTTGCTCAACAAAGAGATGCCTTCTGACCGTGCTGACCTGATTACATTCTATGATCCAGATAAAGAGATTGATTTTGCCCAACTACAAAGGGGAACAAGTATACCACAGAAATCTGTCAGCATAAAACAACCCAACTCTGCACCTCCTGTAAGTCATATAGAAGAGAAGGACAAAGGCCATCAAGGCATTGTGTGGCCAAAGGTCCGACCAAACTTTGGCTATACCAGTCAGGACACTCTGTTTCCGTTAAGCTACTCCTTACCTTTTAAAGAACCAGATAATTCCCAGAAGCAAAAGACAACAAGATTTTCACTGACTACAGGCCAAAATGCTCCTCTTGCTTCTTTGTCAGTTGCCCAGAGTGCCAACTATGAAGCTATCCAAAATCAGAAGAAAAAGAAGATGTTGTCCTTCCAAGAGTATCCCCCAAGGAGGTATGACTCTGAAGATTACAACCCCCGAGTATCAAAATCCAGGAAGCCTGGACGTGAAGGGAAGGTACATTTGAACGGTCAATCAGACCGGAAAGGTGGGTCCTGAAATGTTGTCCATTCAGTACAATACATACTTCAGCTTGCACATTTTGGATCAGGTGAACTGTAAGAGAGATTTTTGTGGCCATATATAGTAGATACCCATCTTCTATCGATTATTAGAAGAAAGCCTGTCTAAAGGCAGTAGATTTCTTCTGCTGATTTCCCAAAACCCCTACTTTGCATTGTTTCCAGTGACTTGGCAGGGAGGGGAAGAATGAAAATCTGATGAACTTCAGGCAAGTGCAAAAACAACTAGGACTGAACTGGGTACCTTCTGTTCTGCATACTGGGGCCCCGTCAAGGTTGTTGAAACGGTGAAGGAAGTTCAGAATTGGCTTCTAAGGAATCTCACCACAACTCTTGCGATTGCAATTACACAACCACCCTTGATTAACTGCTGTCACCACAGACACCATGTGTTTAAACTTAAGCTTTCTCATATCTTTTATGTAACATTCTTGGAGGCGGAAGGTATACAATACAAAAAAAAAAAAAGATTTATTAAACAGAAGTTGAACATAACATCAAGGATTACTTATTTAATACATGCAAATCTTGATTGATGCTAACTGTAACACAGTTCTCACTCTCTGGGCCTTTCCACACTACACAATTATGGCAGTATAGTTCCACTTTAACTCCCATGTCTGCCATCTATGGAATCCTGGGGTTTGTAGTCTTGAGAGGTACTGGAGCAATCTGGATGAAAATTCTAAATATCCCTCCCTAAATTGCAATTCTCATGATTCCATAGAACAGAATAGTGGCAGTTAAAGTGGAATCATTGTGCAATAGTTGTACAGTGCAGAAAGGCCCTCTCCCTCATATCTTAGCTACACCTTGCATACATAACTGCACTTTTAACTTTATCTAATAAATGCAGCAACATTTTCAACATAAGGCCAGAACATCACTAGGCCTTAAAAAAGAACAGGGAAGCAAACATACCTGGATTGAATTCCTGTTGGTTAGTCTTACATAAAATACATTCACTTGCTGAATGGTGAGTGAACACATATATAAATCCAATAGATTCAATAGTTCTACTCTAGTTAGGAGTAGGATAGGATTTAGATCCTGAAAATGTGGAGAAATGGCCATTAAGACCTCCTATCTCAGAGGACTAGGATACTGTTAATGACCATTTGGGGATCAGAAATCCATTTTCAACCCATACTCGCATTCAATTTGGAGTGCATGGGGGCATGGAGGATGACAATGACAGGTTCAGCCTTCCAAAGTTCTGCTGTTCTGCAATTTCGATCCCCCTTCTGCCTACAAAGTCTTCACATGGGTGTTGCAATAACTTTTTTTAAAGAAATTCAATTTTCTAAATGAACATCACTTTGGGAGAAAGGATACAGGTCAGGCTAGATGGAAAGAGATTCACCATAAGAAACTGCCTTTAACACCAAGTAATGCACAGTACCTTCTATGCCTTACTCTCTTTTGGCTTGAAATGGTAGTTGCAGCATGATCAGTGTCACAACTAATTTTGCATTTCTGAAGAAGCTTGGGTGCATCTTTGGTCAATAGCCAAGGGAGGCAATTCTGTGAGCTAGCCACACTTCTGTCTGTAACTATACTATAGCTTCTCCTCTTTTTACATGTTGTCATTGTTGCTGCAAGTCATCCGTTGGTGAAGGTCAACATCAGTGTGTCCATGAAAGGCCCTTGAGATGCTGAGTGGTCAGCAATAACTGAAATTCAGTAGATGTTGTGTCCTCTAGTGCGGCCATGTTCTATGTGGGTGTCCATTTTGAAAATTCAAGATGTAGGTGGCCTTGGAAGAATCTGAAATGACTTGGAAAAGAAGTACAATTTCTTCAAAACCTTCTATTCTGTTCACAATCATTTATTCTGTTTTATAATCATTTTGAGTCCTTTTATTATTTTGATGCCATATCCTGAAATTGTTGTGAGAATTCTAGTTCACTTTCTTTGACCTTGCTAGCCATGGTATTAGTCTCCAGTCTCATTGTAAGCTTGCAATCTCTCCCAAAGAAAAAGAGAGGTGTCTTCCTTCCCAGTTGGCCATTTAAGAACAGTGGCATAGCTTAGCATGAGCAGGGTAGGGGCGGGGGCAGAAGGTTGTAGGCGGAGCAACAGCATGCAGGTACAGGGCGATGGCACGTGGGGGGGACAGGCATGGAGTGGCGATGCCACCAAAAAAGTGCTGCCCTGAGCGCACTGCCCCCCTCACCCCCCCATCCCTACGCCACTGTTTAAGAAACTCCAGAAATGTTGTGCGTAGCTCTTTCATTTGCCAAGGTGAACAAACTTGATTAATTTCCACTGAAGCTAATATATATATATATATATATATATATATATATATACATACATACACACACACACATACACATACACACACACATATATAAAATTTTTATTTTTTTCCTGTGACTCATCTGCTGCTGACAGGGATTAGGTCCAGCAGTCTTTACCACAAGCCTCAAGACCTATAATATCCTTGGCAAACATGGTGATAAGCCTCCAATAACCATGAATAGAAGCAGAACATTATCCAGCATTCCAGTGGGAAAGCCATCACTATGGATGACAACAGAATGGGCCTCTATTATGTAGAATGGTACTGAACCTCCCACAGGGATTGGGACTTGACTTATTCTTTCAGAAGGCTGTCACATTTAGCCAAGAATTGTTAGCCCTGGGGCAAATGTACGTAATTCAAGATGAAATCTAAGACAGATACACCAAGAACTACTCCTACTTCTACTACTTCTGAGCATGACCTGAGTGTGGTTGAAGGCAAACCTAATTTTAAGGGTGAGACTTTTCCTTACCAGACTTTTTATCTCCAGAGATACCTGAGAGGGATATTTTGGGTTTAGTCAGTTTATTGGAAATCTAGTGATTCCAAGAACAGAAAGGGCTCCCTCTCCTGACAAGAGGAATCAAGGACACACAACCTGTCAGCCTCATACTTCCCCTATTGGCTGCTTCTGCCTTCTGTTTTTTAAGAGACTGTTTCTTTTATCTCCCAGAAGGGAAGAGGATAATCTATCTTGCCTGTCTGCATATTTTTATGATGCAGGAAGGAGCGTTAGAGAGAACTACTGCAGCTGCCAACAAATTTTGGTGTGGCTGCAGCAGTGTCGGGGGGGGGGACCTTGGGGGCTGTCTATGATTTTTGATGGCAATAGTGCAACTCTGAAGGTTTGGCAGTGGGGATGCAGGCAATTTGTTCTCTGAAATCAAGATGTTGCCCACTCCTGTATTAAACTATGGTGCCTTGGCAGAGAGCATTTTGGATGGGGTTGAGACTGAGAGGCTATGATTTGATCAACAGTCGCTGAAACCAGCCCAATATTTTAAGATAAACTGGTTTGGGGACATAATTCTTTCTGCAACTTTGTTTTTTTACCTAAATATTTTAATAATTCTCCAGTATATTTACTTAGCAGGAAAGAGAGCTTGGAAGTAACCTAGTTAATTTAAACAATGTGTTGTTTTGTGCCTTCAAGTTGTCTCCAACTTATGGCAACACTAAGGCAAACTAGCACAGGATTTTCTGGGGCTGAGAGTATGTGATGAGCCCAAGGTCACCCAGTGGTTCCATGGCCAAGCAGGGAATCAAGTAGACTAATTACTCAGGCCCTTTTTGCACCTTACCTTTTCACGGCGCTGGGGTGCGAGGATCGCGCGAGTAGCCTCTTACAAGAGGCTCTCACGTCCCCGCAGCCACTGCCTGCTAGCAAGCAGGCAGCGAGCAGGCAGCGAGCAGGCAGCGTGAGGGCTCCTCCTCTTCTTTCTGCAGTGCAGCCTGGGATTTTCCCAGGCTGCGCTGGGGTAGGAAGCGCGAGGCTCTGGAGGCTCCGTGTGCATGGTAAGTGCACATGGGGCCCTGGAGTGACGCACAATTGCGTACCATTTTTGGCTAGAAGCCAAAAAGGAAATAGTGCATGATCGGCGCCTGCCGGCCCCAGCAGCATCACACAATTGCGAGGATGTCATGTGGACAGCTCCTTGCAATTGCGCGACGCTCCAGAGGCCCTTTCACATGGCGAATGCCATGCAAAAAGGGCCCCAGACAACTACTCTACCTCTCTGGTTCTTTACTTATCCTTAGAACAGAAGAGCTAGAAGAGAGGAAAGGACAGAAAGTTCTGTGTATTACTTTGTGTGAAAGGCAATCTTTCATGGTGAATCTAGCAACACCTTCTTCTCTTCCCTCAAAACCATGCTCATTCAGAAAATTCAGCATCTTACAAATGCTGTATGACATCCCCACCAAGACGTTGAAGTCCAAGGCTCAGATCACTATACAACACTTGTCTCTTTAAATTAACATCACCGGTGATTAATTCCTCTTTCTTTTCTTTTTGTAATAACTGAGGCACAATGATTAAGTCATACTATGACTGTAACATAAATGGGGATGACTTCATTCCTTTTTAAGGTATAACAATGTAAAAGGATTTAGGTCTGTACTGGTAACTGTTTTTCACAAAGCAAATTTCCAGGCTCTGACAGTAAATCCCATAAATTTCACTGGGTCTTACTTCTGACTAGAATGCAAAACTTTAGATCTGCTTCCAACTACAGCATCAGTTGGGGTTTTATTTTTATTTTACAAGATACCCATATTTAAACAAATCCTACCATGACAAATTAATTTGCTTCAAGTCACTGTTCTTTTTTTCTTTTTTTCTTTTTTGAGCAATGTTTAGTACTGTACTATCTGAATAATATGAGCAGTAGGAGGAGAAATCTACCCATGTTGTACAAGTCTACCTCTATATATTCAGTTGCTAACTTCTATAGTGATAGTCTCCATTGAAAATCAAAGAAGATAGTCATTTTTTTAAATTGTGGAGTTCAGCCATCTCAGAACAAGGCTTACTGTGTAGGAAAAATAGTAACTTACTTTTTTTCCCTTCCAAACTAATTTCCCTTTTTCTAAATTGTGAAAATCAATTACCTCTGGGCAAGGCTTTCTGGGAAGGAAAAGTGATGGCTACTTTTCTTTTTCAAAATGATTTCTCCTGAGTCTCTGAAATACGCTTGAAACAAAACTGCTCATTTTGAGGTGGGCATTATGTCCGAGAAGAGGTCTTTGTCAATGTAGTACAACTCAACGATCTAGCAGATGAATTTAGAAATGGCTGATTTAACACAGATCCCACAAATATCCCTCTGACATTTAACATTGTGATGACCTTGGCATACCAATTGTCATTATTTTCTCCATACATATACTTTTGTGGGAAAAATAAACCAACAAAAAACAGTTTGGGTCTTGATTATCAGGAGTGAGGAAAACACTCCATAGAATCTAGGGCTAAACCAAATAGCTTCTGAAGTTCAATTTTTGTGTCTTGCAAAATCTCTAGCACCTACCAAATAAAAAGAGGAAAATTTGTTTAATTTTGTGTGAAAATTTCCTTACGGTATGATAATGAGCAAATAATGACAGCGTGTTTGCTCTCTCATTATGTCTTTGTAAAGGATTTCAAAAACCATCATTTAAAATTCTGCACCTAGAAATCACATAATTTTCCATTTATTGTTTTTTGACTTGACAATTTTGGCAAGTCAGTCTATGGCAGCCATAGTTCCGAGTCAGTCCACACTGACCTCTTCCTGCCTACTGCTAGCTGAGCAAGGTGTATATAATCCAGCTATACATCATGCAAAGACTGAGAACAGAATGACTTTTTGCATGTCATCACAGCTGCTGAAGAAGCTTTAATTGTAAGAACCATGAAACCTGACACACACTCATCTTGCTGGATACCAATTATAGCTTGTTTTTCCTTTTCTTGTGCTGTTGTGCTTTTAAATGGGAGTCTGACATGCAGAAATCTAGCAGACAAAACTTTTACTGCCATTACCATAGATAAACTGATACAGATAAATAAAAAGTGATGGGAAAGAACATAATCAGCTTCATATTTGTGTATCATGCTATTGTTAAAGAAATAGGAAGAGCATGGCAACCCTGTAATATGCAGTAGCAGGTATTTTTCACACCATTGGTTTAGCATATGCCACTGTGGTTAAACTGAATGGTTATTAGTATGTGCTAAAAGGGTCATATGAATTTGTTGTTGTCATGTGCCTTCAAGTCGTTTCCAACTTACGGTGGCCCTAAGGTGAAACTATCATTGGGCTTTCTATGGGCTAAGGGTATCTGACATGCTGTTACCCTGTTTACTGGGGGTCCCGGGAGGGACACTTATATGCACTCTCAATTAACTAAGGTTGGGGAAATTAGCTAGAGCACAAGTTAGCAATGCGAGAGGCAGGGCAACGCAGCGGAATCTTTTACCCAATGTCTATGGGGTGAGGCCAAGCCAGGGAGCACACCAAGTTTAAGAATAATTGAGGTTTTTATTAAATACAGACACACAGTGTATGCAGCACACACAATCACACAAGTAACCAAGGAAAGTAAAGGTTGGAGTGGTATAGAGGGATTTTGAGAGGGATTGTTGAATTGGGTGATATGAAACCTGTCCTGAAGCCTGGAAGAATAGAGAGCAATGCTGGGGTTCGATGTGGCTCAGCACGTGTAGCTGAAGGGAAGCTCGCCAAGCAAAGTGGCAGCAAGGCGGTCTGGAACTCGGGATCGATCTGAGGAAAGTCTCGGAATCAGGGGCTTTTATAGGGAGAAATGTAACTGCAGGCTATTCCCTACTTGGGGAAAACAATGAGCTTTGGGTGCGAGACAAAGCTTTGGAAAGGTCCGAATTTAGCAAGATGGAGTTAAGTCCAAATTGACAAAGAGGTAGACAGTATGCAAATGCTCAGTTTTCGGCAGTTGAGTATTCAGCTTGCCAAGTTGCCTGCTCGGGGCAGGGAGTCCTTTGTAAACAGCGTGCATACATAATGAGGGTGTTTGCAGAGAGGTCTCCTAAAGCGGTGATCTGGCTATTTCTGGCCTGCCTGTATTGTGTTGGGATATTGCAGCGTTTCATGGCCGAGCCTAGTTCTGTGCTTGTCCAGGGGCCTCACAAACACGTGGAGAGGGGTGGTGGAAAAGACTCGAATTATTGATATCAAAATGATATCTTTATGGTATCTCCAAGGAGGCCTAACCTGCAGTAACAATGCCCAAGGTCACCTAGTGGATTTCCATGGCTGAGCAGGGAATCGAAGCATGGTCCCCAGGGTTCTAGTCCAATGCTCAAACCACTATACCATGTTGGCTAGGCTCTTACAAATCAGTATAGTTTTCTCACTGTGTTCTACAGATCGAATATAGCTAATACAGCTACCAAAATTTGTTGGACTACTACACAGCTGCCTGTCTATCATGTCTGTCTGTCTGTCTGTCTGTCTGTCTACCTACTTATCTCTGGGTATCTACCCATCTCTAGGAGGAATTTATACTCTCTTCAAGGAGCATGTTTTCCCCTTTCACAATGGGGCTTCCTCAGAGATGCATGTCATAGCAGTCAGACTTTCAGATTAAGCTCATATTTACCTTTCAGTGACCAATCAGAAAACAAAGCATTCATAGTTGAGAACAGTTATGTGTTTTGACTAACTGGTATATCTCATCACTTGAGGTACCTCTCTTCAATGCATGTTAGACATACTGTTTAGTTCTGTTTGGATATATCTTTCTCCTCTACGAAAAGAAGATATGCAGGAAAGGGATATGAAAAGGTGTGTAGTGCAACAGATAGGAAACATGATGTACCTGAAACCTGTAAGGAAGCAATGGAGGTGGGGGAGTAATTCAAAACACAAAAATGGTCAGTAGTCAAAAGTTTAAGCATGCCTTTCCTCCCTCTCATTTTTTTAAAACTTAAAACCACCTGCTTATGAAGCAGTTGTTTGTTTGTTTTCGAGAAGAACAGTGTGTTGCCATATCCTGCTCCTCTGTGTCTCTTAAGAAAACACATGTATTCTTTCCATGATGCTTATTGGAATACAAGAGGCTAGTTAACAGCTGTTGCTGGAGTCAATCATCTGTATCACTCAGCTGGTTATATAGTAAAACACAGTAGTTCATTGCCGTACACACACAATGCCCATTGGTAGCTTCTCCAGGTTCATGCCCCTCCCTTAACTTCTAGATCGTTTTCTCTTTTGTTGAAATAGCTCCTCAATATTAGTTACTTTGATCCTTTGAATTTCCTGCTCTGTCCTTTCATATTCTACCTTTCATCCCTAACCTAGTAACCTACAGTCTAATCCTAGTAAATCACCCATTGATTGCTGTCCTCAAACACAAAGTTTCTCAGCTGGGTTAGCTAAATGCTATTTACTGCCTCTTCTGATAAACAATGGCAATCAATTGGTAACACCTTGTGTCTCTAAGAATTTTCCCATTCACCTTTTCCACATCCTACATACATACATATTTTCCACATCTTACATACAATTTCATGGCATGGAGAGAGCACAACATGACATGTAGTTTGTTTGACATGTCTGCATGTGATGTGTACTTTGCCCCAAACTAGAGTTTCTTTTTAGCCTTACAGGATGCCTTCGATGTCATCCACATGCTTGCGGGAGACAGTGTCAAAGACTATGAGCTTTGGTCCATCCTGAAGAAACTGGGAGTGAATTTGAATAACAAGGAGTTCCAGGACCTGCTGAAGAAGGCAAATGTCGAGAGTAAGTCTCCAGCTTTCTGCAACTTTTGCCTTTGGGCTGGTTTGATTACGATGTGATGGCAATTCCATTCATTTTTTCGTCCCACTCATGCCCAGGGTTACTGATTTCTCTTGTGGTTTTTAGTATTTCTGCATTTCTCTAGATGGACTTTTTACTTTTAAGTGAGATTTGGAGGTGCATGGATGTCTGCTGCTTTGGCTCTGGCAGGCAGTGCTTGACTTTTGAAAAGAAGATCTTTGAAGGAATGCCAATGGACAGATTCTCCATAAGTTTGCAGAGAAGTCATGGCACATTGGCCTTTATTAACAGTTCATTATTCCTTATAATAGGCTGACTTCTATAATGTGCATTTAATTCATAGTTACTGTTATTTAGTGTGCACAATTCTCTTTTGTCACAGTATTGATAATAGTAATGATAATTAGCTTTAATGGATATAAACCCACTTCCTTGGATGCAGCACAGAGAACAAGTGGGTTTATATCCATGAAAACTCATGCAAAAATAAAAACCAATTAGTCTTAAAGTTGCTTCTACATCACTTTTAAAACCTTCCCCCTCCCTTCCTTTTAATGCTGCAAGAGACTAACATGGCTATTTCTTTGAAAACTACTACAGTGCTTCCTGGAATACCTGTATATATGAAACCCAAGGCAGGACTAGGCAAAGAAAAACTGGTTAATTTTTTTTAGTGGCTCCTATTGAGCTTCATGGGATAATGTCAGTGGGGTACAACATAGGCAGAACAGAGCTGAGAAAAATCAAATCTCCTCCATCTATCTGGATCCTGGATTTATCAAGGGCCAGGATTTGCTGACATCTAATAGCACAGCCAAGTGCACCCATTTTCATTCTAAATGAATGACTGCACCTTGCCCCCAATGTAGTGATCTATAGGACTGGAACAACAACTTGGGGTCATCACCACTCCTTCCTCTGCTCCATTTTTTTGCGCACATAGAAAGATCAGATTTCCTGCACTGTACACTTCATTTCACTGTGTACATCCAACTATTATCAATGATCCTTTAATTAGTCTGTAATAAGAAAATCTGTAGCACTGCCAACAGCTCAGAAGACTCAACCAGGCATTTCTGCCCTCCTTGAGTCTTAAGCAAAGGGTGGGGAATGTATGGCCTTCCCATCACCCCTAACCCACTGAGCATACTCACTGCAGCTGACAGAAGTTGGAATTCAACAACATCTAGACAGCTACAAATACTTTCTCCCTGCCCTAAAGGTTTAGGTAGGCTATATAAATCCTATGGAAGAAATATTCATCATAACACATGTCTGATTCTTGATATTGCAGAAGGCGGGATGGTGAACTTCAACAGCTTCATGGTTGCCTTGGGGAAAACACGGCTCTTCACTGAACTCGCAAGTGAGCAGATCAGATCGTTATGCATAAGTATGGGTAACTGAGTAAGAGCATTTACCGTGCTCCTCCACAACAGTAATAGTTGTATTAGCCTAGGACCAGTGCTAGCAGTGCTGGATCCTAATGCTGCATAATTATTTTCATATGTTGCTTTTAAAGAGGTTTACGGAGAATGTATGCATTGAGAGGGAGCCTTAAGATCAGAGACTGAAAATGTTTTTTTTAAGTTAGTTGTTACTAAAAGAGTGACTCCTTACACTGCTTGTAACCAACGAATTGCTTTTTGTTACTTTTGAATTGTTATTATAAAAATATAAAAATAGCTAAAAGTATCCCCCACAAGCATTGCACTAGAAGTAAAAGTGATCAACTGCTGTGTGTGCTGTGTCAAAAAGAGTAATTACTTTCCCAGTCATCACATTACTTTTTAAACGGAATTTTTTGCAGTATTCCAAGGAGACACAGCACAGGTAATATTGTAACAAGTTACTCCAGAACCCTGCTTTTAAAAAGCACTACTAAAAATATAAAAGAACAATATAACAGAAAAACTTCCCATGTTGAAAAGACCAGAAGTCCATATCCTCTCACTGCCTGATTTGGCAGGGATAATCCCAATTAATTCTCCTTGGGTCCATGTTCTCAGCTGCTTTTAAAATGTTTTTCAGTTTTTCTCTCTTCCTCCCACTTTCCCCTTTTATTCTTGTCTTACTTCATTTGCCGCAAACTGAGTTCAAAGTGCAGAACTAGTTTGTACTCAATGAACAAGGACAGAAGGGAGCAGAATTCTGCCCTTCTCTGTAGGCTCAGACAAAAGCAAACTGCTTCAGTCATTTCTTGCTTGTGTATTCTCCCTTATTAATAACTTTTGCTATCTTGACCACACTCTGATGTTGCTTGGCCTCATATGTCCTGATTTTCATATGTTAAATGTTGGGGAGTTTGGGGTTCTGGGGGCCAATTTTCATAAACTCAGATCCACCCGGGGTTGTACTGGCCCCCTTTCAAAAAACTTTCAAAAGGGGGTGTTTGCAAATCTGCTTTCATTTTTTCAAAAACAGAAAATTCAAAGAACATTCTGAGAAATTGCTTTTGCCTCTTGAAGAGTGAGAAAAAGAAAAATCGCAGACATTTTCTGAAGGAAATAAAAATGCTAACAAATTTCCGTTGGGCTCCAGGGTGAGCTAAAGGATTAAAATAAAAACAGCCCATATGTTTTACGTAATATAAGCCTTTTTCAGATGGCCTGCTGAATTTCTCCATATGTTCTTTCTTGAGCCCTTTGTATATTTGATGGCAGCAGTGATTGTGTCAATTCTTTTTATTCTTTTTTATCTCCCCCCATCACCCCCCACTATTTATTCTGCCTAGGTAGAAATAGCAAAATAAAAATTAAAAGCACAGATTCATGATAATAAAACAAGACAGTAGCAAATAAAACAGAAGAGAGAAAAATCGGACAATTAAAATTTTTGATAAACAAACAGGCTTTGAATTTGTGCCAAACTATTGCTATATTGGTGCCAGTCAATCTTTTATAGTCTGGGTGTAGATTATTTTATTCCATAGTTGGGTGCCACAACTAAGTAGGCTCTGCTGTTAGTAATGGAATGCAGCAGGATCTGATTTGAGATACAGATACACATGTTTGCAACTTTGCAGTGTTGAAGAATGCCATTCAAGCCATTGAGAAGATTGAAGAAGACAAGATGATTGTGCATGATCTCCCTTTCTTTGTAAGAAACATGGGGATCCGCCTGTCTGATCAAGAGTTTGAGCAAGCCCTAAAACAGGTCCCCGTTGATGGTAAGTCCCTGCGGAGAGTCTTTTTCATCCATATCACTGGAAAACCCTGCCAGCACTGCAACAGAAAGGTTGCTTCCTTTTCTTTTGCCGCTCAACCCCAAAATGAAGAGACTACACACAGGGCTTGGGTTGAACTAGGGCGATTTATTAATGTATGCCTAATTAACACAAAGCTGGAAGTGAACTTGACCTTGAACTTGGGCTTGTATGACCTTACCAGGGGGGTCAACAGCATGGGTAAGGTATGGCAAGAGTCAGCTCCAGACCTCTTCCATAGCCCTCTTAGAGCGAGGTACCAGGCCCCAAAGCCAACCCATGAGTCTGAATTAAGACTTTGGCCAGCCCTTTTCTGGAAGGCTAGTCCACAAACCGCAACCCCCCCGGCTCATGCCTGGTAGGGGCAAGTCCCAGGCCCGCCTCAAGGACAGCATTTATCCTACACCAAAGGGTGCCATAGGTACTCACCAAAACCCTTAGACCCCTCCTACCAGCCATGGATAAAGACAAGTGAGGCTGTGGAGACCTATTTAATACCTAGTTAAGACACCACCCTATAAAGCCAATTGCCCAATCCCTTGGCGCAGTGTAGGGTAGGCGAAATCCCCCCCTAAGGGGGGGGGAATTCCTACCCGGCCCCAAAGCGACCAGCAGTCTTACACTGAAACCATAAGATGGGAGGGTGGGTCGCCCGAAACAAAGAGGCCGGAGGGAGGGGCGACGCAGCCCTAAAAAGGGGGTCTGCAACCCAGCCCCCTCTCATTACACCGTGCAATCCTTGTCGCACGTTATTTGCGTGATCTCCTCTTCGGGGAGGGCGGCAAATGTGCCCCCCTCACCACTTGCTGACGTGCGGGCAGCGTGGGACTAATTAGTACCTCTGTGAACTGCAGCAAACTGCAGAAATACTGCAAAACCAGTTGCCACAAAGGGAATGTGATTTTGAACTGAAAACATATGCAGTTTGACCATTTCTTTTCCTGGTGGGACTTTAGCCCATGGTAAATCCTTTTCCCATATTACAAATTTAGGCTGTCAGTTGTGGAAGCAACGTATTATGTACCTTCACTGCACTCCACGAAGGTGATTATTGTGTTTCTCAAATATATGCATTCAATTATTTCTTGATTTGCAGGTAATGGAAAGGTAATTGTGAAAGACTTCATTAAAGTTCTTACCAACATTCCACATTTCTCAGAGCTATCAGGTAAGTAAGACTCCCAGCTGAAGCAGGCAAGGAGAGAAAGCATTGCAATAATCGCATCCAAGTTGGCTGATGGGATATCCTTAATTGTCTGAGTTTGTTAAAGCAACAACAACAGCAATATGGGAGCAATTCCAAACAAACTGAGAAACATCTCAATGAAATACACAGGCTCACGATAGCGCAATTACAGAAAGTGACACTACTTGGAACAAGCCATATTAAATGATTTCTAGATTCTTGGGTAGAAGCTGAATCATTGATTGTCCAAAACACTAATGTTTGCTCTTTAGTCAGAATCGGACCACTAAAATCAACAAGACATAAGGTAGTCATGAGAAACTCAAGTCCCATTGACTGCAAGATGTTTACTTTATCTGTGGATATCTCTGGATATCTCTGGATTCAACCTACTACAATCCCGTTGATAGGATGTCATGTCGAGGAGTGAGTGAGCTTGTTTTCCACTGCTCCAGAGGAGTAATGGACTCAAGCTACAGGAAAGGAGATTCCACCTGAACCTCAGGAAGAACTTCCTGACAGTCAGAGCTGTCCGGCAGTGGAATCTGCTGCCTCGGAGTGTGGTGGAGTCTCCTTCTTTGGAGGTTTTTAAACAGAGGCTGGATGGCCATCTGTTGGGAGTGCTTTGATGTGGGTTCCTGCATGGCAGGGGGTTGGACTGGATGGCCCCTGGGGTCCCTTCCAACTCCATGATTCTATGATTCTACTACTATTATTCCTTGCAAGTGAAAAAGTCTGGCTTTGCACAGACTAGAATAGTGCTATACCAGAGACTAAAGACAAAGTTACACTGTTGCCAGTGTTGGACACGTATTGTTTCCATCCTCAGTAAATAAAGCTATATCCCCTTAGGCATATCCCCAGCTTCCCCAAGGAGGTGTCTTTTAGTTATCCAATTTAATTTTCAAGGAATATTTGCAGTTCATTTGTCATGTCCTAGTTTGCTTCAGCACTCAGATCAGGAAATAATCAATTAGACAATTGCTCCAAGTCTGTGAAGCTCTTGAAGTGGAATGAGGCCCAAAACTCCATTTTTAATGCTTTAGTTTTCATACACTCATTATTAGTTCCCATGAGGAAACTCAACTTTCCATTTTCTCTCAGTGCTGAAGGATGCCATTAAAGCAGTCAGCAATATTCAAGGAGACAAGGTTCCTCTCCAGGACCTCAAATCTACCCTCAAGAACATGGGCATTCGTTTATACCCACAGGAGTATGAGCAGCTAATTCAGACAATTCTCACTGACAGTGAGTATTATTGGTACATTCTCTTGGGAGGCTGTGGTTTCAACCTTGTCTTCTCAGCATCCTACTGTTGCTAGGCAACTAGAAGAGATAAATACACCATACCCTATAGTTAAATGTGGAGTTTGTTATTGAAGGAAGGTCTTGAATAGAGGAAAGGCTTTCAGTGGAAACAGCAAACTCCTAACTAGGAGTCAAACTACACTATGTTTTTGTGTGCAATGACTTTATTTGCATGGCAAACAATATACTCTCAAACCCATTATTCTGTTTCTAATTCTAATAGAGCAGTTTCCTCCTCTAATTTGCTCCGTCATTAACTGTAATATCTTTTCATTTTGTAGAGGAAGGAAATGTTGATATTGAGCAAGTGAAAAAGAAAATATCCAAAATAGAACGTTTCGAAGAAATGGAAGGTGAGCAGTGGGAAGAATTAGAATTGTAAAGAAGATAAAACTCTTGTGTCAAATAGTACAAATTCAGCTCTCTTTCTACTACCTCAATCAAAGGAACACATTTAGGGTATGCAAAAGAAGAGGGTGGGAATCCAGTTTATCTCATGCACATTGATGTATGCTGGACCACCACAGTCACCAGTTAAAACTGCAGATGGGAAAATCACAGTACCATTATCAGTCCTGGATCCTCCTGAAAGTTTCCCAACAATCAAGAGCCATGTTTTTCAATCATTTTCTGAATATTTTCAAAAGTTCTTTGCATCCCTACTTGCTCTAAATAGCAAATTCCAGAGGGACTGTGCCATCTTTTAACCTCCAGTTTTTGTTTATCATTTAAAGGGGAAAAACTTTCTAGTCCAGAGTGAGTAAGGGTTTTTATACTTTATGGTATTTTACCAAGCTCTATAAATATCCCAGGTTTACTCTGATTAGGTGAATTGTTTTCTGTATCTCCACAATGTTTTGGTTGTACCTGCCAGTTCTTGTCCTCCTTTATCTCTGAGGGGTGGTCTTGTCTTTGACGCAGAGTATCAGATAGCAGTTTGGTTCATCTCAAATCTTTGACTCTACAAAGGCACAGAGATGTTCAATAGAAATATATAAAACCTTTATGGATTCACCATCATTTCACTATGGGTACTTGCCATAAACTTACAGCCAGGCTGGTGTTATAATCTGAGACCTCCATTGTGATGTCACGGGAGCACGCCCTGATGATGCTATGAGAGTGGTTTTACAAGGGGCAACCTCAGGTGATATCATTAAGCATGATGCATTGAGTATTAACTAGAATATGCCATTCAAATTAAAAAAAAGAAAACACTAAGTCTGAGAAATACACACACATACAAATGCACACTTTTCAAGGCAGTGCTCTTGCTCTGAAATTTCTCCCCATTGCACTGAGAACTGGAGAAAAAGGTCCAGACTTTGATATCTAAGAACACTAAACATAACCATGGAGGTAGCCATAGTATAAGATGGAAGAGGCACTGGTGAAAAAGATTTGAGAGGATAAGTTTTTAAATAAGCTTAATATTTTCTTTTTCTCTACAGTTCTGAACAATACAATCAAGGCCTTTAGCCAGTTCAGAGATGGGAAAGTGAAGGTTTCAGATGTGGAGGCATGCCTTAACAATATTGGGGTCAAGCTATCCAAGTCAGAATTAACACAGGTCACAAGGTCCCTGGAAGTCTCTTGTGAGTATTTGTCATACCTGTGTTTTTTCCAAGTTTGTCAAACTATGCAGGCCACAACTCTGTAAAGAACTATAGTTTTTCAGTTGGAACTGAAGGGCACTTCGCATGCAACATTTTTCATACATGTTTGTAAGGTGGCCAGGGGAAGAACTGAAAACTTTAATCAGTTGATTATCTGATCAACATTTTCACTGAAGGAACACTTTTAGTTGGCAAAGGTATAAGATTAAGGGCTAAATCCGATGGATAGACTCAACTAATGTAGACCAAATGAATGAATAATTGACTTGATAAATAACTGTGACACATTTAATAAATGGGTCTGTTGTAGTTAAGAATAACAATTGGATTTACTCCAACAGCACTCCTGACAATTTCTGAGACTATTTTGATTTCGATGCATTATTATAACAGGTATTTTTTTAAAAATAAAGATGGCCTAAGTGGTAGTTGGAAGCAAGCAAACTTTGAACACTGACTCTTGCAGAGACGCAAAAGTAATCCAGCTCTGAGGTCAGTAATTCTGCAGTATTTCTTTGTTAGGAGTGATTGAATAATTCAGTCATACCTGATACAGAGACATGGCAGAATTACCTAATTCAGTGATGATTAAGAGGAAATGAGGCATGAATAGTTAGATGCACTGGGAAGCTGCCTTGATGAGTGCACTACATTTTGTGTCTTGTGGTGATTTGTGCAGAAGTGGCCAGATTTGGCGGGGCCAGGAGCCAATCTTTGGTACTCCAGGACCTTCTAGGGGCTACATGGACTGTCAAAAATGCCCCCAAATGAAACTGGAACTGCCCAGAATTCCACTTCTAGTTTGAAAAAGGGATATTTTCAATTTTCAGTTTCAGTGGGATGGAGAAGATAAGGGTAGCCAGACACTCATCTTAGATTTTAAAAAAGTGGACTTCTGTAAACTTAGGGAGCTGCTGGCTGGAATTCCATGGACAGGAATAGTGAAAGGGAAAGTTCAGGAGGCATGGGAGTTCCTAAAAAGGGAGATACTAAAGGCACAGTCTAAAACTGTGCCAATAAGGAGGAAAAATGGAAGGTGTCTGAAGAAACCAGAATGGTTGACTAGAGAACTCTCAGCTGAGCTAAGTGTTAAGAGAAACATGTATAGGAAATGGAAGAAGGGGGAAACCACCAAAGAAGAATTTAAGCAAGTAGCCAGGAGATGTAGGGAGGAGGTCAGAAAGGCTAAAGCACAGAACGAACTTAGGCTGTCCAGAGACATTAAAAACAATAAAAAGGGCTTTTTTAAATATGTCCACAGCAAAAGGAAAAAGAAGGAGACAGTAGGGTCGCTGCGCAGAGAAGATGGCGAATTACTCACAGGGGGAAGAGAAAAGGCAGAACTACTTAACATCTTCTTTGCCTCAGTTTTTTCCCAGAAGGATACAAGCACTCAACCTGGCGGTTGGGGAGCAGGGGAGGAAGCAGGGGAAATGAGGCAAATCACAGGTAGAGAGGTGATACAGGAATACCTGGCCACATTGGATGAATTCAAGTCTCCAGGGCCAGATGAATTGCATCCTAGGATATTAAAAGAGCCGGCAGAGGTCATTTCGGAACCGCTTGCTATAATCTTTGAGAAATCTTGGAGGACAGGAGTAGTTCCAGCACATTGGAAGAGAGCAAATGTTATCCCCATCTTCAAGAAGGGGAAAAAAAGGACCCAAACAATTATCGCCCAGTCAGCCTGACATCAGTACCCGGAAAGATCCTGGAGCAAATCATTAAGCAGTCAGTTTCTAATCACTTAGAAAGCAACGCGGTAATCACGAGAAGTCAACATGGATTTCTCAAAAATAAGTCATGCCAGACTAATCTTATCTCTTTTTATGATAGAGTTACTAGCTTGATAGATGAAGGGAATGCTGTGGATGTAGCATGTCTCAATTTCAGTAAGGCCTTTGACAAAGTTCCCCATGACATTCTTGCAACAAAGCTAGTAAAATGTGGGCTGGACAGGGCTACTGTTATTTGGATTTGTAATTGGTTGACCGACCGAACCCAAAGGGTGATCACGAATGGCTGCTTTTCATCCTGGAGAGAAGTGACTAGCGGGGTGCCACAGGGTTCTGTCCTGGGCCCAGTGCTGTTCAATATTTTTATCAATGACTTGGATGAAGGAATAGAGGGCATGCTCATCAAATTTGCAGATGACACCAAATTGGGAGGGGTTGCTAATACGCCAGAGGACAGGATCAAAATTCAAAATGACCTGGATATATTGGAGAGCTGGGCCAAGGCAAACAAAATGAAATTCAACAGAGAGAAGTGTAAGGCCCCACACTTAGGTAGAAAGAATGGAATACAGAAATATAGAATGGGGGACACGTGGCTGGATAGCAGTACATGTGAAAGGGATCTAGGAGTCTTCATAGACCACAAGCTGAACATGAGTCAGCAGTGTGATGCGGCAGCCAAGAAAGCCAATGCAATTCTTGGATGCATCAATAGGAGTATGGTGTCTAGATCAAGGGAGGTACTGGTACCACTCTACTCTGCTTTGGTTAGACCCCATCTTGAATACTGTGTCCAGTTCTGGGCACCCCAATTCAAGAAGCATATTGACAAGCTGGAGTAGGTCCAGAGGAGGGCCACCAAAATGGTGAGAGGCCTGGAAGCCATGAAGCCCTATGAGGATAGACTTAAGAGAGCTGGGTATGTTTAGTCTGCAGAAGAGAAGGTTAAGAGGGGACATGATAGCCATGTTTAAATATTTGAAGGGATGCCACATAGAGGAAGGAGAGGGCTTGTTTTCTGCTGCTCCAGAGACCAGGACAAGGTGCAATGGATTCAAGCTGCAGGAAAGGAGATTCCACCTGAACCTCAGGAAGAACTTCTTGACAGTCAGGGCTGTCCGGCAGTGGAATCTGCTGCCACGGAGTGTAGTGGAGTCTCCTTCCTTGGAGGTTTTTAAGCGGAGGCTGGATGGCCATCTGTCGGGAGTGCTTTGAGGGTGTTCCTGCATGGCAGGGGGTTGGACTGGATGGCCCCTGGGGTCTCTTCCAACTCTACATTTCTATGATTCTATATCTTTTGGTATTAATGGGTACAGGAGGACCTGCAACCTGTTTAAAAAATGGATTGTAGCTCCTGGACATGCCCAGAGAATTCACCGTTTTTGTTTTGTTTTTTTTCTTTGTTTTTTTCTTGTTTTTTGTTTGTTTGTTTGTTTGTTTGTTTTTGTTTTTGCAAAAAAAAATGTTGAAAGTTCTTGGAGAATTCAAAGGCTGAAGAAATGATTCTCTCATACTTTGCACACCCCCGCTTTAGGGACTTCATTTCCTTTATGCTTACAGCTACCATGAAAGATAGGCTGTATTATTCTCATATTACAGAGAGAGGCCTAGATCTGAGACAGAAGGGAGCCTCTAGCTGGGACCTATCTAAGACGACCTAGCAAGTGCATGGGTGAGACAGGGACTATACATTCCCTGAATCATAGAACATGTGTTGCATCTGCTGCACAAAATTATTGGCAAAAATGTGATAGAAAACACGTTCCCTCTTCAGAAGGAAGAGAGCTTCTGGGAACTGGTTATCATTTCGGAAGAGGGGAGTTGTAAGACACTACTCAGAAAATATCTAGGGGATTAGTTATGTTAATCTGTTGCAGCAAAAACAATAGCAAAGAATCTTGTAGTATTTTAAAGATTAACAAATTTTATTTCGCACAATCTTTTTGTGGACTCTATTCAGTTCATCAGATATGCTGAGTCTCTCTCTTATTATGTAATGATCACCTGATTGCTTGTTTTCTTCTGTAGCTGATGGGACTTTAAATACCATTGAACTGATTACAGCTATGAAAGGAACCAAGAGGTTCAAAAATTATTCAGGTAAGGTCTTGTTCTGCCTCAAAATTAATCTGTGTTAGAAGCACCTCATGAGGTATCTGAATAGTTTATATTTTAAAGTACTGGAGACTGTTTGCTTCCATGTCAGCAGGGCAATGAATGTGCTCTGATTTCAGTCTATACTTTACGAGAACTATCCAGGGCACTTTTGGGATCAAAAGTTCAAGACTGAGGCCATTTCCGCACAAGCCTGTTCTAGCACTATGACTCCACTTTCAACATCCTATGGAATCCTGGGGTTTGCAGTTTTGGGAGGGGCCAGCTGCAAACCCCAGGATTCCATAGGATGTTGAAAGTGGAATCATAGTGCTAGAACAGGCTCATTCGGAAATGGCCTGAGATAGTTCCTTTAATGTTCAGAGTAAACCCTGTCATCGCCACCCAATTGACATGAAAGCTACTAGTTGCCATGTTTGCCTTAGTTTAGTTTATATATCAGTTTTTCACAATGAATCGTGCCCAAATTTGCTCACAGTAATTGTAACCAGTAGGTGGCCAAAGATATCGTGCTGCCTGCAGGAGGAAAGATTCTCTCCCACCCATGATCCTCATGAAAAAAACAACTGCAATGTCAATTGAACCTGACACTGCATCGAAGGCCATTTCCACACTACACCGTTATAGTGCTATTATTCCACTTTCAATATCCTGTGGAATTCTGGGGTTTGTAATTTACTTATGCTAAAGAGCTCCCTAGCTGAGAATTCTAAATATCCCTCCCTCAACTGCAAACTGCAGGACTCCGTAGGATGTTGAAAGTGGAACAGTAGCACTATAACATTTTAGTACAGAAATGGCCTAAGAGCAGCAGACTAACAGACAGTAAAGGAAGGCCATGATGTAACACATAGTTCTCCACCTGAGGTGGCTGCCTCACTCTGCCAATGGAGGGCTGATTGTTTAATTCTCCAGTGTTTTACATCCTTCATAACTGAGGCACCCATGGCCTTTTTCCTTCTTTTGCCACTGCCTGTGCCAGTGCAGTTATGCTGCCACAGCATGCCAACAGCATTCCAGCCTAACTTTTACATTGATGTTATTTTTAAAAAAAGAAAGAAAGCGATACTTTTGTTCAGACATGCATTCATTTAAATGCCCTACTGTCAGCCATATTTTTCTTTCCAGACACTGTATGATTTATTGATTTAGAGCATTTCCTAGGTTCTGTTCAGGACTGCAGAATGAGACATCATCACAATATATCTTTAGGTTTCTGAGAAGAAAAAATAATGGCAGCTGTAAGATGGAATCTCAGTAGCTAGTAGTAAGCTTCCCAGACTCCAAAAAACAGACAAAATTTTGCCACCTGTGAATGGGGAAGCAAAGAGGCGGGACATTTAAGATCAAGCAAAGCTGGCTTAGACATGTCCCCTGTGCGCTTTAAAGAATCAGCTCTTGTCGGTTTGAATCCCTCTTCAAAACTGCAGTATGGATGGCTGTGGGTAGGAGGTAGAGTGGGTCTGGGGCTCACTACAATGAGATCTACCCACACCTATTTCTGGCATACATCCTTTGACATGCTTGCTTGGAGCCAGTGAGCCCTTGGACCAAGAAACAAAATAAAATAAGACACTCACATCCCCCATCTCTGAAATAGGATCTCGTTTTAAGCATAATTCCCTGCAGAAGAGGTCTGGCCTGAGCCAGTGGGCTGTAGTGCTGTCTCAAAGTGAGAACGATGGCCCTGAAGTCTGACTTTTAATTGCTGCTGCTGTTCCCTGCTGCAGCTGTGTTTGAAGCTATTCTTGCTCTCAAGTTTATCAAAGAATACAAGGATATGAACTCAAAACGTGTGAGAAGAAAGCTGAGTACTTTCGGCCTACAAATAGCTAATGAAGTGATCACCCAGGTACTGACTTCAGCACGTATGACTGGTAAGTGTGCAAGGTAGAATCCAGTGGTTAAACATCATCAGTTTGTACTAGTGATGCTACAGAAAGCTGTACTGGATATTTCTGTTAGATTATTTTAATGTCAATAAAAGATTTCTGTCTTGCTTCTTTGCACTGGAATACAGTTTTTGTTAGTCCATAGAACTTTTGAAAGGAAACTCCCTTTTCTGTGAGAAAGATATTATTGCAAATTTAAAATTCTCTTACAGACATTTATATTCAGAGTTTATAAAAGTTACTTTTTGGGACAAGTCTGAATCCATCAGCTAGCATGGGATTTTAGAAGTCATCGTTCAAAAAAGTGACTTTTACAAACTCTTCTTAATAGAGCACATCATTGTTCCTATAATGTTATCAGTAATTCACCAGCCTGTAGTGTGTGAAATGGGAGGTTGTGTACTAAGCAGTGCCTTAATATTCATGTATGCAAATTTACATATTGTGTATGCTAAAGACCAAACACCACCTTTCCGAGAGCCATCAAAAAGAAGGTAGAAGCTAGTATTGCGCTGAAAAATTCTTCACATGTTTTTTCCAACCCTTTTCAGTCATTTTGGTGGGAAATAAATTGCTTCTTTTTTTAAAAAAGGGGACTTTTTAAAGTGCTTTTTTTTTTTTTAGCTGGGGTACAGGTTATTTATGTATTTATCTAAATCATTCACCTTTCATTCTTCCAGGGACCCCAAGATGATATACAGTGGGTTTTTAAAAATTAAATATGTGCAAAAAAAAACCTTTAAAAACAAACTGAAATATTTAAAGCAGGCACAGAAGCCATGCCTTATTTTAAGGACTGAAAAACATGCAAATGAACACAGTCATAACTGCCCACTGGAAATTCAAAAACAGGAGTGGGATCAGACTGACTTTCCTTAGGAAGGAGTTCCACAGAGAGTGTAAGAAATAGCTGAAAAGACTCATAAAACAATTTAGCATAGGATCAGCTGAAGCATTAATGTTTATTAAAAGTACGTTTCTGCAGAAGCAGATGCTCCCCAGAGAGAAGGACACACCCCTTTATTGAATATCTCATATTTTATCCCCTGTCCCCGTTGCAGGTTTTCCCTCCACTGGGATCCCATTGGATAGGACCCCAAAGGTTACAACCTATCAGGATCACCTAAGAAGTTACATTTCCCCTTCCCCATATTTACAGTATGAGTGATCACGCACTGATTGTGCATTTCCCTCATGTATCCTTAATTCTCATTAGCAGTTTCAAAATGCCCTTTGGTGTAATCACCCTAACAGTTTCTTGCCACCCCTGCTTCTAAACAATGCCAACCTTTTTTCTTATATTCCTTATCAACCAGTTTACTCCTTACAGACAGCCTTGTTTTGTCACTCAGACTGTCTTATCAGTCTGGCTCTTCACTCTGGAGATCCAAGGCCTTGGAGGCCCCTTTTTTGTTCAGCTGCCAATTTTAGGAAACTGTTTTCTTAGACTTAGACCCTTTTCGCACACAGTTTCTTATGCGAGAGGGCCCCTTGAGCGTCGCGTAAACCAGAGGAGCAGTCCATATGATGCACTCCCATTTACATGACGCTCAAGAGCCTAAAGCAGACCGTGCACACACCTTTTCATTTTCGGCTTCAAGTCAAAAATACTGTGCGGTCGCGCAAGGCTCCTGGGGCTCTCGCGCACTTACCTGCCCTGCGGTGCATCGGACGAGTGGGCCGGTCGCGCTTCCTCCCCCAGCGCAGCCTACGGCTCCCAGGCTGCACTGCGGAAGGAAGGAAGGGGCGCTCGCATAACGGTCACGCGACCAAGAAGCCCAGCTGCAGGAGAACAGAGGAGTGATGCGAATGTTTCATGCAAGAGGCTGCTTGCGCGAACGGCACCCCCCACCTCCACGAGCAGGTAATGTGCGGAAAGGGCCTTAGTGTATTACAGAAGCTAAAATATAAAATATACTGAAATATATGTGTAAATATATCTAAAATATGTGTTATACATATAAGCTAATATATATGCTTCTAATACATGTTATTAATACTGTATACCCAGTGCAGAAGCTAAAATAGATTTCACTTCTCTCAGAGAAGAACTGCTAAAGGAAAGTTCTGCCATTTGTACCTATCAACCTAGCCTCCTGAATAGATGGGGCATGGAACAGTATCTCCACTGAGGATCTCATGTTTTGGGATAGAGTTTTCATTCTTAACATATGCCATTTCTGCACTACACTGTTATAGTGCTATTATTCTACTTTCAACATCCTGTGGAATTCTAGGGTTTGTAGTTTGTTGAGGCCAAAGAGCTCTTTGGCTGCAAACCCCCAAAATTCCATAGGATGCTCAAAGTGGAATAATAGCACTATAACAGTGTAGTGTAGAAATTGTTTTAGTCCCAAGCTTCATTCTTTTTTGTCTATTCTTCATTCTTTTTTAGTCAAGCTAAATTGTATATTAGCATGTTTTTTAAAGGGCTGCTCTTTCCAATGGCAAAAGATATCTGTCACAGCATGTGATTTTGTTCATCAGCTATCACCTTATTTTGTTTTGTAGCTGGTTCTTAGTAAACACAGTTTTAATTTGCAGGTCTAACTGTTGAGACACATATCTCTGAGGAAATCCTCTTGTGGGAATAAAAATTGGTTAACCATAGGAAACATGCATTTTCCTCAATATCTAATTTGACTTTTGGTTTTGATAGTGATTTTTTAAAATGTTAATTTTTTTTCATAGTGTTTCTATTTGTTTTAATTTGTCCTCTCCACTGTAACTTGCAGAAGCTGGGCAAGCAAAATTCAATGACTTCTTGAGGGCTCTGATAAGGAGTCAACAGTTTAAAACATCTGCAGGTAAGAAGAACAACTCTAGTAAAGTCGAACTCTTCTCTCACAGAATGAGAAAGTCATCATTCAATGTGTATTCTTGGGGTTTTCAGTTTCTATTTTTTTATTGTGTCATACTGTCCATTTTCCAGAGTGGTTGGGAGTTTTATGGGTTAGCATAACAGTTTTGTGTTGGTTTTTGATCACTTAAAAATTATGATATCATTGTATTTTTTCCTGTAGCTATAAATGTACAAAGTCAGCAGAGTGGAGCAAAATATACTGTCACAATCAGCAGGCAGCAATGAGGGTTAGGTGTGCTTTTCTTTTACACCTTCGTTGCCTAGCTTAATATTCCCTGTGCTTTGTTGCATGCCTAACCTCTTTCCCTAACCCTGTAGCCTTGGAAGATGGCTTTAACATACTGGCCAGACTAAAAAATGGAAGGATTGGTGTGGAAGATTTACAAGTAATTATGAATAGCTTCAACATGAACTTGCCTTCCAAGGATTTATCAGAGGCATTGGCCTTTTGCAGTATTGATGGTGAGTGAGTACCTGTTGTGCCTTGGCTTGTAAATGAAGCTTATTCGGGAGCTGAGGATGGTGTGCATGGGTGCACATATGCCTGCATTTCTGCATGTGTTATATGTATATTTATAGAATCATGAAATAAATATTCTATATTCAAAACAATGGCCATTTCTGCACTACACTGTTATAGTGCTATTATTCCACTTTCAGTCTCCTACGGAATCCTGGGGTTGCAGTTTAGGGAGAGGCATCTAGAATTCCCATCCAGAGAGCTCTTTGACCTCAGTAAACTGCAAACCCCAGAACTCCACAGGATATTGAAAGTGGAATAATAGCACTATAACAATGTAGTGCAGAAATGGCCGATTCAATCACTGTTTTGAGGGAAGGAGGGATCTTTAACCTAATGTTAAAGTAGTATTGTTCTGTTTTGTTCACATCTGCACCTTCCCTCTCTGCTTCACTTTCAGACAGCAAGACAGTAGTTCTGAAGGACTTTCTCAGGGGGGTGACCCATAGCAGTACTTTTATTACTGACCCAGGTAGGTGAAATGATTTCTCAGAATAGGAAAACTGGCCTGGGGGACTCATAGCTACAAGATTCTGAGCTAGCTACTGGTTTCCTGTATAAAAAGGTAGAAAGAATATGCTCTTTCACTTCATTCTTTCTTCACGATACTAGCAATTAAACATTGAAAGGAGAAAGAAGTAAGGGACAGCTTCACAAGTGGGTAGAGGGGAATACATCAGGTCAGGAGACAAAACAGATACAGGAAAAAGTAAAGAGGTCATGTGGCTGTAGAGGGCACAGGGAAAGTGAACTAAGAAGTGTAAGGGCATGTAATCCAACATATTCAGATGGCACCTGGTTAGGGAAAGCTGCCTTAGGCTATTGTATTTTATCTTGATGACCTTGGAGAGTGTATTTTGACAGAACTGCAACTGACTTGCATGGCTCTGAGCAAGCTTGAGGGGGACCAGTTTGATCTCTCTGCTCTTGAGTCTACCTTGAAAAGCATGGATCTTCCAGAGGCGAATGAATTATTGCAGGAAGTGATGAAGACGGCCCAAGTTGATGGTAAGCCTTCCATATGAGGCTTGGGACTGCTCTCAGACATTAAGATATGATTTGCTCTATTCTTCAGTGCTTGGAAACATTATCTTTTTGACTACAACTCCCAGAGCCCATGACCACCATTGCCACAAATTATGTTGGCTGGGGGATTCTAGGAGTAGTCCAAATAAGAACTTTTCCAAGGTCTGCTGCTCCTATCTGAGCTACATTTTGCGTTGCAGGTCATGGCAAAGTGAATTTCAGAGAATTCATGAGGATTTTTGTTGTTGTGCCAGAGCTCTCAAAAGCAATTGGTAAGGAGAAAATGGAATTTTAGTTTTCTGTTTCATGAATATGAATTATGAATTCTCTTCCTTTGGAGTTGGATTCATTAATTAGATTACAAAGGATCTCTGTTCTCAGTATCTTTCTCTTGAAGTCTCATGCTCATATGTGATGATCAGTTGGGTGATTCTTTCCCTGACACTTTGATTTTTTTAATACAAAGTAGTTGAAATAGACAAGGGGTGAGCCGGGGAAAGAGATATCTGCTTAATACTATCCCTTCTTGCTGTGTGCTCTCACATTATAACCAACTTAAATTGAGTACACTGCGATATGGATACTTCATTTGGTGAAAGCATCTTGCATCAAAAGGCATGTGTTGTGTGAAGCTCAGTTCCATATATTTGAACAGATTTGTCTTCCTCCTTCCTGTTCTTGGCAGTGCTGAAGGATACTTTCAATGCCATGAGTAATATCAAAGACCACCAAGTCCATGTGGATGATCTGCCAAAAACTTTGGCTAGTATGGGCATCCATTTGACTCCAGAGGAACTCCAGCAACTGAATAACTCAGTTACACTCTCAGGTAAGCTTACAACAGGCACTTGTTTAGATACCAGCATTCCAGTACCAATAAGGTCAGTTTCACCAATATGACATACTTCTCTGTTTTGCTATGGAGAGGTGCAAAAAAAAAATATTCCACTAGGGTTGAGGAGGGAATCATGTGATCATGATGATATCACATATACTATCCAATAGGAACCCACCCCTTTAGCACCATCTGCACAGCACTTTCTGTCGTGCTATCGCAAAAGCACACTAAGAATTTGAACTGGAATCCTCACTTCCAACCCCATCACTGTCAGGAATTCAGATTCCTTTCCCTCAGTTTTGCAGTATAGAGTTAATTATTAATAACATCAACTTATATTACAGAGTTACTGTCTCAAATCTTGAAACATTGTGTGTGAAGTATTGTGAGTATTCTGATAGCATAATTCTATGACTATTTGTACTGAAATAAATCCTATCATAATTGAGGATGCTCCTTAGTAAGTGCATTTAGGGCTGTGGTCTCAAGCACCATACAAATGCTAAGCATTCTTATTAGCTCTCTAGCCTGTGGATCACAAATGACCTTCATAACTTAAGATAATTTAAAGCAAAATCATTCTTCATCTTGGAAGGCCATTCTAGGCACACACTCCAGATTTCTTATAGATATATATGGTTTCTCCTATTTGGCCTCTCTACCATTCTCTTCCTTATAGGAGATGGAACAGTGGGTTTTAAAGACATCATGATGAATATGACTGGCATCCAGTCCTTCACTGAATTTCATGGTAAGAACACTATTACACAAATTCTTTTCCCCTTTTTAGGGCTTAGTGACCCACCAATATGTTCAAAGAATGTTAAGTGTGTGCATGGATCAAAGTAGGGACTAATTTTGGCATCTCCAACTGAACAACTCACACATACTTTTCTGGTACAGTTTCTCACTCATATGTCTCACTTTCCATCTGTATGTGGACAGCCATATGATAGAATGGAGGATGGAGAAGCATGTGGTAGTATGCCTTTTCATCATCTAGAGTGAGAACTGAATATCAGGGAGAAGAGATCATCTGTTTTTTAAAGCAAAGTAAATTGCAGTGTAAATTTGACACATTTTGCAGATTCATTCTGCTGTTTATTTCAATACCCGGGGTGCAAAAATTACAAGTCAGCTATTTTGGGACATCTGTGTGCAGAAGTAGGGGGTCAGCCAGTGATAGAAGTACTCCTGTCAAACTGTGACATAAAATCTAATGTATGATGTGGTGGCAGTAGATTGACTTCCCATCCTAAATGGTATCTCAAGAGACTTCTGGAATGCTTCTGGAATGTTGCTCTTGTGTAGCAAACAATTTGGGATCTTGCCTGGTGAGTTCAGTACTTACCTTCTGTTTTCTGTTTGCTTGAATGGGGAAAATACATCAGCTTCTTGAAATGCAAGATTACATTCCATTAAAATTGTCCTGCACAGATCATCTTATGGTAACCTTTGGAATGACAGTGGTGGTAATCTGGGATAACCTTATATGACTTGTACCAAAATTTGGTTTTTATAGCTTTACAGAATGCTTTCAATGTGATCAACAAGACTTGCAAAGAAAAAATTAAAAAGGAGGACTTGCCAGCTATTCTGGAAGGCTTGGGAATCCAACTGTCCCCTGAGGAACTTCAGGCAGCTCTGGCATTAGTTTCTATTGATGGTAAAGTTTTAATTAAAAAAATCCAAACAATTCAATATGGCCAATAACCTCCATTAAAAATACATTTTTTTAAAAAAATTACATAATTACATTCTTATGTCTAATATTCTGTCTAATACCCCAGTTGTTATGTGCCATGAAGTTATCTTTGAGTTATGGCAGCCTGAATTGGAGACTTCCAAGAGATCCTGTTTTTAGCAGCTCTACTCAGGTTTTGCAACTTTAAGGCTGTGGCTTCTTTTGTTAAATCAATCCTCCTGTAGTGTCATTTTTCTCTTTTCCTACCACCTTCCATTTTTCCTGACAGCACTGTCTTTTCTAATCTCGCAACGTGTCTGAAGTATGATAGCTTCAGATAGTATCAGAACTCCCATCTAGTTGGAATTCAGGCTTCATTTGCTCTCTTGACTCCCTTTTTTGGGAATCCAAGGTTTGTATAAAACTCTCTTCCAACATCACATATGAAATTAGTTATTTTTTTCCTCTGACTGCTTTCTTCTTTGTACAGCTTTTAGATCCCTACATAGAAATACAATGTGCAATCTCTTTTTTTGTATTTTAGTTTTGAACTTGAATGTAACTAAGAAAACTAAACCAAGATAGGACTGTGTCAGCCAGGCAGTTTTATTGCATATCACTTATTTTACAAAATAAGTGGAGATATTTAATGAAAAGCAAGGCTAAGCAAACAGAAATGAGCTTGGTCTTCAGTGCATCTATCTAAAAACATGGCCTGCAGTTATCATTACTGTTATGAACAACCGAAGGAATGGATTGGTGCCTATGAATGCCAATGGCAGCTGGGGCTCTCATGCCAGTGGAATAGAGAATCTGCACTAGGTTTTGGATCGCTTTGAAGGAACTATGCAAAGTCTGCACTTGTTTGGGGGATAAGGTTCAGCACCTTCAATATCTCTTATTGTTCTGATTAAAACCTGGAGCAAATTGTCTACTCCATGGAATGGAACCACAATGAATCGCTGTCTAATGCTGAAGAATTGTTGATGCTAAGCAGGGATGGGCCTGATTAGTAAAGTGGATGGGAGACCTATACATGCAAGTAGAAGTATGATGAATAAAGAAGTAAAAATATTGTTTTGTAACTAGGGAGCCCAAATGTGCAATGTACCATTTAAGAGTCCACTTGTGGTCCAAACTACTTTTTGAAGGGAAGAACATCAAATTCCCTCCCAAGATTGCATATAATATCATAACATTTCTTTTCATGATGTGCCTGGAACTATGAATCACAGCATCTTCACTGGGAATGGTTTACATAGTGTCATTTTTCCCATGGGGACTGTTTAGATACATAATCCTAGACTTTGTTGCAAAATTATTCTTTTCCAAGGGCTGGGTGCACCTGCAGCTATTACTGTTGTTCCCTATTATTTCTTCTGCCCAATAGTACCTTTCCTTCATTTTCAAGCAGGAAAATGGGTAGAAGAGAGCAGCAGCAGCCTAGGTGTTTCTTAGCAATCTCTGAGGCATTTACATAGTTTTGTTTCGAAACCTTGCCTCCTTTTCATGACAAACGTTGAGATGCTTGCCATGCACCCTCACTGGATAATGTATGTATTTTAGATATGGTATTATTTACATGTGTTTTCTCATTGTTTCTCATGGTCCACTGAAGAATCTGGGAAACTGGATGGAGCAGAAATCCTGAAGATTTTGTCCAATGCTCCCCGCTTTTCTAAACTCAGAGGTGAGCATTTGAAGTGTTAGAGAAGAGAACTTGGGAGATTTTTTCCCCCTCCTACCACAGGGGGCAGAATCTGGAAGCTGCTTTGCAGATACCAAGCAACTGAGGAATGAGCAGAAGTTAGTAAATTAATTTTCTTTCCTTTCCTTTCCTTTTCTTTATTGATATTATAAAGTTAATTTTGTAACACAGCACAACATAACATTTTAACACTATTCATCACAACACTAAAGCTACATATCTACATGTCTACCACACTTCCTGCTACCCCCATAACAATAGCAAAGTTAAAAAAAACAAAAAAACCCAAAAGAATCCAATCATAACTACTAATACTAACAAAATAAATAAACTCTACAATTTATTTTCAACTCTCCCAGTGTAGATTCTCTATTGTAGTACTAGAACAGCTTCTTTTAATCAAGTACTTTCTAAGAAATAACCTCCAATACTAATTTTACAATATATCAATATTCAAAATGAATAGTTGACAAATTGTTCTTTTTGTCCTTCAAAAAACATATTAATGGGTCCCACTCTTTCACAATTTTCTCTTAACAAAATTGTTAATTTTAACATCTCTGATAGTTCTATTAACTTAAGGAGCCAATCTTTTGTAGCTGGGATCTCATTGCTTTTCCATTTGCATGCATATATTAATCTTGCTGTGTTTGTCATGTGTCATAGAATTCTGTCTTGTTTCTTGTCCAATGAAACAGCCATAATCCTAACAAATAAAGTTCTAGTTCTATCTGAAAATTTAGACTCCAAATCTTCACTATCAAATAGACTTGGGCCCTTTCCGCATGTGTGAAAATAAACAGGCAAAAACGAGACTCACCAGCTTTCTTCTCTGTCCGGGTGAGTCTGTCGGGATGAGGAGCAGTGTGAGCTCATTGCTCCGCACTGCTCCAGCATCCAAAATGGCGGCTTCCGGTTGGTGGAGGCTCTCCACCAACCAGAGAAGCTCACCAGCCTAAAGCCCACCTCCAGCAGAACTGCAGGCATGAACTTGCGCTCGCCTGCAAATCTGCACCAGAGTGCGGCGATGGAGTTGCGTGCTTCATGCTTTTTTAAAAACCTCTAAAAAGAGGTTTTTAAAAAACATGCTGCGTGACCAGTTCCGGTCACTCCGGAGTGGACTGAGGTATGGAACTACACAAAGTAGTCCACCCCAGTCCACTCTATGGTGCAGAAGACCTCCGTTGTAGGTCGCTCTGCATCGTTTTAGTAGGCCAATGAGGAAAGGGCCTCAGTTCCAAAACTTCTTTGTCCTTATTCTGGATGAAGTTTGCACATACTGTTTTCTGCGCCAAAAATGTTATTTTCCGCACAAAATACTATGTACGTGTAGCTAGTGTTACTCTAAAAGGTGAAGGACCTTGAGGTCCATGAGCAGTGCCAGCATCTCCTTAGGATTTGAGGAATTAGTAGCTCAAAGGAGGCTTGGAAGAGGAAGGTAATGGCAGGATTTTTTCACCTGTGTATACCAGTACTAACTGTAGAGAAGACTCCAGTTAAAAACTTAAAAGAGTATTTCATTGGAAATTAATAGACACATACAAGAAATCACACAATGTCACAAGCCATATAAGGCTATTGAAGGGAAAGGCGAGAAAGGTTGGATATAGAGAGATTTTGAGTAGAAGGGGGTGACATTTACTGGTCCTGAAGCAGAAGATTGAAGTGGGATGGCTCAAACAAGAGTCTGAGGATAGTATGGAAGAACCGGAGTCCAGGAGACCATATGCAGCATGATGCCCAATGTACTACAAATTGTAGGGGTTGGAGCTGAGTTTTATATTTCCTATTTCCTACCCTGAATGAGGGTGCATGGGTAAAACAATAATGGCTTTCCCATAAAACTGACAAAGGAGTCAGAAATGGGCTGGTTGTCTTAACTTCAGGTGACAAAACATTGGTAGGAGTCATGACAATCTCTTAATGTCTGGATGGGCAGGGGGTTGGGAAGGATTTCCTTTAGGGTTGGATTACAGTAGGTCTCTGATGACTTCACATGGGTGATTTCATCTTCCATTGTCTTTGTTGTCTGCACTTTTGAAAGGCCCATTAGTGCTGGTCTTTCCTGCCTAATCTTCTCTGAATTTAAGACCTGGCCATGCTGAGGTCATCCTGACCTGGCTTACATTCTCCAAACATGCTTTTGGCCATAAATTTACCTAATTTATGAAAAATAGCATACCCCTCAAAGTGGGGGTGTTGGATGTGGTAACACTAAGGAAATAAATTCCAGATCTGGTTGTTATTGTATAAAACTCAGTCTCTTGAGGAAAGGTTAATACTTGGCTTTTAAGTGGTTCTTTGAATGTATTTTTAAATCTAATTGCAAATCCCTACTAAAAGAGGTTCTTTGCATCAGTTGTTGAATGATAAATCTAAACGTAAGTAAATTTCATTGATCCAGTGGATTCAGTTGGACCTAGTAATTAGACCTAGGCCAGCAGTTACTTCCCAACCCTGTAATCTGCTATCATTTGACTGCAAGTGTCTCTTTCTCTTTTTGTTCCTCATATTATCTTTCTGTGTGTGTGTGTGTGTGTGTGTGTGTGCAAAAGTTTTCATTCCAGCACATCCTGATAACACACACACACACACACACACACACCTAGAGTTCTGCTGTGTTTTATTTTATTGATTTTTTAAAGAAATATTTTATACTTGTTTATACTTTCTTTTTTGTTTGTTTGTTTTAATTGTTGTAATTTTATTGTGTAATCTCCCTCAGGAGGGAAGCATGATAAAATCTTACAATTAATGAACAAATGGCACAAATGGAACTTAGGAGAACCTTCTACATGAGCCAAGCAAAGAGCAGGCACTGTCACAACAGTTATGGCTACATAAGCGTGTATTCATGCTAAACAAAAATTAATAAATATATAAAGATTTTTCAGTAAGGCAATTCAAATTCTACACCATGAAAGAAGCTGGTATCCGTGGCCTGTATAAATTACACAAGTTGATCATGTATATATTAATTTTTCATTTTGTGTGATTGATTCTTCAGTTTTTACCACATTTGCCCAATTCTACTTTTACATGTCAAGGAGACTGACAAAAATATCTTCCCCCAGTCACTAGAAATGTTATTCATCCATTGTTCTTGATTCTAAGATTTTTTGGTAGGCATCAATCTGCATAGTTTTAGGAGTCTCCTTGCAACCCCAAGTGAGAAGAAGCTTGTTTTGAAAGCAGTGTAACAGAGATTGCTGATGGGCTGCATTCAGTGCCTAGTGTTACCTTCAGCACTTTATCTGTGCTTCTCTGAAACTGTGATGACTTGTCCTAGAAGAACAGCTTCATTGGAGTGGAACTTATGACAGCCTCTTTTTCCTTCTTGCAATTTGTGTTCTTCAGCACTTCAAAATGCCATGAAGGTTGTTGAAAACATAAAAACAGAGAAAATGACTGTTAAAGAGCTGGAGAAAACTCTGGACAGTATGGGAGTGCACTTAACTAATACAGTCTTCAATGAGGTTATCAAAACAGCCAAAACCGATGGTAAGTAAAACATTTTACTCTTGGTTCTTTGGCCTCTCCTGTCCATTCCTTTACACAGGCATTGTCTGGTCCATATTAGAATAAAAGAGTAGTTGATATTTACTGGGTTTGGTAAGTGCAATGTTTTTAACAGTTTTAATGTTTAATTGCTATTTAATGATGTTTCCTAGGGACCTTGCCTATTTTTGTAAACTGAGAAGGCTGAATAAAAATGTAGCTAATAAATAAATAATAAATGAAATTAGAGAACTTTACCAAGGCAACACAAATTCTGTAGAAAGGAAGGCTGCATACTGCTCTATGCTGTTTGTGGGCAAAGGAACAGATTAATCAGTGAGTGCCATTATAACTATTTATCAGTAGATGCTACAGTGTGCGGATGAGTAATTATCCCATTTATCTTTTGATATTTTTCACATAATTGCACCCTATACATTTGAAAAATACTGGTTAAAAAAAAAGAGAAGCCAAAATAGAGATTCTATAGAAGCAAAACTCAGGATTGTGTGAATTTCAGCATTCATTTACATAACCATAAACCTAGATGTCATATAACATCGTTCTCTGTCCTAGAACTACCCTGTACATTGAATTTTATTGTTGTTATTTTTACAGCAAATGGAAAAATCGATTTCAAAGACTTTTTGTTAGCACTGGGTGAAACTGAGGATTTTGCTGAACTGGAAGGTATATTCAAAGGAGTTCCTTCTTAGTCTTTGGCTAAACAGAGAAATAGGTCATATTGCCCTTGTTTGAGAAGGTGGTATACTGTTTTGGGTCCTTTTCATCCCAGCCTTATCTTTCCCTTGCCAAATGCTTGCCTATCCCCTTTCATATTCTCCTGGCTTTCTACATTTCCTACCTTTAGTCTCTTCCCTTCCTTTTCTGTCTTTCTCTGTTGTTTCAATTGATATATGCAAGTATATATCCAAAAATTAGATTGGGGATTATTAGGATTAGCAGCAGCACATAACAAGCATGAGTTGAAAAGCCCAAGGTAGTTAGTATGATGCAGACTAATCCCCTCCCACCAAATCAATCATCTAATTTCCTTCAAATGAGATGAATCAAAGTGCTTTTCTAATCTAGAGAATAAAGAATTACAGTTCTAATTTAAGAAGAAAAAGATACAATTTTAATTTCTGTGAGGATAGGGATTGACAAGACATCAAAGCAAGGATGGGCAAAACATGGCCTGTAAACCATTTGTGTCTGTGTGTGTGCATGTGCACACACGTTGTATGCCTCTGCTGCTGCCAGATTTTCTGCCTGCTGAGTTGCCATATTTCAGTGGCTCGGTATCAAATGGTTGAATTTGCTGTTAGGAACAAGACATAAGGAGAACATGAGCTTTGTTTTAAAGCAGAGTCAGATTCTGGATTCCTATGGAACTTAAAGTGGGCCTGAGCAGAATGAATAGCTAGGGGATTAAAATCACACCCAAGTGGATTGGTCTGTACCGTTAGCAGTGTATCAGAATGAACCATGGTTCTTTATCTTGTGTCTCTGCAGCTTTGCAGCGTGCCATCACAACTATTGGTGCAACATGTGGCAGCCAGATACACATTAATGAACTGCAGACTACTCTGGATAATTTGGGAATCAATTTGTCAAATGAAGAGTTCCAGGAAGTTCTGCATGCTATTGATATAGATGGTAAGTTCTGTTGATTAAGGTAGGCTAAGCATGTATTCCATTTTACATTCCCAGTCTCTGCTAGGTGGTGAAGGCAACACTTACAGTTTGGATCCAACTTTGCTCGTAGAGTAGATCCATTGTAGGCCCATTTTGAATACCATAGGCCCAAAGTAGACCCACTGAGATGGATTAGACTTGAGGCATCATGAGTAGCTGATATTGGTTTCACTGGATCTATTCCAAATGAGGCTGAATCCAAACCTATGAATAAGGGTGAGAAGATTGCCAAGAAAGGTCTTCCTCAAAGAAGTAATAAAGTCTAATGCTGAGCCAAAAGGGAAGGAGAACATATTTCATAAACAGTGTTCACCCTGCCACCTTCCTAGCGCCATTTTATCAACAATACAAAGAACCTGGCGAATAATAGGGTAGGAATAGAGAAATGGTTACCCCCTCAGAGTGAAGATAAGAATTTCCATCATTCAGGTTTGGTTTTAAGGTATCATCATGAGTGAAACAAATAAATTTGTTCATCCATGAATGGCCAGAACCATGCCACAGCCATAAGAGGAGGTATCTTCACCAGGTAGTTGCTAAATAGAGAGGTGACCAGGAGTGAATCAGTGAAAAGAACAGGAACATGGGGATGAGGAGGCAGATCAGAGAGCAATATTCTTCCCCTTCTGTTTCCCTTTTGTACACAGAAGTGTTTGCCCCGTCATAGTATGTCTTTCAATAATTCATTTATTCTTAGAAGCAGCTCTAGAGCAGTGGTTCTCAACCTTCCTAATGCCGCGACCCCTTAATACAGTTCCTCATGTTGTGGTGACCCCCAACCATAAAATCATTTTTATTATTTATTTATTATTTATTTATTAGTTAGTTAGTTAGTTATTTCCAACATCAAATAGATTGGAAACACTGCCCTAAATCACTGCTCTGGATAGACTTCTAATGCCTAAAAACTGGTAACCCTTCCCCCCTTTTTTAAGCACAGAAAGCGTCCATCAATGCCAGAATTAAGGCAGGAGTTCTAGTTCTGAATGTTGGGTTTCCACAGTTCAAAAAGCCAGTCACTCCCAAAGGCAATGCCGAAACAGCCCACATTTTACACGAGGCGCAGGGAGGAAAGGACAGGGAGAGAGGAAAGATGGCGGTGGCATAAGCAGACGCGTTTTGTTTCACCCCCTCTCTCCCTCCCTCCCTCCCTTAAAGGGAGTGCGGACGCTGAACATACAAAAAGCGAGGAATGCAAGACAGTCAGGGCGAAGAACACAACACGTGCGTGTGGCAAGCGCCAAGGGTCCACGCACAACAAAAGTGAGAGGAGAAGGTCATCCTGGCTATTTCTGCACTAGATTGTTATAGCGCTATTATTCCACTTTCACCATCCTATGGAATCCTGGGGTTTGCAGTTTGAACCCCAGCACAGGGGTCTCAGAAGCACTGCTCCCATTGGCTGTGAGGCCACCTTCTTTTAAAAGGGGGGCAGGATTGAGGAGTGGCGACCCCTGTGAAATGGTCGTTCGACCCCCAAAGGGGTCCCGACCCCCAGGTTGAGAACCACTGCTCTAGAGGATGTTTTTCATAAATGACTTTAGAAATATTTTTTGGCATTTGGGGGCTGGCAATGAGAGAAGCATATTGACTTTTCAATACCAACAAAATCAAGTAGCTCAAACAGAGAGGCAGTTATCAGTAAGGTAAATAAGGCAAAAAGAGCCAGCATGGTCTAGTGGTTTGAGTGCAAGACCCTGGAAACCGGGGTCTGATTCCCTGCTTGCCTGGAAACCTACTGAGTGACTTGAATGTGTCACAGACTCTCAACCCCTCAAAATCCTGTGATAGATTCACTTTAGGGTCACCATAAGTTGGAGACAACTTGAAGGCACACAACAATAATAACAGACAAAAGGCAAACAGTAGGCAAATCAGAATTGGAATTATGCAGTGACTGGTGGCTTCCATCAATGACAGGTGGTACTGGATTGGGCATTCAGTATACAACAAGAGGAAGTAACTTTTTTGGGCTACAGCTCCTGGAATGTTCCCCCACATAAACTAACATTGTCAAAAGAAAAGAAAAAAATCCAAGCTCTGGCTTAGTATCTCCTGGCTTCTCCAGAAAAAAGAATTCTAGTTTGTTGTAGAAGTGTTGTATGTGGAAGTTGTTGCACCCCTGTTATCTGACCTACTGTCTAATGGTACAAGGACCCAGCATACTGGAAATGTAACTATTTCATCAAAATGATCTGGTATATAATGTAATTTGTGTGATCAGTGTGAGCATCACTCAGGATGACATACACAAGCAACAATACACATGGATAAGAAATTGACCACAACTTGATTGGCTGTAGTTGCTGATGGGGATGGCCCACTCATGGGTCCATAGCCAAACACTGATCAACTTGCCTATTGATTGATAAGGTCAACCCACCAGTCCACTGCTAGAACCTTTGAGATGACAGAAAAGGGGTCCACCCTGGGAATACACCCCACTGTGGTCCCCCTACTACCAGGAGGTGTTACCAGCTAGTGCCCACTTGAGCCGGGCACTCTCGTTCTGATGCCAAACCACCTGAGTCCCTTAAGGGGATGCCCCCCCGCATGCCTACCAATGCCTAATAGACATCTACAACTGCTATCCTGGATCCAGAAGTCTTACCACCGCCCCCTGAAAGTTGTGACAGGAATAAAGCAAGTAAGCAAAACTGCACAAATAAACCTGGGCCAAGCTAGAGGATGGGTGGGTGTGGGTCCTGCTAGAAATGAACTTACAGCTGCCTTGGGAGCATTGGGTATACATACCCGCAAGCCTGACTGGAGTGAAGACTGCCATTGTTCACTTCAGCCAGGCTCTTAACCTAGTTTGAGTTCATTGGCTGCCAACTGTAACCAATCCCAGGTAGCACAGACGCTCATGGGGCCCTAGGAGGAAGCAACCAGGAAAAATGGAGGGCAGATGAAACCCTTACAGCCAAACTGACTCACAACAGCACCACACGGTAAATCACGCAGCATATTTCCTTTCGGTCCCCATTGTCTTGTGGATGGGTATGTTCTATAAAGATGCATAATGTCAACTGCCCGCTTCCATTTTGTTGTGATCAAGAAACAGCACCCAGGCACTTCTGCTAAGGACTCTTGCACAAGAGAATGGTGGTCAAGTTGTTTCTAAGATCACATCCATGCCACACATCCAAAACCAATTTCAAATTGATTTTAATATACAGACTTTCTTTTTGACACCACTGCCACCTAAAGAAGGTGGTAAGTTTTTATATATTTTTTGGAATGCAGGAAAGCCTTTTTGGAAGAGCCCCAGCCATTTCATAGGCCTATAGTCCCCAAATCTCCTTGGTTCAGTGCAATGACACTTAAGCAGATTTATATTTGTAGTGCCTGGAGCATGAAAAACAATTATGGCCAAGCATAACATGTGTCATTGTGATTGTGGTTGGGAAAAACAACCCAAAGATTGAGCTGCTACAGTTCACAATTTGTAGAGTTGTCAAAATGTACAAGTTCCAGTGTTCTTTATTAAATGTATCATATTTTGACTTTGCAACTGTCCCATCAAGTTACTATTTTTCACATTATACACACCTAGAAAACAAGAGCAAAGACAACTAATTTGCCAAGACCTTGCAATAAATCAGGGCCACTTGCCTGGTATGGTGTACAAGTAGGACTGTATTCTCTGCTCAAGGTAAAGAGGTCAAGAATCCTGTTCATCACAAGATGGAAGCTACTGCAGGTTGGTGGAAATATCAAAACTGCTGTGAATATGATCTTGGCCTTCAGGGTATGCTTCCTCAAGGTGGTCAAGGGGCCAACTTCCATAGGTTTCTAAAGTGTAATCTCTTGCCCATGGGCTTGCTAATGACACCATTCTTCTTCCAACTGATCTTTCTTGTGGCATCCCTACTTTGCAGCTGATGGGACTGTAAACCTGAAGGACTTTCTGATTACTCTCTCCAAGATGCAGCGCTTTGCAGACTCGTTGGGTAAGGTTTTAACAAGAAACACATACCGATAACTCAAGGGCAAACTCCTTTTTGGCTTTGTAGTATACATACAGGGTGGATGTTGAGCATTTCGGGGACACAGATATGCATGCACATATATACATACATGCACAAATACAGTTTTTACCAATGTGTACTTTTTCCTACTCCAACATTCAAAGCAAATCTCAATTCAATTAACGTACACTTAGATGTTTTTCTACTATAGCCATTTCAGGTATGCAAAGTACAGCTCAGTTCAATGCATACCATAGCACAGCAAGTCTCAAGCATACAAATACAGCTGTATTTAAGGACTCAAATAATTGCAATGTAAATGTTTTAAAATGGTTGTTAAATGGTTAACTGGAGGTTCAAGCTGGAATTAGGCTTGGCAATCACAACCATTTTTCCTAAAACATTTTAAAAATGGACTTGGTTAATTCTGTGTCCAGATAAGAAAAATCAAACAGGCAAGGGCATTTAGTTCCTTCCATTGTGATCCCAACCCTCTTTTAATGGCTTCTACTCTTTGCATCCCTAATGCTGTTGTAATGGTAGATATGCAGTTTCCAGAACATCACATGCTTACATTAGGAATGTCAGATAGCTATGAAAAAAAGGTCTTGGTTTTCCAGGTTTCCCTTATCATTCTCTATCCTGAAAATGCAGAACCCACATCAGCTGATTTATGTTAATAGGAATCCTATATATACATGAAATATATATTTAATTGGTTCTACACCTATCTATCAATTGATCAATCAATCAGGATGCAACCTATCCAGTATATGTTTTATTCCTGGATCAAGATGATTCTGTGTTTATGGTTCTTGCTTGATCTCTTTTGGGGCAGCACTTCACTCTAATCTTCGTGCCTTCAGCAAGATCAAGGCTGAAAAAGTTGATGTTGAAGAACTAGAGTCCATATTGAATTATCGGGGTGTAGATCTGAATAAAATGGAGTTCCAGAAGGCCTTGAAAGGCACCTCTGTGGATGGTGAGTTGTGTTGCTGTTTTTCCCTCTGCTCCACTTAGAGCTGGATTGGAAAAGATATAGCCTGTGTTCTTCATACAGCCCCCAAACCCTTTTCAGTTCCTCTGAGCATTGATAGGGATGTGAGCAGAGATTATAAAAGCAAAGAAATTTAAGGGAAAGGGCTGGTGAATAGAATTGGCAGTGGGGTGGGAGTATTAGCTGCAGGTGAAAAGACAGTTTACTTCCTGGGAAACAAGAGAGATGTAGATAGTACAAATTTTAGCACGGGTCAACATAAATTGGTAGTCAAGCTACGGTATCTACCAGAAAGAGTATACCTTTTGTCTGAAAACATCAGAGCTTTTATTTTTAATACACAAAATCTGTAGATCCAAAAGAATGTTGTACGGTACAAAATTTAAGTAACGCTTTATGAGAACAAGTGTGGTATAGTGGTTTGAGCATTGGTTGGAGATTAAGGTTTGATTGAATGATTGTCTCTCATGCTTTTTTTCTGCAGATCCCACATGATGATGTCCCTAAATAAAATCAAACCATGGATATGTTTTGCATTTTTACAAGCCCTCACCTGTGTGTATAGAAGGGGGCTTTAAAAGTGTGAAAAATGGGATAAGGGCATTTTAAATCTCCCTCTCATTTTGTGCAGCATTCCTGATCCATGTCAAGTTACATGTGCTTCTTTATCAATACAAAAAGAGATCCTAAATTGCATGCTGTACATTAAGTGGACTATGCATTTCATGGTTTATTTATTTTATTTATAGTTAAATTTTCCCAGAACCAGCACTCAAGGCAGCTTGTAAAATTAAAACAGATAACAGATAAAAACTAGTACAGATAAAAAGATAAGGAGGTTGTTATTATTAGTGTGCAATTAAGCTAACTACAATATTAAAGCAACAATGAACTAAAAATAAGTTAAAACACAGCCATCTAAAGAGGTAAATAAAAGAAGTCGAGTATGAATCTGTTAGGAATCCTTTGCTTAAAACCACCAATTAGTAGCCAAAAGGCTTGAGGAACAGGAAAGGTATTTGCTGACAGAGGGATAATAAGAGAGGGGCTAATCTAGTCTCCTTTGGGAAAGAGTTCCAGAGCCTTGGAGGAGCCACCAAGTTTAGCTGTCAATCTGCATCCTGTGCATTTAGTGAATAAATTTCATGATTTATTTATAGTTTGACTGTTTCCAGAACTGGCAGAATGGCAGCTAATAAAATTAAAACAGGTAACAGATAAAAACTAGTATGGATTTTTTTAAAAAACACTTTACACCATCTTATACTGTGGCAGATCTCTGAGAGCCCTGCTGGCCCCCAACAATTTCCTCTACCTACAAATAACTTTCCAAAGAATTACAAGGGGGCACTCAGAGCCAGAGCCTTACTTCCCTTCAAAAGCATTATGAGATTACCTTCTTCCTTGTGAATCTGCAACTGTGTCCTGTTCCTGCTGTTCCATGTATCATATGACCAGCAATTTAAGTCATTTGGATTAGATTGACCGGTGATTCTGAGTGTGTGCAGAAAACAGACTGTTTCCCTTTACACTGCACACCTTGACTCACTTATGCAGGTCCTCTGAATTTATACCCCATCAATAGGGCCCCATGTTCTTTTTGTAGTCTGGATTGTTTTGGTTGCTCTATTAAACTGTATGGAAGACGAATGGGTGATTCTGCCTTGCAGTGACTTACGGTTTGAACTGGATGGCCTACTGGGTTCCAATTTCTAATCTTAAGAATTTTTGGCTTTTTAGAAAATGGCAAAGTGTATTTCAAAGAGTTTCTGGTCAACGTGATGGACAATGAACGCTTCTCTGAATCCTCAGGTGAGTGGAAACTATTATGAAGTCTGCAAATGGGAAGAAGCAAAAATGTAGTCAAGGTCAGTAAAAAATCAAGAGTCAGAACAGCTATCAAAGATCAATCAAATATCAAGCAGGGTCTGAGGCCTTGCAGAAGCATCCACCCCATGTGATGGATCTGGCCCCAGGCGACCCCACAGTTATCGTTGTTGGGCTCCTGTCACTCACCTTGCCCTCTTTCTCCTCTTAATCTCTCCCTGAATTAGGTACCTGGGCCTCAAGATGACCCCTATGTGGACCACTGTATGTGTTGTACTATGGGTTTATTTTGGTAACATGAATAGACCTCAGACTTAATAGGAACAAACAGAAGCAGCAGTAAAACAGACAAGTAGAAGTTTATTAAGACACAAGAGAATCATACAGAAACCCTTGAACTACTAAACCATTTACATCTCCCCAAAACTATAGTGAGTCCTTTCCTCTGTCTGACTCTCCTTTCTTCATTCCATCTGTTCCTATCCCTTTGAAATCTGTTCCTTATCTCTGTGTCAATGTTTCCTATCCCTTTCTCTCAGAGATCAGCCTCAGTTTTGTAACATTTCCTCCCTGCAGGCCCCTTTTCACAGCATTCCCTGAGTTGCCTTCAGCCAGCCTTGCCCAGTTACTCCCATCACACCCCACCTTTGACATTTTCACATTTTGTTGTTATATTGGCATTGTAACTATTTGATATACACAGAATAGTCAACACTATGAAGATGTAAACTATTTTTTATTGAGGCACAAATGTTGAGTAAACAAAGACAAATTGGCATTTGATGCGTGCATAAATATTTGCTTTCTTTGCTTTGACACATCTAAATAAACTCTGGTGCAACCTGCTGCCTCTAGAGGTCATCTAAGTTGTTGAGTAGAGTCCACCAGTGTACAGTTCTAGTGCCACATGATAACAGATCAAAAACAGAAGGCCCTAGAAATTACTAGGAGAGCATATCTAAACAAAACAGATTCATGAACACCAAGGAACTATCAAAACAAGTGCTGGTTTATAAATAAGTAAATATCCCAAACTGTTAACATCCCCTGGAGCAGCACTAACCCATTACTGCAAAACAGAAAAAAAAAGTGTCAACTGCCACTCTGCCTAGAGAAGGCCATCCAGCAAAACTTAATGAGCAGGAGGGCATTAAAAAAGTAACTAAGAGGTCTGGGGTAACAATGGCAGAGATGTAAAGATCTGCAGCTGAGATGAAGGAAACTGTCCGTGAAATAACTAGATGCTCCACAAAGCTGTGTTTTATGTAAGAGCAGCTACAAAAAAGCTGTTACTGAAATATATAGAAGATTGTTTGAAGTTTGCAGGAAGGCATGTGGGAGAGATGGCAAACATGTGGACAAATATTCTCTGGTACAATGATACCAAAATAGAACGGTCTGGCCTTGTTGCAAAATGCTAAGTGTGATGCAAAGCGAACAGTGCTTATTGCCCTGAAAACAACACCCCCATAGTAAAGCATGGTAGTGAGGAAATTTATCCTTACTAGATGCTGGGGAAATGATCATGGGGAGGGGGGAGCAAAATTGGTTGTAGTTAAATACAGGGCAATTGTAGAGGAAAACCTGTTTCAGTTTGCAAGGAACCTGGGACTGGGGCAGAGATTCACCCTCCAGCAGGACAGTGGCCCTAAACACATAGCCAAAGTAACACTGAAGTAGTTAAAAACAAGAATGCCCTAGAATAGCCCAGCCAGAGCCCTGACTGCAATCTGACTGAGATTCTATAGTAAGACTTGAAAATTCTGTCTGCCAATGGTTCCCATCCTACCAGACAGAACTGGAGCCATTTTACCAAGGAGAATGGGAAAAATTGCAGGATCCAGTTGCACAGAGCTGATACAGACATATCCAAGAAGAGTCACAAATGTAATTGATCTGAAAGGTGCTTCCACCAAGTATTGACCCAGGAACAAAGATTTAAGTGACCAGAAGTGCTAGTTTGCCTTTGATTACTTAACTTTTGTGCCACACCAAAAATATTTTGCACCTACACAATGTGGAATGTCTTGTGTACATCATATGGTAGCAATGCCAATTAAACCCATTTCAGTTGCAAGCTGTAATACAACAGAATGTGGAAAAGTCAAAGGGAATAAATACTTCTACAAGATATTGCATGTGATCAAAAGCAGGCAGATGGTGAGATTCTTAGAGACAGCTATCCAGGAAAAGCATTTTAAAAAATTCCACTGTTTTGAGTGATATATACAGTACACATGTTACTGCAGTCCAGGCCTACCTGGAGATAGCACTTGATATCGTTTTGATATCAAACCATTCAGCTTTCCTCTGCCATCCCGCTCCACGTGTTTGCGAGGCCTCCGGACAAGCACGTAAACAGGCGCGGCCAATAATTGCTGGACATTCCTTTCTCCACCTAGGCAGGCCGGACAGAGCTGGTTCGTCGCTTCAGGGACCTCTCCTACAAACACCTTTTTGCTTATGCGCAATACTAACAAAGGTACCCTGCCCCGAGCAGGTATCCTTACAAAGCTGTACTAAGCACTCCGCATTTGCATACTGGCTACACTATTGTTAAATCGGTGCTAAGCCAATCATGCTAAACTCTGGCCTTTCCAAAGCTTTGTCCTGCTCCTAAATCGCATTGTTCTCACCGAGTAAGGTATGGCCTGCAGTCACAATTCACCCTATAAAAGCCCCCGATTCCGAGACCTTCCTCGGATTGCTCCGGACTTCCATCCCGCCTTGCTGCCGCTTTGTCTGGTGAGCTCCCCTCAGCGAACTGTGCTGAGCTTCTTCCCAGCACCCCAATGAACTCTATCTTCATATCTCTCCAGGACTACAAGACAGGTGTCGTATCACCCGTTCCCCTCTGAAAATCCCTATTTCCAATTCTTTAGTTAGCTGTGTGATTGTAGTGTCTTTACTGTTTGTCTGTATTTAATAAAACATCGTTTTTGCTATTTTAAACCGTCTGACTGCTTGACTGACCTGACCCCGTAGACGCTGGGTTGCAAGATCCCACTAAGTTACCTTGCCTCTCGCTAGCTTTAGTGAGTGCTCCAGCTAATTTTCTCCAAGGTTGTGTTGTGGTTGTTGTTTGGTTATTTGGACGTCCCTTCCGGGACACCCAGAAAACAGGGTAACACACAATTATAGCAGTTTGATGCCTTTCTAATTGTCACGATATCCACCCCATATAATCCTCAGGTTTGTAGTTTGTTAGGTACTTAGAATTTCTCTAGAGCCATCCCTTGAACAGTAGCACTACAGCTCTCTAGCAAGCAGAGAATTCTTCCATTCTTCCTCAGACTACAGATCTCTCAGGACTGTATGCTGGAGCCATGACACTTAAAATGATATCAAATAGGTACTAGCAAGAGGGATCATAAGGGGAGACACTTTCAGGGACTTCATTCTCAGCTGGATTGCTGGAAGGAGAGCGAGTTTAAAGCTTCTTCCCTCCTCTTAGTGATTGTTTCAAAGACCACTGTGACTGGGGAGAATGTACCACTGTCTTCTTCCCAGAAATACTGATCCAGGTCACTAAGATGGGGCAAAGTTAAAACCTCCCTTCCTATCCCAGCAAAGTTTGCAAGGATAGCATAGTTTTTCATTATCCACACTGCCACTTTTATTTTATTTATATTCTTCTCCCCTCGCCCTGAACTGGGACCCAGAGCAGCCGCTACAAGGTCCTACAAACCCTCCAGTCTACCTGTGGATTACATGCAGCCCTCAGAGACATGGTGTAGACAATGATATGTGACAAATAATTTTCAAAAGGGAAGTGAGTTTGTGTTTACTTCTGAAAATCTCATTCAAGAACATACTAATTATTTATTGATTTCCCACTGGAAATCACCTTCTGGCTGCTGTTTGCCCTTGAATGTGCTGATTGTAGTAAACAGCACCATAATCCTAATTCAGATGGGAGCACAGAATCCTGCTATATCATAGGCTAGCATTAAATTACTGTGACATCCTTTAAAACTTTCTTGATCTAATATAACCAGCTTGCTTTTATTTGATTGCGTACTAAGGCACTCAACTATCATTGAGCCAAGGGAACCTGATTTTATAACTCCAGCTTCTGAACTCAATATTATTATTCTGGAAGATATTCTGATTATTTATTTATGGTACTTATTTATACTGCCCCATAACCACTCTAAGTGATGTGCCTCCCTCAGATCTATTGAAATATGGTATCTACAATAAAATACAAATGCAATGCAAAAACAAAAAGCAAACTATTCTCACTCCCTTCAATACTTCTTTTCAGATTCCCAGCCACCACCATGCATTAACCATACTTGTGAGGTTCTCCTCTAATGTACTTGAATAGGTGCCCAGCAGCGCCAGGACTCAAGTTCAGAATCTCAATGCATGAGATGTTTGCAATGTATCCACGTGCAAATTACATTAAAAACTGACATGCTTACTTCTTTGCTCTCTTTTTGCAGCTGTTCATGATGCCTACAACCTCGTCAACACAGTAGATAATGATAAAGTTGAGGTTTCTCAGCTGAAAGACGTGCTGACTGCCGTTGGTGTCACATTATCCAAGCAGGAAATGGAGGAGGTGGAAAAGAACATGTCACTGGACGGTAAGAAATCTAGATGATAAATGAAGAGAGAGAGAGAGGATTTGAACGGGCAGAGATTGCACATGATTGCACATGATGCAACCCTGACTGCACTTGATCACTTGAGATTGCAGGGCTCTGAGCTGCATGTTTGAATCCTCAGAAAAAAAAGAGAGAGAGATAGAGAAAGAGAGATTGAGAGAGAGTGTGTGAGAGAGGGGGGGATTGTACACACACACAACACACACACACACTAGCTGTAGTACCCAGTGTTACCCAGGAGAATCATTAATCATTGTTAATGAGCATTCAGTTTCAATTGCTTGGCAGGATGACTACTTATCTCTTGATGCTCAGACATTCCTCACACTGCACATCAGTCTCAATTGCCCTGGAGTGAGCATGCTTCTCCATAACAGCTACCAAACACACTATATTAAAAAAAAAAAAAATCAGAATGCCCTCATCTCCTCGTCTCATGAATTTCATTTCCACACAGCCAATTTATTATGCCAGGCCAATGTACCATCACCTCCCAATTGGGTGAAAATCTGTCTATCTGTTTGCCCATGCTGTGTTAACAAACAAACAGAAACTTAATTTTATTTAGATGGACAGATCTACATCTCCCATGTCCTAGTAGAAATAGCATATCAGTGTGAAAGCTAGTCTAGAACCTTTCTGCTTGCTACACACCAGGATGATTTTGATCTGTATGGGCATTCAAAAGTATTATTTCTTTTTTTTCCTCTACCCACCAACGGAGCTTGGTCTGCTGCAGGGATTCTGAGTAATGTGCTCAGTCTCTGCATAACTCATTTGGCTGTTAGAAGGCAGTAGTCCCACTTTAGGAAAAGATTCACTTCCCACTGGATCTCTGATAGGTCTCAACTGCATCTTTGGTGTGATCACTCTGCAACTCAAGCGGTGGTAGATCAGACCTATCTGCATTATTCATGACGCCAGCGTGAATACCTGTCACATAATACAAACTAATTCTGTTTCTAATGCAATGGGTCATGTACAGAGTCCAGTTTCTTTCTCACAAGCAGGGCTCTGGGATGATCATCTCATAGGTTCAGATGAGAACTTCCAGTTCTGCTTGGACACACTGCTGCCTCTACTTTTGAGGTCATGGAGGTCAGTCAGGAGCAGAGGGTGGAAAGGTGTGAAGAGCATAGACTTGTCGGAGCTCATTGATTCCCCCAAACCACTGGCCTTCTTAACCTAAGTGTATTCCAGGATGGTAGTCTCAGGAGGATTGTCATTATTAATCAATGGCTCCCTTTCCATCTTCTAAGTCCAACAGTAAAGTCTTAGGTTTTGTTCAGTACTGGGCTTGTCCAGCCAGGAAGATGGTGGGATGTGACAGTATCCAAGTCTTTGGTAGGATGCTGTGGGGGGCGGGGGGACATGCTAGATCCCACACATCTTGAATGCTCAGAGGAGCGGTTCAGTGAAAGAAGTTATACTGAAGATTCTGGTACCTTCAGATTCATGGGAGCTTCAGTATTCAGGTTACCAGGGCAGCAGAAATAGAGGCTTCTTGGAGGCCTTGAGCAAGACCTCCTCATCACTGTCAGTGCCCAGCAGATAAATGAGTAAGAATAGGGCCTGACTGAATGTAATTTCAAATGATGGGATGAGAGTTTGCTTATCACTAATTCATCACATTCAACTGGATCCCAAAATGAGTTTGTCAAGTGCGCAGGATTTGAACCTTGGCATGAGTCCACATGAAAGAAACTACAGTGAGGTCTGCATGTGCCTCTGAATTGCAGGTTACAAATTTTTGTTTCAAAGTGCTCAAGTATTTTTGTATTTGTTGATGTGACATTGGATCCAGGGCCAAAATCCCAAAATGCACTTTGGGGATTCTTTTTCCATTTTGTGCTGCTCTGCTTTGCATTTCAGAGGATGGGAAAGTGAACCTGAAAGATTTCATGAACCTCTTGCCCTGCACAAGGCGATTCTTCACAGCTGTAGGCAAGTACAAAACTTAATACTCTTGTCATGTGAGAGGACCATGATGTGCTTTGCTGTACATCTTGCCTTCAGATGCTTCATTGTGCTATTTCCTGTATCTGTACAGAGATGGAAGAAGCTGTGAAAGCAATTAACAGTATCAAACAGGACAAGGTAAACATTGAGGAACTGGAGTCCATCTCACGCAGAATGGATCTCGATTTGTCTCCAGATGAAATTCAGCAGGCGTTGAAGTATGTTTCTAAGAATGGTAAGGCGTCTCAACAGAATTGGCCTTAGGGTTTATGAACAGTGTGTCAAAATGTGACTAAAATACTAAAGCCATAACTTGAGAAGAACCAGTCAGTCTGCCCATCTGTTTTTGCAAGAGTTTCAAACTTTAACTAAGTGCTAAATGAATTAACTAAAGTTTTAGATCATTAAACAGTGACAGCCAGTTGTACCTGGAGGGTCCAGGCAAAATCACCTTCCGTATTTTTGATGCTGCTTCACTTCTGATGTGACAATAGTCACAAACTTTATTGTCATCATTTTTATGTGTGCAAAATCCTTTGTATTCTGCTCAGATTCTTTCCTTTTTTTATTCAAAATACAATGGTTTGGGCACAAAATAATTTTATTGTGCAAAATTCAATGTTTTTGCACAAATGGAATCTTTGCCAAAAAAAAAAAAAGGGTCCTTAAATGTGAAAAAAGCTCTCTCAAGCTCACACTGCAGAGAACAATCTTTTTTTTTTTTTGCTCTTCTGTGTCAGCAATAAATAATCAGTTAAAATATTCTTTTTGTTGGTTGAAAGCTGTATGCTGTTTTGCCTCTTTTTCTACTTCAAAGCAGATTTGTTTCTTTGCAGCTGATGACACAGTAAGTGTGAAGGATTTCATGTTTGGCTTGACCAATACCCCACGCTTTTCCAAAACTGAAAGTAAGTGAAAAACAGAATTATTTGGGAAGCTAAATCCAAATATTAGTCTCAGTTGGAGGAGACCAACATAATTCAATTGAACGTATGTTAAGTGTTGTCTTAACACGGTCCTGTTAAAATCAATGGGACCTCAATTCTCATTGGAACTCACAATAGATCTAGGTCTTGGACTACTTCCAGAATCTCCCAGCTAGCATGACCACTGACCTCGATGGATTCTGGGATTTGTGATCCATTAAAAGGGAATTACTCCAGGCTCTGAATGGATACAGTTCTGGACATCATTGTCTAACAGCACAAGAACTCTCCTCACCTACCACTGTCTCTTATGCACCAGTGGATGGTTTTGGAGCTCTGTACTTAGTTACTACCATCTCGGTTGAGACCGCATGAGAACCTCAGACTGGTACCCCTTCTTCCTCCTTCTTCAGATTACCCTCTTAGAGCAGGGCTCAATGCTTTTTCTGGTCTTGAAGATCGCATGATGGTGGGGTGATAGAACAGAGGCCACACAGATGCATGCACGTACATACATGTATACATATACACATCTCAGTGAGGAGGGATGGGAAAGTTAAAACCTTTCCTTCATACTTACTGAGACCATATGATCAGAGTGGGGAGGGAATTTTAAACCACTGTTTCTTCACTGCTAATGGAAGAATGCAAGCGGTCTCTGTCCATTAGGATTGCTGCAGTGACAGCAAGCTTTTATATTTGTTCTTGTGTGCCTTCAAGTCCTTTCTGAGTTATGGTGACCTTAAGACAAACCTGTTATGATCTTTTGTTCTTCTTCATGGTCTCTGTGCCTCACACACTAGGAGCTTTCGCGCATGTGCGGTAGCGTTCGGAAGATTCTAGAGCTTAGTAGCTTGGCGGGAACCCCTCCCCCATGCCCATACTGAGCATGCTCAGCCCGCCAAGCCAACAGTCTCTCCTCAGTTCTTTCTCGTCCGCCGTTGCGAACGGAAGGTTCTTGGTTTAGTAGTGACTATTGGCTTTTCTTCAGATCGTTTTCTCTGGTGTTTGACTAATGGACTTCGAAATTTGACTTGTCTTTGGATATTCGGACTTGGTTTTGGTATTTTGGATCTCTTTTTACCCCTCCTTCGCTTTTCTTCATTGGTTTCTTCTCTTTCTGCCTCCGCTGTCCACCCTCCTTCTAAGTTCCTCCCCTTGGACTCTCTCATCTATGTTGGCTTTGTTCAAAAACTGTGCAACTTGTGGTTGCGAGGTTGTCCTGTCCGACGGACATCGTGACTGCTTTTTTTGTTTGGGAGAAACTCACAACATTAAGGCCTGTCCCATCTGCCATGAGTTTACCACTCAGACTCTGTGAAACCGCTCGTCCCGTTTAAAATCTTATTGTTGGGAAGAGTCTCTTCGGGCGAGGGAACAGCCTGCGGCTCACTCCGTCATGTCCAAACCCTTGACTTCGGGACGACCTGCAACCACACCATCGGCGGTATCGGCGGCTGCCATACCACCGACGTTGACGGTATCGGGCCTGGTACCATCCTAGCGGCCACCAATATCGGCCTTACTGAGGATTCCAAAGTTACCATCGGCTGCGTCGACTTCCCAGGAAGCTCCTGCGGGCTCGCAGGCAGCTAAGCCAACTAGGCCGCTTACTGCTGCCCAGCGTAAGCAACCTGCCTCTCAAGAGGTTTCTAAGGAGAAGGAGAAGAAAAAGAAGAGAAAGAAGAAGCGGCGTTCACCCCCCAAAGTGACCTGCCTTCCAACACCTCTTCCAACCCAGCTGACTGGGGACCCAGGTGAAGCGTCGGACCCACAGGAAGTTCTGAAGGTGTCTGATGAGGAGCAGACCACCGGCTCGGTCCTGCCCTCGGAACCGCCCATGCTCACAGCCGCGGTATCTCCACCTGGTCACCCAGAAAGGGTGGACCACCCGGAGGATGTTCCGGCCCCACATTGGGCCTCAGCCAGTCATTGGGCGGCTTCTGGCAGGAGTGAGTCACACTCCCCGGAACGCAGGGTGAGACATCGGTTCCTGCGCCACCGGGAGGCCTACTTTGAAACGGCTCCGTCTCGCCCCTCAACTGACTCACCGTTCACCTCTGCATCACACATCGGAAGGTACTGTCGCGAACATGCCTGGCGAGACATCTGAGCTCATACCTGTCTTACTCTCCATCCTATAGAGACAGGTTCCACCAGGACCTGAGACTTTGGTCACCTTACCAGCAGTCCCGTTCACTATCCCGTCAGAGGTACCATCCGCGGTTTCAGCGATCACCGAGTCGGTCAGTTTTGAGTTCTCCACGCTATGGGAGGCCCCAGGAGTACTCAGCCCGTTATAGGGCCATGTCTCCACCACCAAGAGTCACTTCGACCATCACCCATCCAGTCTCAGAGTCTGCTCCAGCACAGACCACAGCCCTGGCCACTACCATCACCCAGGTGATCCAGTGCCCACAGCCTGCTCTGGTACCAATCACAACAGCTTCGGCACCTCAACTGATGGCCGCTGTGGCAATACCGTCCACGGTACCTGTGAGAGCGACGGTGCCAATGGTCACCCTGGCGCTACCGCCTCAACGGTCATCGAGAGAGGTCCGCAGACAGGTCCCCATCTCAATCTTTGCAGAAATACAAGACAGACTTGGACTCCAACGAATCCACTCCCGCATCCCACGAGTCTCCGCCCTTGGTCTTCGGAGACCCAGGACCTGAATCGGCACCGGAGGGTGTGAAGCAGTTCTCTGCCATCCTCCTTTAGATGGCTACGGTGCTTGGACTGAAGGTTGTGGACCCGGCTCCAGCAGTGCAGGACCCCGTATTCCAATACGTGGATACCCGTCCACCCCAGCCTTGATGGAGGCCCTGAAACACCTGTGGGCCAAGCCAGCAACCGCCCAGCCAATTCCTCACCGGCTCGAGCACCTGTATCACACCCAGAAGGAGGACTGCGAATTTCTCTTCAATCATCCAGTGCCCAATTCGATCGTGGTTGAATCTGCCCAGACCAAGGGTGATAGCAGGGCGCACACCATCCCGCTGGATCGAGAGGGCCGCAGGCTGGACACTTTTGGCAGGAGATTTTACTCTGCTTCATCTCTAATTGCCAGAGTGTCCAACACTCAAGCTTGCCTTGCGGCCTATCTGAGAAATCTGCTGGACAGGTTCTGTCCTCTTCTGTCCAGCCTCCCTGAGGAGAATCGGGCGAGTGCTATACAGTTCTTTAACGAGGCGGTAGCACTCGCAAACCAGCAGATCATCTCATCGAGACACTCAATGGAGGTAGCAGCGCGGGTGATGGTGGGCTCCGTCGCCTTGAGACGGTACGTGTGACTCCGGTCGTCAGGCATGCAAGAAGACAGCAGGAGAAGGATCGAGGACCTCCCTTTCGATGGCCAGGGGCTGTTTAATGTTACAACGGATGAGGCAATGGACCATCTCGTTAAAGCATGCCTGACAGCCAAGAAGATGGGTATACATCAGCCCCCACAGCCTCGCCGTAGCTTCGGCTTCCAGCCATCTTGGCACAGGTCGTCGTCTTCGACCTATCAACCTCAATCACCTTGCTGAGCCCCGTCTCGGCCGTCTACCTCATCCTCGGCATGGAGGCATCTTCGGAGACGCCCATCCTCTTTTTCGAAGAAGTCTTCGTCCAGGACAAAGTCCTGGTTTTGACCACCTTCGCGGGTCGCCACCACAGCCATCCTTCAGCCTGCCAGCAGCCTTCGAAGACCAACTGAGCCTGGCCCAACATCTCGCTGATTGGTGTCACATCACCATGGACTCTTGGGTTCTCTCCATCATCCGTCTTGTCTATGCCATCGAGTTTGAAAGTATACTCCCGTGAGGCATCTACTATTCCACCCCAGCCAGCTCGGTTCTGCTGGAAGAGATCCAGTCCCTGCTACAGAAAGGAGCAATCGAAGAACTTCCATCTTCGGCCAGTATTACCGGCTTCTTCTCCTGGTACTTCACGATACCAAAATCGGATGGAACCCTGAAGCCAATCTTGGACCTCAGAGGGTTGAACGAGTACATCTGCCCCAAGAGGTTCAAGATGGTCAGTCTGTCTTCGATCCTTCCATTCCTTCGGCGAGGGAACTGGTTCGCCTCCATCGATCTTCAAGATGCTTACTTTCACATCACCATTTGCCCGCAGCACAGACAGTACCTACAGTTCATGGTTGACAGCACCTGTTATCAGTACAGGGTGCTACCATTCGGACTCTCCACCACACCCAGGGTCTTCACCAAATGCATGGCCCCTGTGGTATCCTACCTGCAGACGAAAGGCATCTTGATCTACCCTTACCTCGACGATTGGCTGTTGGTGGCGTCCTGCAGGCAAAAACTCTACAGGGACCTCCACCAGACTCTTTCTCTTCTGACCCGTCCTGGCCTCCGGATCAATCCAAAGAAGTCGCACCTTGAGCCGGCAAAGGTCCTTGACTTCATCGGAGTGACTCTGGACTCAGTGTCTACAAGGGCATACCTATCTATAGAACGTGCACGGACCCTTCGTCAGGCCACATCTGCTGTCTTCGACACCCCAACGAGGAGCGAGGAGGATCCAGCAACTATCAGCGAGGAGGATCCAACAACTCCTCGGGTACATGGCTTCGACCACGGCAGTAACCTACCTGTCTTGACTTCATGCACGGCCACTTCAGCACTGGTTCGTCAGAGTCTTCGATCCAATCCTGAACGACCAGAGGCACCCCCTGCGGATTCCTCGACAGGTATGTTGCTCCCTGTTATGGTGGCTGTCCTACCGCCATCTGCTGTCAGGGATGCCATTCTGGGAACCGACCCCTCAGCTCACGGTGGTGAAAGACGCCTCCTTGTTCAGGTGGTGAGCACACTGCCACGATCACAGAGTCCAAGGATGATGGATCAACGACGAGACCGACCTCTATATCAACGCCCTCAAGCTGCTCGCCATCTGGAAAGCTCTGAGGGCATTTCACCACCTAGTTGTGGGCCACACGGTGCTGATCCTGACAGACAACACAACGGCAGTCTGTTACGTCAACAGACGAGGGGGAACTCATTCCACCACCCTTCTCACCATAGCTCTTCAGCTTTGGGACTGGTGTGTGTCGCTACAAGTTCATCCAGTCACGGTGCACCTGGCCAGCCAGGAAAACACCACAGCGGATGCCCTCAGCAGGGACACCTCCTGCCGCCACGAACGGTCCCTTTCAAGTGAGGCATTTCAGATGATATGAGACCAGTGGGGCAAGCTGACAATCGACCTCTTAGCCGCCAGCCAGAATATGAAGTGTCGCCAGTACTGCTTGAGAGCTGGTCGGGGTCGCGGCTCCCTCGGCGACGCTTTCAAGTTCGAGTGGACTGAAGGGTTCCTCTATGCGTTCCCTCCATTTCCTCTCCTGGGCCGACTGGTCTCCAAGATCCTTGCGGACCGAGCCGACATCATCCTTGTAGCCCCGTACTGGCTGAGGCAGCACTGGTTCAGGCCCCTGTTTGAGGCTGCTCACAGTTGACTCCTCAGGTTCCCGACGGTGTCGGATCTCCTGTCGCACTCCAAAGGTCTCGTTCTCCATCTGGACCTGCCGCTCCTGGCCCTTCGTGCCTGGCAGATAATGCCGTAGACAATCCTACCATCCAAAATGTCTTGACTGCGGCCAGGAAGTAGTCGACATGCCACAACTATCATTACAAATGGCAGAGATTCGTTACCTTTGCTGAAGCACGACATGAGCCGGTATCGCCTGTCAACCTGCCTGTCGTGCTCCATTTTCTCCTACACCCTCGGCAGCAGGGCCTTGCCTTTCCATCTCTAAAGGTCTACCTTGCCACTATCATGGCCTATCAACCTCGAGGGTCCCCATCGGCAGCTCTCTTCCGCGATGCTACCGTGAAGCAGTTCATGAAGGGCCTGCAACACCTTTGTCCATCGGTGTCACCACCGCTACCGCCGTGGTCACTCTCCTTGGTTCTATCGCAGTTGACAAGACCGCCCTTCGAGCCCATGGCAACTGCGGATGACAGGCTCTTGCCTTCTTGGTGGCTGTCACCTCCGCAAGGCGGGCGAGTGAGCTGACAGCTTTGCGGTCTGACGAGCCCTACCTCGTGTTCCACAAGGACAAGGTAGTCCTTCGCCCTGACATTTCCTTCCTGCCAAAGGTGGTGTCAAGCTTCCACCTCAGTCAAGACATCGTCTTGCCAACCTTTTATCCGGACCCGACTACACCTTTGGAGCGATCTCTTCACTCCCTTGATGTTCGTCAGGCCTTGGCTTTCTATACAAACCAGACTGCGTCCTTTCGACAGACCCCGCACCTCTTCATGTGCTATGGCAGGCGTCAGAGAGGCCACAAGGTGTCCACTCAGCGGTTCTCCAAATGGGTGACCCAGACTATTCTGCTGGCATATGAGCTGGCCAAGAAGCCTCCGCCAGCCCTGCTCCGGGCTCATTCCACCAGAGCCGTGGCAACTTCAGCAGCCCTCCTGCGAGGAGTAGATCTGCAGGAACTGTGCCGTGTGGCGACCTGGTCTCAACCATCGACCTTTGTGCACCACTACAGACTGGACTGCTGGTCCCGTAGAGACGCCCTTTTCAGACGTGTGGTGCTGGCTTCCATTCTCTAGGACCTGAGCCACTGTCCAACTGGTAAGCTACAAAGTCTCCTAGTGTGTGAGACACAGAGACCACGAAGAAGAAGAACAGGTTGCTTACCTGTAACTGTGGTTCTTCAAGTGGTCATCTGTGCCCTCACACATACCCGCCCAGCCATCCCCTCTTTCTCAGGTCCCTTAATGGCGGTCTACAGAACTGAGGAGAGACCGTTGCCTTGGTGGGCTCAACATGCTCAGTATGGGCATGGGGGAGGTTTCCCGCCAAGCTACTAAGCTCTAGAATCTTCCAAATGCTACCATGCATGCGCGAAAGCTCCTAGTGTGTGAGGGCACAGATGACCACTCAAAGAACCACAGTTACAGGTAAGCAACCTGTTCTTTTGTTTTTTGGCAAGACTTACTCAAGGGGGTTGCCTTTATCTTCCTCTGAGGCTGAGAGAGAATGACTTACCCAAGGTCACCTAGGGGGTTTCTATGGCCAAGCAGGGATTTAAAACCTGGTCTCCTAGAGTCCTAGTTTCACACTTAAACCAGTATACCACACTGTTTCTCAAGTTTTTATATACCTCTTCTCCATTCCAGTTATTCTATTCTGGATTGCTGAGATAGAGGAGGCTTCTGGATGAAGAATTCTGGGTGTTGTCATTCAAAAAAGTAACATTTCCAAGCTCTGTCTTAAGGATTGTTGTTCTGCTGTGGCTATGACCCAGAACTCCAATGTCCTCAGAAAATACATGCTGCATTAAATTCACAGCGTATAACTATGTCTTATTTCTTTCCTTACTCTCGAGTAAGCAAGCATGGGCCTGATTCCACCTGTGGGTAAGGAATACGTAAATCTCCACTACCATGACATATTTTCTTTTTTCCTTTTTTTAGCTGGTGGAGGCTGAGAGAAGAAAAACTCCATTGACCAAAATGGTGTTGTATGTTTTTAACCCCTGCTGGTGAATGGAGAAAAAAATAAAGAAAAAAAATACAAGAGCTGCAGGGGAAATCCTTAAGTCTTCACCTCACAGTCCCCATGCACAACAGTCCTAATCCAGATTAGGCCTGTGCAGACTTACTTTACAGTAAGAAAGGAAATGAGATTGCTGCATATTTGACAAAGCATGTCATTTACCTCTTAGGAACAGACAAAAGAAACTACTCTGTGTAATTTTCATAGAATTTGTTTCTATCTGCTACCTTAAAGGGCCTTTCAAGGCTGTAAGATTTTTAGGGTACATCAATTGGCTATGACAGTTAAATAGAACTTGCAAGTTGAGAAGCAATATGCCACTGAAGACTAGATGCTGCTTGGTGTCTATAGAGTGCAAGGATTGGGCTTCCTGTAGCCATCTGGCCAGAGAGGGGAGCCTCAGTCCCTGAAGCCCAACCTGGCCCTCTTGTGGTCCTAATCCAGCCCTCTGGAGCTCCCCAGAAGGCTGCATCTCCTCCCACAGGATGGTACCATCAGATGGTTTCCCAGTGTTTGTATGGATTTTTCCTATTCCAAAAGGTTTTCCTATTCCAAACTCTCCTAAGTTTTGGCTACTGTAGAGCTTTATGATAAATTATATTGATGATACTTTTGGTCCCATATTTTGCTTTTGGTTCCATGTTCCATTGGAATTAAGACAAACTGCATTTCACCCTAGGGCTGAAAGAGGTTCCCCACTATTGTATCAACTTGTAAGAAACTAGATGCTGGACCAGTGGCAGCAGCTGCTAATCTGATAGCGGTGGTTGAGGGGATGGTGAATCCACTTTGGGTTTCTGGGTAGCTTTAAATGAGCTATCCAGGGTGCTGAACATATCCAGGGGAATTCAGCAACCTGGACAGCTCCTTTAAGATTTACAAGAAAACCCATAGCAGGTTCACCACTACTCCAACATCACCACTGACATGAGAGCTACCTGCCGCCACTGTGCTGGACTTGATGAACTTGGTCTTGCAGTGTTTTTCTTATGTTCTGGTCATGAATGTTTTGGATAGTATGGAAACCTGACATTTTTGCTAGCTCTTTGTTGACTAGTTAATCCTCTTCATCAGATTCTTAAAGTCTGGCATTTTGGTCCATTTCTTCTCTTTCTGTCAAGGTACCCAAGGAGATACAGTTGCTGTGGAAGGTGTCAATTCCCTTTTGTCCAGCATGGGGATCCAGCTAACCAAAGAGCAGCTCCAAGATGCTTTGAAGCATGTGAAGGTGGATGGTAAGTGTAATGGGGAGGAGAGCTGTTTCTGTTTAATTCCTTACTATCTTAGAACCTATCCAATCTATTTCAGAAAAGTGAGATCTATGGCAACAGAAAACCTTACTGATTACTAGCTGCGACATCCTAGGAAAGCATTTTCAATCCATATGGAACCCTACAGACATCAGGGAGGGAGAGAAGAGGAAGAGAGCTTGACAATCCAATTTGGTCAATAAACATTCTATAGCAATTGTAATGCTATAGACAATTGACCAGTCATAGGTCTCATCTTTGGTTTTGCTCACTACTAGCTCCAGATACCTGGATGGGCATTTCTCCTTTTTTAAAGGGATAGTTTTCCAAAAATCTAGTGTGTTCTTCAGAGCAGTTTCTTTTAATTAGAACAAGAGATCTGTATGTTCTTTTTATTTTATTTATTTTTTATTTTTATTCTTTTGGCTGCAGTATATACTAGAATAATTTTTTAAAAAAACCAGCCTCTAGCTAGGGATAAAATCTTTCTGGTTGTGCCTGGAATTGCCTTGTATGTTCTGTGGAACAGTCAATGTCATCTGTTTAAAGAAAAAAAATGGAGAATTTCAGCACCAACAGGAGCATTTTCTATTTGTTTCCACTTATATTACAAAAATTCAGGGTTCTTATTTTTCTGAAATATCCTGATTCCTATGTCCTGCTTCTAGGATTACCAAATTATTTCACTTCCTCCCATTATTGCATAACCTCAATTTCTCCACTCTCATAATGAGTGTGATAATATTGCACCGTACAAGTTTCTGAGGGCTAGAAAATCAAGGAAATGTAACACTTCTTTCTATCCTGAAATAGATAGATGAACTAATTTAGATCAGAATATTTTGACAGCCAGATAAAAGACAGAAACAGCAAAAGTGAAATAACTAGCAAAGTGTTGAAAGCACTGAACACTTCTGCTGTCATGGTTTTCACATATGCTTTTCAGTTTCCTGTGCATATCTAGTATGTAAAAGAGCAGGTCACCGGTCAGGGCAAGGGATCAGGGTTGGGTATGCCTTGAATGCCAATTGGAAACAATTGCACTACTTTCTAAGTTTATATGGAAGACAGTCTTTGGAACTACCAGAAAAAGCCAGTCTTCAATTAAGAGAAAGATGTGTGTTAGAGAATTAGTCTTTACATGGTAGAGAGATATGGGGTCTTCTACCTCTGGTTACATGGCTATGAAGAGGCAGAGGAAGAGGTGTGTGGGAGGAAGTGAAGTCAAGCCTGGGGGAATCTACCGGTATCTGTAATTGGGAAAGTATAGAGATGAAGAGGCAAAGAGAGAATACACCAGGGAACACTAACCACTTCTCTCTACTGATTTGCCTCCAGAAGCACATGGTTACTTCATATTGCATATTTTGCATATTCATAGTGCATTTTCATATTGCATACGAGCATATTTCCCTGGCGTTGCCTGGGATTTTATTTTCTCATTGGTAACACTTGTTAGAAATGCCTTAGGAATTACCATACCTTACCTTCGGAGTTATATGTGGTTGAAATAAACAGATTTGAGACCCTGTGTCTCTAATTCCCCAAAGTGTGTTGTTCAGTACCTGTAACTTTTACCCGTATTCTCCAATCCAGTCTGTATTCAGAGTTGTTAACATACAGAGGTTGGATTCATGAGGGGACTTGCTGCTAGCCTTGCCTCCATAGCAACCAGCCCATTCAGAGCTCTCTGGCTGAGAATTCTAAGGGCTCCTACCTGAACTGCCAAACCCAGGATTCCATAGAAACTTCACAACCAGCTAATCATATGGGGTTTTCTTGCCTCTCACAGCCAATCATATGAGGGCTGTCCCTGCCTAACGCAAACAAACAGACAAGATCACTCACAAACTTTGACTTTTGTATAGTAGATGATTGCATATTTTCCAACTTCCAACAGCCTTAGAAAGCCACTTTGACTGTGGCTGATGAGAGCTGCAGCCCAATGCATCTGGAGAATAACTGACTGAAGAATGCTATTCCAGCAAGACAGTCTCCATGATCTTCATGGTCATGGGACACCTTGGCTGATATTGGGGGGTTTAAGCCCATAGTATATACCCAGGCCACCAAAGTTAAAAATTTGCCTCAGGCAGTGAACATTTTCTTTGAATATAACAGCTTAAATATACGCATGTTGGAGCTCCAATTTGTTTGTTTCACACTTTGAAATTTTGTTCTTGTCCAGCATAGTGCTGAAAGGACAGCTAGTGGCAAGCAGCATGTAGCAGTAACATGTATTTGAAAGCTGGAATCAACAGCAGAAGGTAGTTCACACTAGAAGACTAAAGGCCATTAATAGATGTGAAGAATCTCCTCCTCCCTTTTCGGGGGGGTTTTGGATATGGAAAGCATACCCTCCAGCTGTCCAGATTTGTTAGGGATAGCCTTGATTAATTCCCTCTTGTCCCACTTTTTCAGCTGCTTTTAACACCTCTCATTTTCTCTTTCTTCCCCCAACCTCCTCCGTTTGTGCAAACTAAAAGTGAAAAAGTTGCCTGCACTTGATTAACTCAGCAGCAGGAAGAAGAGAGGAGGGGGCAGAATCTTGATCTTTCTAGCAGACTAGGGCAGAAGCAGATTGATACAGCCTCTTCCAATTTGTATATTCTTCATTAATAACTTTTGCAAACTTGACCACACATATCCTACTTTTCATCTGGGAAATGTTGAAGGGTAGGGGAGAGGGGGCTTCAGAATGTTGTCTCATATAAGTAGAAGGACTTTGGGTTCATGCTTTCCACTGTCTTCAAAATCCAACTCTGTCACTGAATATTTTCCCCTACCACACAAACACACACAGAAACATGAGAGTTAGCAGGCTTTTTTTCACTCAGACTAGCTGAACATGGATAAACAATACCTGTAAATTTGCATAAACAGCTTAGGTATTTTAATCATGGGCTCATATTCTACTTGCACTAATGTTATAATTTTAATGTTTAAATTTTCTCTCACATGCAAGCATTGCTATTTTAAATACTGTCTGCATTGTAGATTGCCCAACTCTCTCCCGTCTCTCTCCTTCTTTCCCTCTTTCTTCCTTCCTGTCTATCTCTCTCTCTTTCCCCGCTCCCATGTATCACTGTTTTATCTCTGCAGAAAATGGGAAGGTGAACATGACTGAACTGATTAGCAGTGTGAAAAAGACCCAATCCAAAGCTGACAGTAAGTGCGTTTCATTTGGTGGTTTGTAAAAATTTGTTCCTGGCAAGCCTGCAGAATTTGGCGAGAGCACTTGTGCCTGCAGGGCTAAAACCAGAAGAAAGCATTAATTAGATAAGGAAGAAACCTGAGAAACAAGTGTGATAAATGACAGGCAGCACACTTGGGGCTATATGTGCTTCAGGTACCTGCAGAATTCTGTCAGGGCACTGTGTAAGAATAGATGGACAGGGAGTTGTGCTATCTCAGAGTTTGCAGAAATACTGTCCCTAGTGCAGCCAATAATTCCACAAGCACGCATACACACACCAGTCTCTCTTACTTTTTACTCAGTGGGTGGGGAACTAATTGATCATTGTACAACTAGTGAGTTCAAGAACATAGCGACTGTTGCACAACTGGTTGCATAACTGTGGGATCCAGGGTAACTGCGTTGGTGTGTATTTATGCTACACTAAACCTATATAGGATCTTGGCCTAGGAATGCAGCATGTTATAATAGAGACAGAATTTGTGTTTCCAGGAACCTTTAAAAAAAAATTGGTTTTCTAGTCCTTATGATTGCTGTGACAATACGTATTGACAGTGAATGGCCAGTGCCTAATGACATTGCAGAAACTGTAGCTGACTAAGATTCTGGGGCTCAGTAGGGATGGGAGGATCAAAGTTCTGGTATTGTATAACTCCTTGCTCTCCCCATTTAGCAAGAGGAGAATAAATTTCTCAAAGCAATTCTAATACACAACAAATTTTGCAACATTTTTCTTCTTAAGCATAAATTTGGACAGTACTCTCTTGGCAATGGAATACTACCTGTCTGAATTCTTCATTTGATTGGTCTGTTTAGCAATGAATGCACACACAGCTCTAAGGTGCATCAGGAGCTCTGTTGATCAAGGAGGGCATTTTGAAGTCCTGGGAGTATTTTCACATTTATCATTTCTCACCTAGTGGATAAGGTATACGTCCATGACCTGGATGCAGTTCTGGCTAAGATGAGCATTTACCTAAGTGAGGATGAAGTCCAGCAGGCTTTGAAATATGCATCTGTAGGTGGTGAGTTTTTTAAACACTTGGTCAAATTCCCCCTTGGTCCAGAGTTCTTGTTTAGGAAGATGTTCCTTAATGTTACTTCATGTGACTTCTAACACACAACGCCAAAGCTGCTTCCTGTTGAGCATTTTGTTCTGCAGTTTTTTTTCACCTTGCTCCGTCCAGATGTTGTCATATTCCATCTCTAACTACTTTGTGTATTTCTTTCATCTTTTTTCTTTCTATAGAAGGAAAAAAAATAGCTGCTCAGTGTCTTTTGACTGGCAGTACTAGGAACCAGTGCATGGAGCCATTCTCAACTTTTTGTAATAGTGTAAAACAACAATAAAAAATTAATATTTGTCAATGGCTAACTTCTCTGCTATATGCCACACACACACACACACACACACACAGATTAACACATGGTGAGACTCTAAACTATGTCAACCTTAATGGGTCTCATAGCCTTACCTAACCAAGCATATTATACTAATAGGCCTTTCTGCAACTACACTGTTATAGTGCTATTATTCCACTTTCAACATCCTGAGGAATCCTGGGGTTTGCAGTTTAGGGAGGGGCATTTAGAATTCTCAGCCAGAGAGTTCATTGGCCTCAGTAAACTACAGACCCCAGAATTCCATAGGGTGTTGAAAGTGGAATAATAGCACTATAAAGATGTAATGCAGAAAGGTCCAATGTTGTTTGAATAAAGAACCTTCTCGCTGGTTTCCCTTAGGCTCTGGAAGTCCTTTCCTTGGAAGGCAGGGGGCTTGAAAAAGTATGCTGTACTGTTTTAATTGTACAGTTGTTTTAACTGCTTTTTAACCTTTTAATTGTATGCTTTAAATTATTTTTTATGTTAATACTTTTGTTAACTATGTTTGTCTTTTGAATTTTCACCTATGATGTATTTTAATGTTGATTTCTTTTAATTTTTACCTGTGTTGTATTTGTTCTAATTTGTAAGTTGCCTTGAATTCTAGTTTTGGGGGGAAAGCAGGATATAAATGATATCTTGCTCTTCTGTTTCTTCCTCTTCTCCTCTTTTTGTGTTTAACGGCCCCCCATAATATGAGCTTTTAATCTATAACTTACTCAGAAAGTTGCTATGTCAGATTTCTGCACAGACTATCATACCTTCCCAAAGTAGATTTTGTCACTTCTGCATATTCTGTTCAATTTCTAATGTGCCTCCTTGAGGCTTAAATAACGGTAGGTTGAGTTGGTTGAGTTCCTGGTTGGTTGAGTTCCTGGACAAATAAGCGGAACAGATCTTTCCCTACCTTGTAGAGGAATTTACTGCAGCCAGTCAGAACTAGGTTGGCTGCGGTTACCCAGAGGACCTTTTCTTCTATCGCTCCCAAGTTATGGAATGGCCTGCCGGAGGAGACCTGGCATATTACCAGGCCTTCCAAGACTAGCATTTCCATCGCCTCCCATCAATTGTCTTGCTGTTTTGTTAATAGTTAATTGATGGACTGTTAATTGTTGTGTTTTAAGGGGTTGGTTTAGGTGGGTTGGTGGGTGGGGAGGATTGGGTATTTTTTTAATGTCTTGTAATGTATTTAGTGTATTTCATGTTGTTCACCACCTCAATTCATGTGGAGAGGCGGGATAGATATAAATATTGTTGTTGTTGTTGTTGTTGTTGTTGTTGCTGTTATCTTCCAGAAGATGGCAGAGTGAACTTGAATGACTTCATGAATGGGGTGAGGAAGACTGTGCAGCTAATACCAGGCACAGAAGGTGAGTAGATGTCATGTTTAGCTGTGACAGACTAAAAACATGGCTGCATTTGGTAGACCTATAGCAGTAGGGTCTGAGCTTTCAGTATTTGTATTTTTGCCAGGATTTCCAGGAATGGAATGAAATTGCAAAGCGATGAGGCAGAACTAAGGGGGCTGGCTTTTGCGTGGCATGAAAGCTTCTGCTGTTTTCATGTTTTCCACTCCTGAGCATAGCTAAATTCTGCCAGACCAGCTGCTATTGTCTAATAGACTTTACTCTTCCTAGCAGATTCTGCTCTGTTGCTATGAGGCATCACCAGGGATGTGGCAAGCATTCCCCGAAAAAGCAAGTGCCCCTGTTCAAATGACTGTTGAAATGACTGTATCCATTTGTGAGGCAGGCAGAGTGCTTTTCACTGCTTGCTGTAAAAAGGCAAGCAGAATTTTGTTCAGCTCATAAAAGCAACTGTTAAACACTGCAGCCTGCTTCGTATAATGACACATGTATGCATGTATGACTTGTCATAGTTTTTGCAAATAGGAGCTGGAGTAAGGTGGATAATCCAGATTACAGCCACTGTCAGAAAGTTTTTTGAATTTTTTCCCTTTGCACTGTTTTCAATGAAATCTTACTCCAACACCCAAGTTACTGTTTATCTGATTAGTAAAAAATATATTATTATGTTTCCTGATGTAACAACTAGTGGCTATATGTATATCGTGGGAGGGGGGGTTTCTTCATTAAGAAAATTTTCACAGGGACCATTAAAACACAATTTCTCCTTGTGCCAAATAGGATTCTGCTACCTGTCTGGCTGCTTTTGCAAGAATGTTAAAGCAAGAGAAATGCTTTGAGGCATCTGCATCGTAACATATTGCTTGACCCTAACTGGTTAATTTCTTTTGTCTGTGTTTTAAACAAAAGTATAATTGTTGGATTGTTTCTTATCTGTGAGTGGATCTTCAATGGGTGTAGACTCCTATAGTGCTATTGTTCCACTTTCAACATTCTATGGAATTCTGGGATTTGTAGTTTACTGAGGGCAAAGAGCTCTCTGGCTGTGAATTCTAAATACCCTTCCCTACAGTGCAAATCCCAGGATTGCATAGGATGTTGAAAGTGGAATAATAGCACTATAACAGTGTAGTGCTGAAATCGTCTAAAAGGGCTTCTGAGTTCAATCTAGGTCATCTTGCTTTTTTAAAAAAAATTAAGCACAAAGGGGGCTTTTGAACGAAAAGGTGTTCACTGGTCCTAGGCTGCAAACTTACTGGCCAGGGATGGTGTCATTGCTGCTTTCTTTTCTACTGTATGTAGGATATTTGACACAAAATTAGTCTTAAATTGTTGGAACGGATGATCAGTCCAAAGTTCTATCTAGTCCAGTGCTTCATTTCTGAGGCCCTTTTTGCAGGAGCCTCCCATCCCGGCATGGGGACAAGACCATGACAACGCTTCTGCATGATGTCGTTGTGGTCCTGTCCTTCTCCCGTTGCTAGGTAGCATGATTGCAGATTAAATCATTGGTGGGTTTTCCCCATCAATGACCTGCAATCATGTGACCATCCTGCACTTACCGGCCTGCGGAAGTGCCAGAAGTATAATGGAGTCGCTTCCTGCCCCAGCACAGCCTGGGGAACAAGCTGGTGCAGAAGAGAATGTTTATGTCCGTGCTCTCATGCCAGCAAAGCTGTTGCTGGGACGACGCTGGGATGATGCAGGAGACAGGTAAGGCATGGAAAGAGCCTGAGAGTTAAGTGTAACACAGTCTTGCAAATAAGTCCCCAAAGCTACCAGTACTGATGTGATTCCTTTGTATCTCCAGCATCCCTGTAAACAAAAAGGGAAAAGAACATTTGCGAAGCTTCGTGCCTACTTCTGGTTGTCCTGGGGGTAGTTTTTTCCTGCCAGAAGATGCAGGCTAATGGTTACATATAAGCTTGTTGTAATATAACGTGTAGCTCATAAAGTATAAAACTCAGATGATTACATTACATCAATATTCCTCCAAATTCATTTAAGGGAAAGTGATTGAGATTGGTGAGTTGAGTTCCACCCTAGCCAAGATGGGCATCCACCTAACAGAAGAGGAAATACAGGAAGCTTTGAAACATGTCATTTTTAATAGTGAGTAGACAAGAACAAAGGTTTAAACTGTTTGAATTTGATGTGGTTTCTTTCTGTTTTGCCTTGTGCTGTATTTGTGTCTCAAAATCAGAACATGGAAAGCTGCTGTGTGTACTGCAGTTCCCAGAGTACCTACCTAGCATGCCCAGTGGCTATGTGGCTGGGGATTTCAGAAGTTGTAGTTGAAACAGTACCTTTTCTGAGCTTTAGTTATAATGTGCTTGTGTCAAATATTTTTTCTCATGCTTTAACACACAGTTTTCAGTTATGAAGGTCATGCTGTTAATTTGGTCTGGATGCTTGAAGGAAGCCCTGTCTCTTCTAATTAAGGGGCTGTCTTGTCCACTAAAAGACTGTGTTCTCAGAACTCAAGGTTTCTCCATTCATTTATAAGGGGGACACAAAAATAAGTTTATATTTGCAACTGTAAGTTGGTATTTTCCTTTTCTCCTCTGGTGAGGAAACATTTCACACATGCCATCCCTTCTTCGGAGAAGCCCATGGAGATGTTGGAGTATCTTTCTGCACCCAAACATTTTCTGTTCACAAACTAGCCTTTCCAGAAACCCAAGATCAAATGTTTTGAGTTGCAACATTGAGTGAAGAATTTCTTTTCATTGAGTGAAGAAGACTGAGGGAATTTTTATGGTATTTTGGCAGAAGAAACATGTGTAGAGTTCAGGATGCAATATTCCTTTGTTCTTCTCCATGCTTTGTGGAAGGAATATGGGATTGCAACTTGGAATGTCCAGATTCTAATCTCAACTGAGCTGTGACTACCCACTGTCTCTTAGCTTCACCTGTCTCATAGGTTTGTTGTAGGGCAGGGCTGGGCAATAGGACTACCAGATCTCAGGTCCTGACCCTGAATCTCAGGTCCTGACCATCTGCTTCAGTCCTCAGGGCAAAAGGGAAGAATCTCAAGGTGTAAGTGCTGCTTTGAAAGGTACCTGTATATCTTTTCCTCTTGGTGGTATTTGTTTGACCTGATGCTTGAATCATATATTCTGTATAGGAACCAGCACGGTGCAGTATGGTTGGACTAGGACCCTGGAAGACCAGGGTTTGGATCACTGTTCAACTGTGGAAACCCATTGGGTGACCCTGGGCAAATCACACTTTCTCAGTCTCAGAGGAAGGCAGTGGGAAATCCTATCTGAACAAAGCTTGCCAAGAAAACCCCATGATAGGATCACTTTAGGGCAACAACTTAGCAACATTTTGCGCAACTGTGCCTGATACTTAATGTGTCATGATCATTGACATCACCAAGGACCACCTTCTGGACATCACAATGCTCTGGGTCTCAGATTTTGCCTTGAAATTCCAGGGCCTGGGATATTTTTGACCTCTAGCCCTAGTGGGCACAAGTTAGCTCAGAAGCCACATGCAACCCAACCCCTTTTTTCTGCCCCCAACTCCAAAGACACCATAAAACTACTCCACCATAATGAAAGTTTTTGCACATGAAATAATCCTCCCTGTTGCCCAAACTGCCATCAAAATGCATCATGACTTATGGGCTAATTTCCTCCCACAACCTCCACTCCCTGCAAAGTAGAAAAACAACTGAAAAGCAGCCAGCATCAAAACTGGAAGTAAGTTCTGGTTGCTTCTTGGATTCCAGGAACACATTGATACAGCCCATCAGAACAGCACAGGAAGGAACTTTCCTTCCTGTGCTCTTCTGGTGAGCTACATCAATGTGTTCCTGGAATCCAAGAAGGAGCAACACTGAGGAAAGGACAGCAATATGCACTATGCTGGGTTCACTGGAGGAAAAGTGTGATATAAATAGTATTAATGAATAAATAAAATAAATATGCCTCATTCTATCTGTATAGATTGTAATTAGATTCTTTCTGTATGATTGTAATTATGATTTGCAGTTGATGGCAGAGTGAACTTGAAGGATGTATTGGAGAGTGTGCTGCTCATACAAAGACCTTCGAAGCATGAAAGTGAGTTCAATCTAGGATGTTGCCATGGATGCCTTTTTATTGCAGTGTTGCCTTGCATCCTGTCAGAAATGGGCAGAGGATTTCTTCCTTTGTAATGGCGACTAAAAGGGACACTCTCGCTCTATGTTGATCTGTGTGTCTCTCCCCCCTTTGCCTCACCCAGCCAATGGATGAATTTATTATAAAGCTTTTTAGAATGGCTTTAAAGGAGACTTTGAATAAATTAAGCAATAGAAGTAAAAGTAAGCTCTTATTATTATTGCTGTTGTTGTTGTTAAAATATTTATACCCTATCTTATGTCAAAGATCTCAGGGTGGTTTAGAAATAGTATTAAAACAAGTTGAACAGGAACCACTGAAAAGTCTCTGTTTCTGGGAGCAAGGCCATTTCCACACTGGACTGTTATAGTGCTATTATTCCACTTTCAACTAGAGGCTGGCCCCTCCCTCAACTGCAAACCCCAGGATTCCATAGGATGTTGAAAGTGGAATGATAGCACTATAACGGTCTAGTGCAGAAATGGCCCTATTGTTAAAGGACTTCCATTGAAGATCTTAATGCAATGGAAAAGGTGCATGCAGAAACAGATAATCCATCAAAGGCTCTCATCCTAAGCCATAAAGAACTATAAAGCCTGAACTGTCACTGGACAATAGGTGCAACCAAACTTTCTTCTGGGACCCTCGACTCTGCAAATCTGAAGGCAGCCCTTCCTGAACCTTGCATTCCTTTCTGAATCAGAGATAACCTACATTTTCATGGTTTCAAATGAGCAATACTGTATCGATAAGTGAGTATAGCCAAGGCTCATGTTGGCACTGTTTCTTTCTGAAATAACAAGCTTTGAAGTCTTGCTTTAATCTTTGATTTGTTGCCATTTTCAAGGAATAAGTTGAAATTAGTTGAAACAGAAAAAAAAAGTCCTGTAAAGATCAGGTGTTCTTGGCACTCCACCTGACTTTCATTTTGAGTTAAGCAGTCAGTCATGAACAGCAGTATGGTTGTTCAGCTGGTCGCTGAAGTTCACAGTTCCATAAAGAAACATAGAGTAAAGACAGATAATCAAATAGAGAAAGATAGAGTGAAGACATACCACCTAATAGAGAGCTTCTTTTAGGTTTTACTGGTGAACAGCTAAGCCATGAAACTTGTGGCTGCTTATTTGCTTTAAATTATGTGATGAATGTTGTGCTTTGTCTGATATCACAGATGGTAGCCAATCCATGCTATCCACAGCCAGTTTCTGCTGCAAAACTGTTTGCTGGGGCACTGGGTAGGCATAAGCCAGTCTGAACTGAATTCAACGAGGTTACACCATAACATGTTGAACTTGTATTACCCTCTGGGACCTGTATGTGGTCAAAGTTAAACAAGATAGGAAACATAGTTCCAAAGGTGAAATGTCAGATGACATGATAAATAAAATGTACCCAGAAGTCTCCTTTGGGCACAAGAGTATATGGCCCTTTCCAGACATGGGGAAGGAGCAGCGTGAAAATGGGACTCACCGGATTTCCTGAGCATCCGGATGAGACCATCGGAACGAGAAGCAGTGCAAGCTTGTCGCTCCGCACTGTTCCGGCGTCCAAAATGGCGGCTTCCGGTTGGTGGAGAAGCTCACCAGCCAAAAGCCCGCCCCTGGAAGATCTGCAGGCACGCACTTGCGCACGCCTACAAATCTGCTCTGGAGTGCAGGGACGGAGCGACATGGAGTCGCACGCTCTGTGCTTTTTAAAAACCACTAAAAAGAGGTTTTTAAAAAGCACGCTACGCAACCAGTTCCAGTCGCTTCGAACTGGACTGAGGTACGGAACTACAAAAAGTAGTCCACCCCAGTCCACTCTACAATGCAGAAAACCTCCATCGGAGGTCGCTCTGCACTGTTTTATTAGCCCGGTGCGGAAATGGCCTATACCAAAGCACAAGTTATAAATTGGTTTGCTTGGTCTGTTTCTCTAGTTGATGCATATGGAATCTGTATCTACCACATCTTTCTTTCTTCTCATTTCAGGAGACAAAGTCAATATAGAGGACCTGGAAAATGTCCTGGCCAGTGCAGGCATCCATCTTACAGAAAAAGAACTCCAGGAAGTATTAAAAAATACATCAGTAGATGGTTAGTATTTACTGTAATGTGGAAATTCTGGAAAGAAAATTTGCAGCCTCAGAAGGTCTGGAGGTTAACAGTGAATGAACAGAACTAATGCCACACCCAGATCTAGAACATGAATGTCACAGATTATACATTCTAAGAAATCAAACTGAGAAATTAATGTTCATTAACTTTCAGAATAGTTTGAACATAAGGTATGATAATACATTTTCTTGTTAATTTTGGCTTTGTTCATACTTAGTCTATCATATCTGCTGGCCACATTTTTTTAGTTTATTAGATGTACTATTTTCTTACAGTTATAGAATATTTTTTAAAAGATAAGTACAACTATGCAAACTGTATCTTTGTGTATATAGAGACTGTAGTGTATAATTTGCATACGCTACGAGAAACACATATTCCTAACCTAGGGAAATAAACTCCAGATCTAGCTATTTCTTGTGTCTACTCAGCTTTTGAGAAGATACTATTTGGTTGTAGAGTGGTGCTTTGAATGTACTTTGAAATTTTGGTCTAAATTTGGTTATTCCCATACAGAATAGATATGTTGAATCAACTGCTGAATCTTGTCAACATTTATGTAAATACCATCTATTCAACTGATCTATTTACCATATTTGCCGGTGTATAAGATGCACTAGCATACAAGACACATCCCATTTGCATTAGCGTATAAGACACACCTCATTTTCAAACAGTACTTTTCAGGAAAAAAGTGAGTCTTATATACCAGCAAATAGGATAACTTAGGACTCAAAACTGGATTTAGACCTTTCATTCAAAAATGCTAGAATGTATCTGCTTCTGCAAGGTCTAAAATTGGCAGTGTCTGATAGACAGATGTTTGTGTTGTTCTAACATCTAACCTTGTACTGTCCAGTGGTAATGGACTGTGGTGGTTGGAGATGATGGGATTTGCATTCCTACAATTCTGGAAGGCATCATATATATGAAGGCTTACCCTCTAACATTTCACAAATGAATTTGGGTACACGCGTGACCAAGCAACATCAGAATGTGGTAAAAGTGGCAAAAAATATTGAGTTAAAACGGACAAGCTAGGAGAGGCTGCAGCAGTTTGCTTTCACTTGAACCTACAGGGAAGGGCAAGATTCCACTTCTTCCTCCTCTTCCCCAGTGCTGAGTTCACTACTTTTGCATTTGAACTCAGCTTACAGCCATTGAAGTAAGCTAAGGACACCAGGACCCTTTCCACACCTTACCTTCTTGCGTCATCCTCTGGTTGTGATCCTGGGAAGGGAGTGTGGACAGGAACACTCCCCTCCCTACAGAAGGGAGCAGAATGCACATGTCTCTTCCTACCACACTGCAACTGGGCACTTTCCCATGCTCTGCTGGAGCAGGAAACATCTCCATCATGCTTCCAGGCCTTCCACAGGGCAGATAAGTGCAGGGTGGTTGCACGATTCAAGGTCATTGACGGGGAAATCCCATCAGTGATTTACTCCATGATCACACTGGCTGGCGACAGGAGAAGGACAGAACCACAATGATGTTTTGCAGAAGCATCATCATGATCCCACTCCTCTCCTATCCACGTGCCGGGACAAGAGCCTCTTGCAGAAAGGGCCTTGCGGAAAGTGGAAGGTAAGAGAGAAACTAGTGGCCTTTCCACACTACACTCTTATAGTGCTATTATTCCACTTTCAGCATCCTGTGGAATTCTGGAGTCTGTAGTTTACTGAGGCCAAAGGGCTCTCTGGCTGAGAATTCTAAAGGCCCCTCTCTAAATTGCAAACCCCAGGATTCCGTAGGCTGTTGCAAGTGGAATAATAGCATTGTAACACTGTAGTGCAGAAAGGCCCTAGGACATTTTACAAGCAACGTTAAAAGTGGGAAGACAGAGAATTAATCAGGACTATCCCTGACAAATTGGGACAGTTGGAAGTTATGTGAAGTTGCTTTGAGTACTTCTGGATCCCTTTTATCAACATAGTCTGTCTTCTGGCCTCCATCTCATTTTTTGTGCTTCATGGAAGCTTTATCTTTTTAATTCTGAGCTCTTCTTTTCTTCCCAGCACAAGAGAAAGTGAACCTGGGAGAATTAATGAAATGGGTGAGAGAACTCATGAAGTGGGTGAGACCTCCATCCCGTAAGTTAAATTAATAATCCAGTTGTGCATGCTTTGCAAGAATGGAAGTGTTAAAACAACCAAATGCACATCTTGGCCTGCTTTTGTGCTGCGAGAACCTTGCAGTCAGAATGATAAGGTTATACAGATATTAGACTGCAGCTCATGGGTGGGGATGGAGGGGAACTGCGTAGTTACATAGAAGTGTTTAAAAATAATTAAAAATGGAGGTCTTGTGTCTTCTGATTATGCTGACAAAATGTACAACTACCCCTCTTTGAAGCTACCATAAGCATAGCTAGGTTTTATTCCCTACTTCCTCATGGTATTTAGACTTTTCATTCATTCTTCTTCATGAAATGAGAGCACAATTATTAACATATATTGCCTTGTCTTTATTTCTTTATTTCTCTTTTCGGCCCCTGTCACTATCCTGAAGGAGAGAAGATTGCTGTTCAGGACCTAGGATCCATCCTGGCTAGCAAAGGCATCTATTTGAGTGACAAGGAGTTCCAGGAAGCTTTGATGCATGTAGAAATCAGTGGTTGGTATTTATTGTTTAACAGTATATATCCTGCTTTTGACCCATGGGTGTCCAAGATGGCTAACAACAAAATAACCACAACATAAAACAATCTTACAAAATGCAAACTGTATATAAAACTCTGAAGCATTCTGATTCTTCAGTGCTAACCATTTTTGAACTTTTAACAAATTATACTGAATGTATTTAATATGGTAATGAACAACAGAGACATCTAAAAAAAATCAAATTTGCACTTCATTAACATTAAATGGAGATTGCCAAAAATAAAAATAAAAGGGGTAAAACCAGATATTTTTAATATTTTATGTTTTAGTAAATATCCAGTCAAAACAAAAAACAATAAATTTAAATGTATTTTAATGATATACCACCCTAAAAATTTATAGTCTCATAATAATATTTTTACGACACACACAGACATTGCTACAATTGTCAGGCTATTTACTGCTAGTAGAGGTCTTGTGAATCTCCATCTTGGAGCAATAAGCTCCAACACATGCAGTGCAACCAAATTCTATAGCACTCAGTATCACACTAATAACTCTGCTAATTTAACCCTGCCAGCAACACATGTCATAATCACGCAATCTCAAGCCATGACCACTAAAACTAACATTGTCAGCACCAGCTTATACAATTACTGATTCTCCAGCACAATTCCTCTGTAATTCTTGTGAATCCAAAATTTCTTTAATCCCTGGCTCAACTCAACTATTAAGCTAGAGATTTAAATTCTTAAATATGTTTTCTCACCATGAAGATTAAATTCGTGTTTTAATCCGTTGGACTCTCATTTTACTGTATACCCAGTAAATAATTATAAAGATGGAATTTTTTAATTTACCTTTTATATGTATTACAATGCAAAAAGGAGCCCAGCGAACATACTTCCCCTAGCCGCACATTATATATCAAAGACCCACATGTGTCTCATGAGCCACAGTTTGGCCTCCCCTGTTGTAGAAGAATGAACTCTAACAAGATATTATGTGTCATGCATATAAAAGTAGAGTTTCAAAGTACTCCAAAATTAGTTTTTCCAGCACCATACAAAACTCTTTGAAATCACTTATACGTGTGTGCCCACATGCACGTGCATACTCACTCAGGATCTCACTTTGGGTGCTCCTAGATAAATCTTCTGTCCAACAATTGTCCTGCCATCTTCACAGAACTTTACAGTGGGTCCAGGCAATATTTATTTTCAATATGTCTACTGTCTTCTTTTGGGGGTTTCCATGCTGTTTTCCCCATCTTTTATTTTTTTCTTCACAAAACCACCCACTCATATACACAGAGAGAATAGGACAGAATAGCAACATGGTGTCTTTTGATGGCTACTGTCAGCAGGAGCCCTTATAGCCTGGAAATCACTATTTTTCCAATAACTGGTGTGCACTGCCTGTCTTACTCCAGTAAGTCTCTTGAATCAGAAGTAACCCTTTCTAGGAAGAAAGAAGAAGAAGCTGATATGTGACACTTATGAGATGGAATTTTTCCCCACACTCACTTCTCATTACCTACCCACCCCCTTACATAGATTTTAATAGGATTCGAACTAGGGTTGCTCTTATCATGTCAAAGTTGGTGACACTTGAAAGACGACCTCAGGTTATGGCTTTAGAGTACAGGAGGTTTCAGGGGTACAATAGTCCTTAAATGATGACCTTGAAGGTTAGCATCTTTAAGCTGTGGAATACTTTAACAAGTGTACTTGTGCTTTATTATGGACAGCTTTGGGCAACAGCCATGCTGCTCTGTTCTGCAGCAGGCAAGATTTCCAAGCTTTATTGAGGGGAAGACACTATAAATCAGTACAGTGTTTGTGAGACAGCAGATTCCTGTGTGTTCTTCTTTTGCCTTTCAGATGATGGGACAGTGAACTTCAGAGAATTTGCCAAGGCAGTTCAAGAAATCCAAAGGTCACCACCAGCTGGTGAGCTGACAGTCTTAAGGACAACACACATAAGCATACAGATTTCATGGTTTTTATCAAAAGGCCAGTAAATCACTCTTCCCTATGTTGCTTCCTCATCCTTGAAGGAGAAAAGGGGTTTGATCAGCTCTGCCCTCTCTTTTGCAGATAAATGGTACAAAGGCTATTTTGCACTGGATCTTCTGTCAGTGACTGCAGTACCAACTGATGTCCTGGCCTCAGTAGAGGAAACATTGCAGTCTGAACTTCCATGCCAACCCAATTACAATACAGCCCAGTTCAGTGGACTCAGTTTACACACTCACTTTGAGTCAATGATGCTAAATAAAGATGTAATGTACATGCCTGCATGTACTGGTCCCAAATATGTCACAGCATGTGGAGTGGTGGATCTAAAACTTTTCTAGCTAACAGGAAAGTGAATGTATTTACACAGTTGAAAAAAGCATCATCCCTTTTCTTCTCAGCCAAGCTCACTTCTGATATAAGAGTAAAGTTCAGATGGATAAGGGATGTGGTAGGGTGGGGAGTTTCTTCTCCTTATATACTCCTTTTGATTTAAAAAGAACTGAGACCTCCATTCTATTCAAGATTGAACAAATGTGTCCATCCCCATCAGACCTATCTTGGACCTAAATGAATTATTTTCCTCTGAGAAAGGAAACCTAAGAAACAAAGTAGATCAGGGGCAGCCTTCCAGATATTGTTGGACTGCAATGCTCCATACTCCTCACCATTGGCTATCCTGAGTAGAGCAACTTAGATCTGCTCTGTAAGGACATCTGGAGGCCCACCCCTAGATGTGTCAGGGTAGCACAAGGTAGCTCCTCAGAGCGTGTGCAGAGTGATGACAGGGCAGTGATGTCCAGCTACAACCAAGCAGCTCAAGGCAGGCTAAAAAGGCTCCATAGACCCAAAGAGATAAGACTCAGGGCTATTTGTTTAGCAAAGCACACTGGGATAAAAAGTTAGGGCTTCCAAGAAGCAATAAGAAAGACAGGAACATAAATCAGCATGGAAAAAATATACCGGCAGCATGTCTGGATATATTCCTTAAATTAGCCCTTAGAGCAGCATGGCCACCAAGAATTGGCCTAAATGGCGAATTGTAGTGCCATATCTCAGCCTTTTTAATGGTTTAACCACACCCCAGACCCTATGAGGTAACCCAATTACATTTACAGCACGCAACTTCTCATGTTGGTGCTCAGTGACAAGGCAAGACCTTCTGGCTAGCCAAAACATTCTTTGCAGCTGCACTCATCACCTCATTCCTGCCATCCATTTAGAAAAACCTTTTCTGCACTCACATTGAAAGCCTTGACAAGATGGTCTGTCCATGGTGGAACAACTAGCTCTGATTATCTTCTTTCCTCACTGGTGAGCATGGACACACTGATACAAAACAGGACCTACTCTGTGTGTGCATCCACAAGACACCTATCAACTCATGGCAATCCCATGTTTTCTCAGGCAAAGAATACTCAGAGGTAGTTTTGCAAGTTTGTTCCTCTGAAATATAGCCCACAGCACCTGCTATTCATTGGCAGTCTCCCATCCAAATACTGAGGAGAACTGACCCTGCATAACTTCCAAGATCAGACAGAATCTAGTCCCTTTAGGGTATTTAGGTAGACAACATACAGGTAGGCTAGGGGGAAGTTAAATCTTTCCCTCCCCTCCTCAGATAGGTTTTTAAATTAAATCCAGACTCCCTTTGGGACTTGTGGAAATGTTTGACTCCTCAGCAGAGTGGGGCTGAATTTAGTTCTTAAAAAATAGCTGGTAATGCTTCCTTACCTGTGAATGCTAGACAAAATCCAGCTCATGCTTTGCATGCTTGCTTGGAGGTAAAATGGGGAAAGTGTGTAAAAAAGAAATAAACTGTCTAGACTCTGCACATTTATTGTACTGTCTGTTTTTGACTCTCATGGTATTCTAAATGATTTTTTTCCCCCAAGACCTCATCCCTACCATCCCAGTTGTTTCTCTTTAATGAGTTTCTTCTTCCCGTATTGATTTCCATTTTTCTTGTGTTTTTTCTCTTGTAGATAATGGAAAGGTGGGCTTAGATAATCCAAAAGAAGAGATCACAGTTGAAAAACTCCCTGATATACTGGTAGATGGATGGACAAAAGGTAGTAGGAGATTTGGGGTGGAAAATAATATGAAAAATAATACATTTTGTTTACAAAGCATGCTAATATAAAGCCATTAATACAAATTTGTATACCCCTTTTCTTTAGTTTGCATCTCTTTCATCATTATCTAGCACTTTCAGTGTAGAAATCTATCTTACATAGGCATATAAGAATAACTTCATAAATTTGGAAGGTAATGCATCATTCCTGCCCAGCCACAAATTCATTTGGGGCAAGGCAATCTGGCATGCCCCTCCACTACCGGTGGATGGTGTGCCTGATCTTGCCAACATCTCTAGTTGTGAGCATCAGAATGTCTGCTCACAGAACCAGCAGGTACTCTTGCTTGACTGCTTGCAAAGAAAATTGCTGTGACGTCAACCTTCTAATGCTCTGCTTTCTTTGATTCTGAGAGCTGACTCCTTCCCCTTTTCCTAGAGCTCTAGAAATGTAGTATAGGACAAGGCTGGGGAAGATGACAGAGTCTTTCTTTCTACCAAGGACTGGGAATCAATCCTAGAATCCCTGACATTTTGAACATAAGTTCTTCTGCATGCCAGTGAGGAAGTGGGGCTTTTCCTATTTGGAAACAAGTGGCAATTTATCATTACCTGACCCTGGTGATTTATAATTTCCCGTATCTTTATAATTCTGGGCCTAGTAACCCTAGTCCTCCACTGCACTGGGTGGGAGCTGCAGTGCCCCTCCACTGCCTTGCCTTGGTGTGCCTCAAGGTAAGTCTCCAGGCCTTGGGAAAGGAGGAGGTAGCAGTGGCAGAGCATATTTTCTGAGGACCCTTCAAACTTTCTGTGAACATTTGTATCAAGTATTGGCAAAATGCTCAGATTCTTGCAAACATTCAGCTGGGAAAACTCACAAATATTGAACCCTTTTAGCAAGGGACATACCTGTCCCTACTTCCAGCCAGAGCTTAGAAAAAATTCTTTCTGAGTTACAACTTCCAGAATCCTCCAACCAGGTATTTATAACTCTGGAAGCTATAATTTTAAAAAAGAGAACTTTTTCAAATTCTCCTTCCAGCCTTTGCCTCTGCTTCGTCTCCTTATGGCCAGCTGTTCTTCACACCTTCCTGGATATCTGACTTTCTTGTGATCCAGCATCTAACATTCAGATACTACTATAACTGAGAGGAGGAACAGCCTTGTGGAGAGAATGTTGCATATTTCCTTGCACCTTCAGTAAACAATTTTTGACAACACGTCTTTCTCTTTTGCAGAAAAAAAGGTTGATATCAACAGCTTAGATGTAGTCCTGGATGAAATTGGGATCCATTTAACCAACAAACAGCTGTATGAGGCACTGAAATATGCTCCAATGGATGGTTGGTTTCTTTGTTCATTTATCTCCAGTCAAAAGTTGTCCACTGGATAACAAAATGTAATTCTAATCTACATAGAACTCTTGCTCTGATTCAGCAAGAGAATTCTTATGAACTCACAAAAGGATGGAGAGGGAATACCCAAGCAATCCATAATTCATCCATAAAAGAACAAGGAAAAAAGCCATGAATACACGCCTTAAAATAAGCATTGTGTATATTTAAATCCTTATGTAGAGAAGTATAGTATTGCCTCTGGGATCCCCACTCCATGTATTAGGTACTGTTAGGTATTAGAATAGCTTATGGCTCAAGATGATCCACCACGAGAAGAAGGTATTTTGTTTTCACATGGCAACCCATAGCACATTTTTGAATTGTATATAACTTTGCAAATATTCGTAGATCCCAAGTCTAGCTTAGATTGTCAAAGTAGCTGATTTTCATTTATACTATTAAGATATATATTTTTCATTATGGTGACAGTCCTCTTGTCAGTAACTAATTTCCTTGAAGGGCTACTCTGATGAAGGAATAATAAGTGGAGGGGTGAAGTTGCCGATCCCTTCTTTTCACAATGGCCTTTTGCAACTCCCATATCAGACCTTTTTTGCCTCTAGTATACCAACAGGGTAATCACCAACAAAGAATCCCTTTTTTGCCTATATCTGCACTTTGCTTTGACTTCCAGGTTTGATTTCCCCCTTCTGTCAATCATGATTACCATCCCCTAGCCCCAATCTTCACCACACACTCTAAGGTGCAGAAATTCAGTTAGGCCAATATCCAGTTCAGGACTGCTTTGTACCTTGTTCATGATCTCTACTTGTTCCGTGCAGCTAATGGGAAGGTGGAATTGGAACCCTTTATGAGAGGTGTTGATGCCATCTTGACAACTCAAAAAACTGGTGAGCAAGACCATAATACTAAAAGATAAATGATATTTATACAGTTGTATTAAGAATTGCTATTAAAATGCTGAATTTTTTTTCTGAGTATATGGCCACCTCAGTTAATAAGATGAATGAATGAATGAATGAATGAACTAGTGAGTGAAAAAAAGAAAGAGAGAGAGAGAGAGAGAGAGAAAGAGATTGTTTTAAGTTCCAGAGCTACAAACTGAGTAAGAGGTTGTTGTTGTTAGTGGTGATGGTGTTATATGTGTGGTTGAAGCAGCTTTGACTTACAGCGATACTATCAACTATCTACAGTGACCTTTATAAATAATAATAATAATAATAATAATAATAATAATAATAATAATAATAATAATAATAATAATATATCCCGCCTCTCCCCATGGATCGAGGCGGTACTACAACAATACATTAAATACATTAAAAGCATTAAAACATAACCAATCCTCCCCACCCACCAACCCATCTAAAACCAACCCCCTAAAACACATTAACTACATTAAAGAACAGGAGGACAGTTGGTGGGAGGCGGTGGAGTACTAGTCTGGGAAGGCCTGTCGGAAGAGAAGTCTTGACTGCTTTTTTAAAGCAGTCAAGACTGGTAATATGCCGGGTCTCCTCCGGGAGGCCATTCTATAACTTGGGAGCAATAGAAGAGAAGGTCCTCTGGGTAACTGCAGCCAACCTAGTTCTGACTGGCTGCAGTAAATCCTCCCAGAGGACCTTAGTGTGCGGGGCGGGTTATATGGGAGAAGGCAGGTAGGTAGGCTGGCCCCAAGCCATGAAGGGCTTTAAAGGTAAGAACCAACACCTTGTACTGTGCCCGGAAACTAATAGGCAGCCAATGTAAAGGCTTCAGAATTGGTGTTATGTGGTCAGTTTTAGGTCTACCGGTGACCAGCCTGGCTGCCATATTCTGAACTAATTGAAGTTTCCGGACTAAGCACATGGGTAGCCCTATGTAGAGCGCATTGCAGAAGTCAAGCCGTGAAGTTACCAGCGCATGCACCACTGTTTTTAGGTGTTCCAGCTCTAGGAAGAGGCGCAGCTGGCGTATCAGCCGGAGCTGATAGCAGGTACTCCTGGCCGCTGCATCAATTTGAGCTGTCATCCAAAGTGGCGAGTCCAGGTGCACCCCCAAGCTGCGAACAGTCTTTCAGGGGAAGTGTAACCCTGTCTAGAACAGGTTGACAGACCTCCATACCTGGACTAGGGCCCTTAACAGCGAGTATCTCCGTCTTATCTGGATTCAGCTTCAGTCTGTTTTTCCTCATCCAGTCCATTACTGCTTCAAGGCATTCGTTTAGAGGCGAGATGCCACCCTTAGTTGATGCTATTATCCGAGGCATGGAGAGATATATCTGGGTGTCGTCAGCATACTGATAGCACCTTGCTCCATGCCTCCTGATGATCTCTCCCAGCGGTTTCATGTAGATGTTAAATAGCATTGGGGACAGGACGGCGCCCTGAGGGACACCAGATTTAAGCTCCTTTTTCGAGGAGCAGCTGTCCCCAAGCATCACCATCTGGTATCTACCAGAAAGATAGGACCGGAACCACTTAAGTGCAGTGCCCCCGATCCCCAGCCCTCTCAGGCGTTCCAGAAGGATACCATGGTCTATGGTATCAAAAGCCGCTGAGAGGTCCAAGAGTACCAACAGGGTCACACTTCCCCTGTTGATACCTAGGCGAAGATCATCCACTAAGGCGACCATGGCAGTCTCGACTCCATATCCTGCCCTGAAGTCAGTTTGAAATGGATCTAGATAATCTGTTTCATCCAAGACAGCTTGGAGCTGAAGACCAACAGCCTTCTCGATCACCTTGCTTAAAAATGGAAGATGGGAGACTGGTCTGTAATTATTCATATCCAGGGGATCTAGGGAGGGCTTTTTTAGAAGCGGCCGTATAATCGCTTCTTTTAAACAAGCTGGAAAATTGCCCTCCCTGAAGGATGCATTAATAATATATCTTAAATGAGTCTTAATTGCAACTCCTCCCTGGACGACCAGCCATGAATGGCAGGGATCAAGAGGGCAAGTTGTCTTTCTTATATTTCCAAGGAGCTTGTCTATGTCCTCGGTACTCACTGACTGAAACTGATCCAGTATAATCCTTTTCACGGGGTCGCCGGACACTCCATTTGTAACCCCTGCTATAACACCGGCATCCAAGTCGGCTCTTATCTGAGAGATTTTATCTGTGAAATGATTATTCAAAGCATCACAGCAAGCGACACTAGGTTCTAACAGCAAGTTCAGGGGAGTGGGTAACTGAGTCAGATCCCTTACCACCCTGAACAGCTCTGCTGGATGAGAAGTCACAGACGCAATACAGAGAGTCTTCTTCGCTGCATCTATTGCCACTCCAGGAATTCTCTATAGCGTGTCCTGTCAGATAAGAGTCCAGATTTCCGCCAGTTGCGCTCTAGTCATTGTCCGGCCTGCTTCATATTCCTGAGTTCTACTGTATACCAAGGATTACGATTTGAAGCAGGCCGGAAAGGACGCTTGGGAGCAATCGTGTTGATAGCCCTAGTAAGATCACAATTCCAATTATTAACTATGGCTTCAACAGGATCACCGGCGATACCAACCATAAGACCCTCCAGGGCTTTCTGGAATCCAATAGGTTCCATTAACCTTCGAGGGCAGACCATTCTAATAGGTCCCCACCCCCTGCAGGGGCGGATAGCAGCCATAAGTCTAACCCTGACCAGGAAATTATCCATCCATGATAAGGTGGTAGCATTTATTATCTCCACCCATGGCTGTGCCTGTTCCGTACTAAAGACCACATCGAGGGTATGACCTGCACAGTGTGTTGGCCCAGAGGCTAATTGGGATAGGCCCATGTTTGTCATGGATGCCATGAACTCCCGAGCCACACCTGTCAAACTGGTCTCAAATGGGATATTGAAGTCGCCTAGAACCAGAAGTCTGGGCGACTCCAACACCAACTCCGACACCAGCTCTGTCAGCTCGGCCAGGGAGTCTGATAGGCAGCAGGGTGGTCAGTACACTAACAGAATCCCTAGACTGTCCCTTGCCTTCAGGCTCAGGTATATACACTCGAAGTGGTCTGTTTTCCGGACAGGTATCCTGGTCAGTATAAGATTGTCTTTGTAAACCAAGGCTACTCCGCTCCCCCTGCCCACTTCCCCTTGCCTGATCACTGACAGAGTATCCGGCTGGCAAGGCCGGGACCCAGGTTATGCCACTATCGATCCTATTAACAGCCCTGTTAAGACCTTATAAACTCAGGGCTACAGCTTACTTGACTAAGTCATGCAATGTAATGCAGTTTTTTCCTATTGCCTTTCAGCTTTATCAAGATAAAGAGAACAAGGGGAGTGAGGCCCAAATGCCTTAGGGTCAAACTCCAGTTTTACAAGGAGTTTCATGTAACTTTCATGAAAATTTCATGTAACTTTCTCTAAATTTATTTTTTTTTCTTTAAAGAAAAGAAGCAATTAGGAGCAGAAGAAGAATGGATAAGGAGGAATTCTTAAATCTTTTTCATACTGGCTGTTTTGTGCCTCCATTCCCAAGCTGCTTTTTCCCACCAAATTAAGGGAAATGATTAAGGTCCTCTGTTTTATCCTGCAGGAATAAGAACAGCCTGAGGGGCTGGTTTTGAAAAGGGAAAATGGTTGGCAGGGAAGCATTTACAGATACTTTCCCCATCATGCCTATTCTTTGCTCCTATTTGCAGGCTCCCATGCCTTACTATCTTTTTTAAAAAAAATATGTGGGGAAAGTTAAATAGAATTTTGTGGAAATGTCATTTGTTTCTTTATGCCCCCATGATGTCCTCTTAGAGGAAGGTCACTGACAATCTCAACCTGTTGGTGCTGCTGCAGTGCCACCAGTGCAGATGGCAGCCAGCAAGAGATCAGTTGGGTTTACCTTGCTTGTTACTGTTGTTGTTGTTGTTGTTGTTGTTGTGTGTCTTCAAGTCATCTCCAATTTATGGTGACCCTAAAGCAAACCTATCACAGGATTTTTTGGGGTTGAGTGTATGTGACCATCTGAATAATTCTGCTCAAGTACACACTTGAACCCTCTTAAAGTTCTGGTCACTTTGGCTACTCCCATGGTTGGAATTTGCTAGCCTTGGCACCATAAAAAACAAAAGAAGAAGTGCTGTATATTAAAAACTCCCGGTATATGTCAGGTGAATGTCTTAAAAGTTTAAGATTCTTCTGGTTTTTAAGCTGGACATTTTAGAGCCAATAACCAGAATTCATCTGGTACTCTGGGCTAGCCTAGTGGACCATTATGCTGGCACCGAGCACTTTCTCCCCACTCACACATGGAGTAGAAGAAGGGAGTGGTGAGGAGGCAGCTGCCAGCTTTGAGTGACCTGTTTCCAAATGCCTGGGAATGTCTTCAGGTTAAAGATGTTCTAGCAGAAGTAGCTTGTAAAATTATCTGTCACATGGCACAGGTGATTTTCTAAGCCACTCTTTGCAGACCTCTTTAGCTCCCAAGACATTCCATCCTCAAAGCCAGTCATCTGGAAACAGGTTGCTCAGACCTGGCAGCCTTCTCCTTTCATGGCTGCCACTACCACCCTCATCATCTTTTGCACATTGCCACAGCACCTGTGGTCTCAGGGCTCTCCCACTCTTTGCCTCCACTGACCTAATCACACCAATGGGGGAACTTTGATAAGACTTTCAGTTGTGAATCACTAGAGTCGTCACATACACAAAATATAGACTTGAATATTTTATCGTTCTTACCCACATTTTGTTTAGAGTGATAATCATGTCATGATGATTTGGCTCCTTGTGTAGCTTTGTAAAAAGACTATTACAAAGTCACAAATGAACTGGGGTGGTATGGGAATGACAGCTCAAGGAGTAAGATGGGAAATGTATTGAAATGTTGGTAAAGTTATTGTGGGGGGAAATGGAAAATACACTAGAACTGATGATAAAACCACTGAATATTAATTCCCTCTCTGTCCACCTATACTCATTGTCCCTACTCCCCTTCTGTTCAAGGTAAAAGTGTGGATATCAGCAACTTGGAATCTGTCTTGGCTGACATGGGGCTTCACTTAACTCAGGATGAGGTGCAGCAGGCTCTCAGACAGACAACACTGAATAGTGAGTGTGTGAGGGTGGTCTCTTCTTCAATGAATCATGTTCCAAAGGGAGGGTTTCGTCACCAACACTGATTGTGCATGAAAAAGCACATTGCTTCTCTCTTTCCCTTTCTCTGTTTCTATCACTTTTAAATGCAAAGCAGCTCTTAGTAGGTCACACACGTTAGTGGAGAAGATACTGTGAGGAGAGAAGGTGCTTCTCCTCAGGTCATTTTTTGGCTCGTATTTTGAATCATATCCACAGGGCTGTATCCAGAACAGGGTATGACATCATCATCATCATCATCATCATCATCATCATCATCATCATCATCATCTATTTTCTATCTAGCTCAGGAGTGGGCAAAGTGCATTCCTTAGGCCACATGTGGCCCTCCAAGGCTGCTTTTCCAGCTCGTAATTTATTTCACTCCATACTGCCCCTTTTTGGCTAAAAATGTGGGGGTCAGGATTGAATTGCCTCTCCTGAAATCTTCTAGGAGCAGCAATTCATCTTTTAAAAAGGATGAATAGGGTGCACCTCCACTGTTTAACATAAAATATGTCATGTCCTTCAGTCAGTGTGGTGAAAGACAGAGGCCCTTTCCGCATCTCCACTCCCAACTCACAATGGCAACAGGATTATGACGGGACCTGCATGATGTCACGATCCCATGGCCACCCATTGCAATTGTGGAGTAAATCATTGACGGGTTTTCCCCATCAATGAACCATGATTGCATAGTCCTCCCATCATCCTCCTGCACTTACCTGCTGTGCAGAAGGTCAGGAAGCGCAACGGCTGCACTTCCTCCCCCAGCACAGCCTGGGAAAGTGCCAGGCTGTGCTGTGGAATGGAGGAGTGGAGCAGCTGGCATGGAAAGAAGCACTTCTATTGTGCTCCCCTCCTGGGAAAGCCAACCCCAGGATCCCCGCTTCATCAAAAGGTAAGATGTAGGAAGGGCCAGGGGCTTCACCTGCCAGTTCTTCTGAACTTTATGTAATTTGTAGCTTGAAAAGTGTTGAATGTCCCTAATGTTTCTTGAGCTGCTGAATTATTTGAGGAGAGCAACAGTCTCCTCTGAACAAAGAAGTAGAGACATCCTGAAATAGGTCATCAGCAAGGGCAGAGGTTCTTCATGGAAGCTGTGCTGGGAAAGACCATTTCGGAAGTAAATGGGAATTCATTGGTCAACCATTCCCATTGAACTGTCTTGCTCATCCATCTTCTTTGCCTTACAGAGGATGGGACTGTGAATTTGAGGGACTTCATGTGGGTCATCCAGAGCCTCTCCAGTATCGAAAGTGAGTTTTGACATTTAAGGGAGAAGCTGGGGGCAGCAGATACTTTCTAGACATCTTCCCTAGTCGCTAGTCAGTCTTGCTGGGGCTAATGAATTGTTGTCCAAATTGGTTGGGAAAACCATAGATTCCTCACCTTTGTTGCATAGAATTGAGTTGCACATTTTTAAAAAAGATTTTTTTCAAATTTACATGTGAACTGTGATTACTGGATGATTACTAATCATTACTGGATGATTTCTGCAGGGCATATTTGGTCTGTATTATCTGATGTGACAGAAACACTGCATCTTTTTCTATCTTTTTTTCCCCCTTGCTTAGGATAATGTTTTCAGATTGTGTGCTGCATTGTATGGAGTGGAATACAGAAATCTAATGTTTTTGGAAGTTAGTTTTGAGTTGTTCATTGTCTCTCCTTGACTGCATCTTTTGAGAGGAGAAAGAAGCATATGGAAGAGCTAGGGAGGCCTCGTAGATGCTGGATTGGATCTGCTAGAGAGAGACCTGGATCAGAACTCTTGAGTCTTGCTTAACCTTGGCCTCAGTGCTCTCAATCTATAAAATGGGAGATAATAATTACTGTTTGGGGACTAAATGGTACCAGCTGATAGGGGTGTACATTTAATAGAGTGAATATGAATTGATGTTCAACTCACACTTACCCAAGTTTTCTTTCTTCTACTAAAGATAAACAAGTGCATATTAATAACTTGAATTCTATCCTGGGTGGCATGGGGATCTACTTAAGCCTGGAAGAATTACAGGATGCATTGAGGATGATAAAACATTATGGTGAGTATGGTCCGTGATCTTGTCTTCATTAGACACATGCTAGTCTCAACTACAGTTGGTCCATTGAATTAACTAGTGAATGTTAACTCCGTACTTTTGTAATTTCCAGTGGTTCACTGGGCTTACTCTAGCTGGCGTTAGCAATTAGACTGACGCTTTTGCCTCTCAAAAACGTCACATCAGTAAATACACAGGGGAATTCAGCCTTCAAGCCATGTCTGGTTGGCTTCTCTGTAGCATTGACCTTGATAGGATATAGGGGTCACAAGTCTTTCTCAGGCCCATCAGTCACCCCATAGGACACCCCATAGGCCACCCTAAAACAAGGTGGGGAACAAGTAATTCTCCAGATATTGTTGGACTGCAGCTCCCATCAACCATAGCCTGCATAGCTGATGCGGAGATCTGATGGATACTGAAGTCATAAGTCTGGGAGGCTTACCACATAATGATACGGCTTGATAGGAGTTACAGTCCAGCAACATCTGGAAGACCACAGAGTCCTCATTCTTGTTCTGTAGGCCTGCCATTTAGTCTGACTCTTTAGTAAGGCTTTTAATATTTCAGGAGAATTGATGATGGTACATTTTTTCATGATTTTATAAATAATGAATTGAGTTTGTGTTATATTTTCAGTAAAAGCCAAATACAGTCAGACTTCAAGCAGTGATGGTTTCATTTTCAAAAGGCCAGACAAACTGATTAGGCCATCTCACTTTTTCAACATTAGTAAAAATATTTACATATCAACAGACATTAAAAAAAAAAAGTCATTATTTAGCTGAGTGGAGGATGTTTTCCTACTCTTCTTTCTAAATGCCTCCCAATTTAAACATATCTGAATTTGATTTAAAATTAATATAAATGGCATAGCTATAGTTTTAACTGTAATTTTTGAAAATGCTTGTAAGATTTTTTTTTAAATTGCTCTTTGTTTTACTGAAATCTGAACTGGGAGTCCATACTGTTTGTTCTTATGTGCCTTTAAGTCAACTCTAGCTTATGCCAACCCTATCTTAAAGTTTTCTTGGCAAGATTTCTGTGGAGAAGGATTGTCATTTCCTTCCTGGAAGGCTGAGAGAGTGTGACTTGCTCAAGGTCATCCAGTAGTTTTCCATGGCTGAGCAGGGATTTGAACCCTGGCCTCCAAGAGTTATTCAAACCTTCAAACCATTACACCCAACTGGCTGTCATGTTAGTGGAATAAAAATGCAACTGAGCAGTGCATTTGTGAATAAAACTGCAAAACTTCATGCATAGCCACCTTTTCTTTTTTAGCTGAAAGAATGTCTTGTTGGATATTATTATCCTTCTTTTCTATGGTAGAGTTTCAAGCCTCTTCCTTTTTCTCACCCAGCTACTCTTTCTGCCTTGCAGAGAATGAGATGGTGAATTTGAAAGACTTCATCAGGGCTTGCAATGCCACTCTAACCCTCACCAGCACTGAGGGTGAGTATATTTTAACTTTTTGAGGAAGAAATGAGGAGGCAGCAAAGTAGAAAGTGGGCCACTTGCTGCTGATTTCAGGTTTTGGAAGGCCCTTGGGCAAGACACCCTTTGTGGACCCTGTTGCTTCAGTGTGATTATCTTCTTCTTTACTGTTGCTACCACCAGCTGCTTCTTGTACTCGTTTTAGTCATCGTAACACCGCCTCTGCTTGCCAAGCAGAGAGCCAAGGGGCAAGCTGGTAGTTCCCTCAGCTGGTTCTTCTTCAAACCATTGCTATTGTCTTCATGAGAATGAGAGGCAAGTGAACAAGCAGGTTGCCATATTAAAGAGGGGGAGGAAGTCCAGTGGACTTTTGCCACACTTGTTGGAGTAGCATTCTTCTGCAGATGCTCCACCATGTCGACACTGGCACTGAGCCCATCATTAGCCCACTGTTTGCTATTTTGTAACCTAAGGAAATACTGGGTCTCCTCCCTGCTCTCGTGCCACCTTAGTGCTATGTAGTCTGCACTGGTTTTACTACTTAGGATGTCAAGAGTATATACAAATTTTATCACCCTCATTTTATCCACAAATTTTATCAACCCCATAAAAAAATAGTAATCAGCCATGAGATTTTTGCCCATGTGTAAGAACAAAAAGATCAGTAAGCTTTTCAACAGCAGCAACATCAAAAATAGTTTTTGTTGCGCTTTGCATAAAATACATGGTTTTTTTATGCAAAAAAAAATAACCATTTTGAAATTTTCCACCAAAAAAAGTCCCTAAATAATTAACATGCAAATATTTTTGTTGTTTTTGTTGTTGTTGCTGTTGTTGTTGTTCTCCGCAAGAAAAAAATAAGCAGAAAATTGCATCCTTAGTTGCTACCCATTGAGCATGGTCATGCACGCAAAATGAGGTGGTAAAACAGAGTCTGGACTACTTCATATTGCAGGAAAATGATCGTACTTTCACGGCGATCCACTATGTAAAGTAAAATAAATTTTAAGATGAGCTTTAAAAATCCCTACAAATGGCTCCATAGAAAAGATATGCTTTGTAAACAGAAGGCTCCAGGTCCTGGGCATCCCCAGGTCAGACTAGGAAGGATGCTTGACTGAAACTGGTAGGGCCATTGCCATTCATTGTAGACAGTACTGAGCCATTTATTCATTTCTATTTTTTTTCATACCACCTTTCAGCCCTTAAAAGGTACCAGTAGTCTCATGTGGACCAATTGTCAAACTTGGTAGAAGTTAAGCGCAAGAAATTTCTGAGTTAAAACATTTGTCCTCTACATATAAGGTCTCTGAGGCAGTTGACTCAGTAAATGAAGATGTCATGTGTTTGGAGACCCCAGTGGTGCTCCTTGGAAGAATAGTTTCTTCCCTAGAGCAGTCCACATTCCACACATGGCCTCTACCTTCTCAGTGGAATGTAATGAGACATAAGTAGAGAAGTGTTTCATTTATCTCCAAGCTTCTGGCTTGCCTTTCATGGTGGCTGGACAAGAGCCAGTTGATTGTCTTCACTTAGTATCTGGTTAGCATTACCTTTTCTATTCTCAGGAAGGAAGGTATTTCCCCATCCCCTTTGTTTTAGTAGGATCAACATACAACAAGGCACCCTTCAGCCCTTCTGAATCATATTAGACTTCACACACAGTCTCTGGGTAGTTTCTAAACTACTAACAGGTCTCAAAACATGGAGATTCCAGTTTTAGGCCTCAAAAAGTTATTGCTGGACAGCTTCTCCACAAATGCATCTACTTCTTTATCCAGGCTCCTTAAAGATCTGTATTTGATTGTCATCAATGATATGATCTCACATTCTGTTTTGCTTGCCTACATGTGTGTTTTCTATGCCAGCCACTATTCTGATCCTGGGTGATCTTGACTGGCATTTGTCTGCTTAGCTAATTCCTGTTCTCTTTCTCTCTCTCTCTCTCCCCAATCATTCTCACACTGCTTACCAGATCTCCTACCTGCCTGTCTGCCCACCCAAGGTCTCCACCTCTATAGGACTACCCAAGAGATCTTGGTCCTTTTGAGGTCTTGACTACCACCACTGGTTACTGGTTGTCCAGGGTACATAAGAGACTGGTTTAGGTCACAATGTCCTGACCTTAAAAAGTATTTTAAAGTTTTAAGGCCCATAGGCTAAAACTAGCTGGGTTGAAGAACTTGGTATGTGAAACAGGCCTTACAAGGTTGTGCCTCCTTTAGCAGTTCTCAAATCTAGAAGCAGCTAGGAAGACTGGAGTGGGGAGGCAAATGCATAGGATGTATAGGTGCTTCCATGGGAGGCAAACTCCCTCCTAAGCAAATAGCTCCTATCTGACATTGTGGGACTCCTATAGATACTTGAAGGGAAGACAGTATTCACCTGAAAATTATAACAGAATAATAATAACAATGACAACAATAAATTTATATCCTTCTTTTTCCCAATAAAAGGCAGTTTACAACTTATTCTAAAAATACAGATTAAAACTTTACAAAAACATCAGAAAAAGTATAAATCTAAATCTTATTTTAAAAACAATCCAACCAGTTAAAACTATTAAAATTAATTTTAAAACTATGTTAAAAAATCATTAAAAAAGTGCAGCAAACCATTAAAGGCCCATCACAGGCTATTTCTAAAACCCTAAGAATAATCTAGAAATTAAAATAAGGCTGAATTTTTACTCCATCTAAATTTATAAGACATGATGGTGGTGGTGGTGTGCCTTCAGCTTATGGATACCCTAAGGTGAATCTATCACAGGACTTTCTGGGGCTCAGAGTTTGTGATGCACTCAAGGTCACCCAGTGAGTTTCCATGGCTGAGCAGAGAACTGAACTCTGGTCTCTAAGGTTGTAGTCCAACAGTCAAACCACTGCACAATGCTGGCTCTCTTATAAGACATAGGCCATTTTCGCACTAGCCTGTTATAAAGCTATGATTCCACTTTCAACATCCTATGGAATCCTGGGGTTTGCAGTTTCAGGAGGGGCTGGCTGGCCCCTGGACTGTTCGGGAAGGGCCGGGGCTCACTGGACTGTTATAGCATTATGATTCCACTTTCAGCATCCATAGGATGTTGTGAAAATGGCCATACTTCAGATGAAATGTGTTTAGGACGGGAACATCAATATGAAATTTATTTTTCTTTGTTGTTGGAACAAATTATTTTCCTTCTCAGCAATGTACTTTGTCCTCTTTTTCTCCCACCTAATATTTTCTGGTTTCATGACTGAAGACGTGAGGGAATTTAAAAAAAAACAAAAAACACCTTAACTGCATTCTTGAATTCACTGTTGTTAAATTTGGAATTCCATCTTCTTCCTACAGGTGTAGCTGCATTACCTAATCATCATAGTTTGATATCACTTTAACTGTTATGGCTCCATCCCATGGAATCTTGGGATTTGTAGTTTGGTGAGATACTTTGAATTCTCTGCTAGCGTATTCTGGTCATGAGGTTCAGAGGCAGTAGGCAAAAACTCTCTAGCAGAGAAATCAGAGGTCCTTTCCACAGCCTACCTTGTTCTGGTGACATCCGATGTGGATCCTGGTGTTGTCTCTGCTGGGAAGAGAGCATGTCAGGAGTGCTCCCCTCCACACTGGCTGCTCTGTGAATGGAAGAAGCATGATGGCTCCGCCTCTTCGTTCCACAGCACAGCCAGGTACCGTCCCAGGCTGTGCAGGGGGAAGAAGTGCAGCCATTGAGCTTCCAGGACCTCTGCACAGAACTAAGTGCAGGTGGGCAGCAGGGGGGCTGTGCAATCACTGGTCATTGATGGTGAAAACCCATCAATGATTTACTGCGGAATTGCGCCGCCTGAGGACAGGAGAAGGACAGGACCCAGACAACGTCATGCAGAAGTGTCACCTGGGTCTCATCCTTTCTTCATTCCCAATGTGAGATGACAATGACCTGTGGAAAGGGCCTAAGCTAGATATAGATATAGATATATAGATATATGAAGTCCATTGGGTGGACCAGCAGTTAATGTGGTATCAAACTGCAATTACTGTGCGGTAGAGATACAATATTCTTTGACACTGTCCTTACAGACATGCAGGAATGTCCAGTGGCAGCTAGTAGCTCCCATGTGAGTATGATAGTGAATCTGCTCTGGATTTTATTCTGAACTTTGAAGTTGCTCTCCAAGGGCCTGAACCCATTTGGCAGGTGAGGTTCACTTCCTTGGGTAGCACCTTTAAAGTCTGGACTAAATCTGTTGTGCTGGTCCTGCATTTTATATTGTTGGTGGAAGTATGAGAAACAGTTTAAGTGTACATGCAAACCGAGCAGGCATCAATCTGTGAAGGCTTCTAAGAAACATTCCATCATGCTGTATAACCTGCTGTAGTCCCATGATGCACCGGATTATGCTGTCAAACTCTCTGGATGATCTTTGGTGTGTGGGTGTGGGTGTGTTTGAGAGGATATTCAGTTTTTTAACCAAAGGGAAGTATAGATGAAAAGATGGAGACACAAAAACAGCTCACTCACTGCTTCTCATTTTCCCTTCATTCATGGTTCCGTTATGAACTTTGTTTATTCTCTTCTCCAGTGTTTGTTTGTGTATAATTATGTGTGGGTATCCTTTTCACTTAATTCATACAACTGCTTTGTTCCTCATTTTACCACTGCAGTCATAGCCAGAGCTTTTTTTTTTACTACAACTCACAGAATCCCACAGTCAGCATGGTTATTGACTGTGCTGGCTAGGGAATTCTGGGAACTGTAGCTCTACAAGTAATGTTCCCAAGCTCTGGATAGACTAATTAAGATGGGCAGTAGCACACCTGTGTCCTTCTGATAGAATTACCCAAGAAAAGTAATGTTGGAGTTTATTAGACAAAGCACGTGATCTGCTCATCGCAGACGTGTTGTTATCCACCACTCACCTTTCTCATATTTTCTATTTCTCCACAGGAAGATATCCAGGTAAAATGTCAAGTGCAAAGCCACTGAAGTTGCCCAAGGTGGTAGAGAAGCACCACCGCTCCCAAAATCCTAGCAGGTCAGTAGGGGTTCGCTTGTGGAAGTGTTTTCTTCAGACAGTTTCCCCTTGTTCTGTTGCTCCCCATATCCAATATCCCAGCAATTTTTAAAACTGCCATCCCTCCAAAAAGACTTCTGTGGAGGGGGGGTTTGGTACTGCAACAGGGGAAAAGAAGCCAGTCTTGTGGTCACAGTACATTGTACACTTTAAATCCTTTGTACAGAACAGTACAACTTTAAATTAGTTCAAAAGGTGAGAAGTGGCTGTCTGTTCAGCCATGATTAATCTTGTCAGTGTAAAATGACTCAGATTCCCATTTTTTCAGTGAGTAGTTTCCCTACTGTTCTAACAAAGATGGCAACATTCCTGGAAGGCATCAGATTATCTCTTTTTAGCACAGGGGAATTGGGTAGTTCCAATCCCAGTAGAGTTGTGAATCCCCTCAGAACTTTAAAAGAGGCATCCAAGGTGCTGAATCTGTTTTAGGGAAAGGGCTGAACACCTTGGATAGATTGTTTAAAGTTCAGGCTAAAACCTGGGACAGATTCATCAACCCCATGACATCAGAGCCACCTACCTCCTGTGGCTTAACAAACAGTTGAAGTCAAAGATTGGTGAAAGTGACAATATATCTCATTTGTTGAATGCAGCTTCCACATTCCCACAAGCCTCTCAGTGGACAGCACTGAAAAGATTATTTAGATCAACTAAAACAAGAGTTCACAGGTCACAAGGATAAATATATGACAAAGGAATAGAAATATAGATCCGTCTTTCACAGTTTCTGTATTAAGGAAAGTAATGGGAGAAGAACAAATTAATTTGTCTCTGTAAACTCACTGAAACATCATATATAATGTGAGGGTTTTTTTAAAAATAAAAAACAGTAAACAGAGCAATTAATTGGGGGTGGGGACAGCTACTTCCGAAATTGCCCATGGTCACCATTGTACCAAATTCTTTCTTCTTTTGACAGAATGTTCTCTTCTATGAGTCCCTCTGAGACGGACTCGTTCAAAACAGGCAAAGACCTAACTAAGCCACAACTGGAAGGTAATTCTCCTGCTTGCAGATAAAATAGTTGAGTCTGTTTTACAGCTTGAACACAGCTTGCTATAATATACCTGAAACAGAGTTGCCTGAGTGAAAACTGGAGAGGGATCCTGTATTTTTAATGTTATAGAGAGAAGGGGATTTCAGCAGATGTTGTTTGTTACCTGTCTGAAATGCAACCTGCTGAAATTCCCTCTTCTATAGAACCATTAAAGGTACAGTTTTCAGTCTGCCAGCCCTAGAAAGCTATTCTAGATTCTTCTGTTTCCACCTCCATGCAACATCTCTAAAGTGTTTCAACTAAAACTACATCAGTCCTGCAAGAAATCTTGTGGACTGCATTTTGGACATAGGTACTGAGATCAGGAATCTTCTGGGAGGCTGGAAATACAACTTTAAACTGATAGTAATGGTAGCAATAAAAAGACAGTCTCCCAAAACTGGACTTATTTCATTAAAGTCATATGTTCTGCTTTGGAAATTGTGTGCTACTGTTCCTGTTTAGATGGGATCACAGCTCACCTTTGTCCAGCTTGGAGTCTTTAAAATATATTGGGAAAAATTCCCATCTTTGATCTAGCTGCCTGGGGATAATGAGAGGATGTAATCCAGCACTTTCAGAGGGTATCCGATTGTGGGAAGCTGTTGTTGCTTTACACATGTGATGACGTTGCAAGTGTAGGGAAGCAGAGCATGTTCTTCCTCCTCTCTGAGATAAGTAATTTGAAGGTGGCTTGTGTTCTGAACCACCAGTTTAGTCGCCTGCCATAATGTTATGACACCTAGGAAACAGGACTCTTAAAGTTACAGTAGACATTAGAGAAATAATTATCAAGGTCCTCATTAAAGACGTTCAAAAATTTCTGGAAGATGTGGCAGGAGCCATGACAGTTGAAGAATAAACTGCATGCTAAGTTAAATATGTAGTATGCCAGTAAAGACTCCTTTCTTTTCTTTGCGTCCGCATAAGTGCATGTATCAGTGGAGGTTTCTTTCTCTTTTTTCAGCCCTTTGTGGAACCTCTGAATTTTTAAATAAAAACTAGATAGGTGCAATGGTTTTGATATGGATTTGAGTCATATGCTTATTTGTATGTAAAAAAGATAGAGGTCTTTAAGCATGCATTTTGTATTTGTGCTACCATGTATGTTAGCACTCAATGTAAGCTAATCTAGGGGTTTGATCTAGAAAAAGTTACAGGGATGGATACAAGCTTAGGCAGTCTCTTGCCTGTGGAATAAGAATAAAATCATTCACAATAAATGCTATATTAAAAATATAAATATCAGGAATGGGACATTGACATGAGAAGTTTAGTTGGCAGATGTTTAATCCTTCTTCCTTTCAGTAATACAACTTCATAATAAATCAGTCTTTGATTCTGTGTCTCTCCTCCTCCATTCTGTATAGCATTCCGTGATGCTTATGATACCTTCAGCAAGGACCTTGATGGCAATGTCGACCTTTCAGCTCTAGAAACCACTGCCCATAAATTGGGAATCAACTTAACTGAGGAAGAAGCCTTTGATGAGCTAGTATATGCTGACACAGATGGTAAGTGTTCATTATAGTCATTCAGACACACATGAGCAAACACGCACTGCTGTGAGAAAGGTGCAGGCCAAACCATCAATTTGACTTGAACTGAAATTTTGCAAAAATCTTGGTATTCAGCTTCATTTTAAAACAAAAATCAAAACTATAATTTGTAAAATTTAAGATTGCAGTTTTGAGGGATATGGCTGTTGCTTGTCTACAGGAGTAGTAAAATGAGGGATTGGCACTTCATAAGTATACTGCTCCCTCATGAAATTATCCTTCAGTTCCCATGTTTCTGGCAGTGAAGTAACGTAAAACTTCAGTTGAGAAAAAAAAAGTTTAGGCATACAAAGGAAAGGGGCAGGCAAAGACAAACACACTCTAAACAAATCTTGTGAAGAAAATTCCATGATAGTTTTGCATTATAGTTGCCCTAAACTGGAAAGGACATGAAGGCACATAACACACACATACAAAGTTACCAAGGGAATATGAACACACCAAATGTAAATTATTCAAGGTGTGAATGATTTTCAATGTCTCATTCTCTGTCATACAAGAAATTTGGCAACTGAAGGAAAATTTCATCCGAGGAAGGCAGAAGCCTTATTTGCAAAAGCAATTCCCTCATTTTGCACTCCCATCCAACTCCTGTTCTCTATTCTCTGTTAACCTCACTTTGAGAATTCTAGGGTTTTTTGGGATAAGCATCTTCCTGTTTTGTTTAGTTTTTTGAGTGAAGGTGAGGGTTTCCTATGAAATTGTGAGTATGAAGAATAATAAATAATAATTCTGTTAAGTACTAACTTGGTAAATGCAGTGCGTTATTTTAATGCTCCTAAAATACAAATCAAATTTTTGTGAGGCTCATTACTTGAAATGAAGATACCATATCTGAAAGGTGAGGATTTATCCCTGACATAGTGATGCTCCTTTAGAAAATAATCCCCCTTTACTGAGAAATCTACTTTCCTGTTGATGAATCTCTTGCTAAGGAAAAGGAGTGGATTGCACCGGGATGTTGCAGACTGAAAGGAGGCAATCCACAGAACCTACCTGCAGAGTCCTGCCTTCTTTGCTCTTGTCAAAGTGTTTGCCTTATGGGAAAGACAGATTGTACTTTGAATGGTCTCCCATCAAGCTGCAAGGAATTCTCACTTTGCATAAAGCAAACATTTTCATCCTTTTCATGGTCCTGCCAACATGTCCCTTAAACACCCTCACACAGTGAAATATCTTCCAGATAGAAGCTCCTCTTTTGGCTCAGGGGGCTCATATTCAAATATGTAGTGCATTGTCAATGTCTAGTCGCTTCCTGATTCCATGTAGGCTTCCACGATGCAGATAACCAAATAAGTTGGAAGTACAATACTATGGTCTATATCCATTGTTTCAACTACAGTAAACCCATTGAATCAGTGGAATTTCCCCATATATTGACTCACTATTCAACAGTTGATCTAAAGAGTCTACTGTAGTTGAGACTAATCAATAGGGTTTAGGACTCCATGAGATGGGTCCTTAATTTGATCCAGGCAGCCTATTCTTCTTTTGGTAGAGAAAAGGAGCAAAACCACAGCACTGTGGCATACACAGAACTGAAGCTAACAGCATGCTGGTTAAAAGAACCAGGTTCCCAGAGTGGCAAGTTTCCCTGATCACTATCAGCATTAGAAATAAAATCTTCTTGGGAGGGACTCCTTCATAGAGATATAAATCCTCAACTAATTCATCCTCGTACCCCATTTTTCATCCAAGGAATGAATATTTGCAAATATTTTCGCCATCCCTATTCCTTTAGCCTGTCCCATAAACTGATTTTTTTTTGTTTGTTTCTTTTTTGTGGGGTTGTCTTACAGGAGATGGAAAAGTGAATTTCACAGATTTTCTTAATATCATCACAGACAGCAAGCGCTTCATCCAAGCTGTGGGTGAGAAAAAGAGATAAACTCTGATGAATAGCACTTACTCCTTCTCTAAGTATAGTTTCTCCAAGCTAATGGTATTTTGGGAAAGTACACTGAAGAATGCATTAAACATGAATTGAAATACACAAGTGGAAAAAATAGCATTTTAGCAAAAATAGCATTCTATATTTGATGAAGCAAATGAAAACATACATTGAAAAGAACTATTAATGTATAAATTTGTAGCTGCAAGACAGGCTGTAGCTGTATATGCTTGCAGCTGCAACAGAGGTTAAAAATCTGGTGGCAAGTTCAAAGCTTTCAACTGACAAGTGGTATAACCAAATATACATTAGCTACATTAGCAGTGGTATAAACTAACAAAAAGCAGCATGCCCATAAGAAACATGGTACTGCCAATCTGTTTTGCTAATCAAAAGAACAGAAATATAAGATCACCAAATACACATAGATTGCTCTGGAAGGACAGAGGTCTGGATGATTTCACATAACTAAAAATCTATTTAAATGAATTTCCTCCTCCTTGATTTCTATTTTGAATGAAAGTGCTTCTTATTGTTATTCATTGTTAATTTAAATTATAACAAAATTATGTGTGCGTGCACACAGATTTTATGGGTATTCTCTAACAGACTAAAGTGTGTTTATGCACATTTTTAATGGATAATTTCACCAGGTGCATTTTTTAAATATGTCTTTTTAACTCAGCATTTTTGGTTTTCAAATGGTGTTCCAAACTCTGAAATCTTCCATCGCAGATTATGTTTGGATCTGTCTTTGTTCCAGAAGGTACATTAAAATGCAAACCTAATGAATTTCTCACCTAACCCCAACTGCAGCTTGGCAAAAGAGCAGGCAAGATGTCAGTGGGTGATGAACAATATCCAGTTGAAGGAAAATATCAGAAGCCAGCCAAGAAAATGCATGTTTTTTGCATAACAGTAAAGTTTGTGTCTAATTCTAATTCAGGAAAAGTAACTGCCGTGTATCAAAGTCTAGGGAAAAGATAGTGGGGAATAAGTTTGTTAAAGGAATCTGATGGCCACTTTAAAACTAATCAGACTAGGACTAAACTGCAGCCTGGAGTCAACATCATATGACAACCAAAGGTGGAAACTGACAGCACAAAAAAAAAAAAAATTAATGATAGCTGCATATTGGATCCTGTCTCATGGGAGATAAAGTCCAAAGTTGAATATTGGCTGAAGCGAATGCAGGGAACTAAACATAAAAGAAATGTAGTGACTGTTGTTTGCTTCATGTTTCAGTTATATCCAGTTATCATGGAACAAGTCTTTCCTTCTTGCCTCCTGCAAGATATTCCAGTTAGTTTAGGAAAGACCCCTCCAGTTGACTCATGAAGCAGAGTACAAGTTTCAGTGTTTTTCTGCCTTTTGAGATCAGGGCCGCTCTCATAACATCAGCTCTCTTCTGTCACTTAGCTTGCTCCCTTCTTGCCACTCTATCAGCTGTGTCTTGCCTTGAGTATTTCTCTGATCAATCTGCATCTCCTTGTGTTCTCACAGCCCCTAAGAAAGGTGATATGGAGACTGTGGATGCCCGAGGGATTTTGTTGTTTGAGCTCTTGTCAAAGCTAGTGGAGACATCTATGCTGTCAAGGAAAACCACTGTGAATATTGTCAGGTGAGAAAAAGAAACTCCTGAACACAAACACACAAACAGTCATGCTCCTTTTGCAAGACCTGTTGAAAAGAAAATATATTTGGTGAGGATTAATAATATAATTGAATTAGCCGATTATTAATTCACCTCATCATGTGAGAAGGCACTGCGCAGCTATTCCTGTTCCTCCTCCTCCTCCTGTAAAGATCATCTCTGGTAAGAAAAAAGATAGAAAATGTGGTGGGGGGAAAAGATAGCATTATGAGTAGAAAATGAGACAATGTAAAACTCCTGTAAGAGATGCCATGATAAGCTTTGTCTCAAATCACTTAGAAAACTGGACTATTTGAAAAAAGATGGAATAAAAGCACAGTCTCTATGGCTGTGGGTGACATTAGCACTACTCTTTTAGCCTAAAGGAATAGTTTCATGTGTACATTGCTTGGAATGGGGTGAGGTTGAGCCTCCTGGCCCAGGCTTCAAAGAGGCTGGTATTGGAGAGAAAGCTCCTTCATCAAGGGCCCTTTCACAGTACACAGTTATAGCACTAAGATCCTTATACAGTTGCAGCACTATGATCCCTGGTAGCATCCTGGGGAATCCCAGAATTCTATAGGATGGTGTCACAGCAGTTAAAGTAATATAATTGTGCTATTGGGTATATAATTATGCTAATTATAATGCTATAACTGTGTGGTATGAAAGGGACCTGTAGCTTTTCTGCTGTACTGTTGATTTTTTTTTGCTACCCGTGACATTGATTGTTATAGTAAAAATGTGAAGCCTGTAGTTCCCACTTGTTTACCTTCTTTTTTTTTTTTAGCTATTACCGGAAAAAGTTCCTGGAGGCCACTGGCAAGAAAGCTTGGCGGGCTGATAGCATTGATGAGGATGCAGCGAGAAGACGCCACATCAAGAAAGGCCCTATGCGGAAAGCCCGCTCCACCCCCATGACTGCTTTTGCTGGTGCCGCCCGCATTTGTGTCATGAATGACCAAGAGTTGGCAGAATATATAGAACATCTCCGAGGTAATTAAAATGCACGCACGCACACACCTCTGTTTGTGTGTGCTTAAAACAGCCACCAAAATGTAGGCTGGTATATGAACTGAGAGACTGGAATTGATGACAACAGGGTGCTATGACAGTAACATTCAGCCTGGAAAAATCAGTTTGAATGGCTTTCTCTTTAAAAGGCAGAAAGGTTGCTCTGAGTGCTTAACCAAGCCACAAGCCCTCCTGGCCCCTACACACACTTTCTGCTGAAACACCTGTTTGCTTCTCTCGGAGCTGCAGGTGTGTGGGAGCTGAGATTACAAAGAACCAATTGGAAAAGTTACTTTTTTATCTTTATGAGAACAGGAGTTCTAGGCAGAGTTTGAAAACGTTACTTTTGGACTGTAACTCCTAGAATCCCCAGCCAACATAGCAATAGACCATGCTGGCTGGGATGCTGAAGAAGCTATAGTCCAAAAAAGTAAACTTGGGAAAAGTAGTTCCACTCCTGACAAGTCTGAAGTTCTGGGAGTTGTAGTCCAAAAGCAGAGCCCTCAATAGGGAACATCCTTGTTTTGGTTGTTCCAGAAATCAAATGATTATGATTATGATTATGATTATCTTGGCTTTCTCCTTTGCTAGCATCCATTGGGCCATCTGAGAGTCCCTATGCACAGGTGCCCATCTTTCCTTTGATCCCCAACCAGGACTGCTTGCTGAAAGGTAAGCCAAAGAAGGATCTCGAGAAGCTGGAGGCACAGCGAAGGATGGAACCCCTTGCATCCTTTGAGGATCATTTCTTCCATAAGAGAAGGTGGCTAAAGCAAGAGGTGAGAGCTGAACTTGTGCTAGGCTTACACTCAGTGCAATGGTGTAACCCTGCAAAATACTGTACATTTTGTGTGTGTATGTACATGTGTACTAGGGTTCCCAGATTTATATTTACAGTCAGTGTTCCACATTTGCAGGTTTCACTTTTGCAGATTTGATTATTCACGGATTATTTGCTGTCACTTCTGCTGCCTCCCTCTGCCATTTTTAATAGGGACTGCAAACCTCGTGAGACTGAGAAACTGCGAACACGGCTTATAAGTCCCTATTAAAAATGGTGTGGGGCAGCAGTGGAAGTGGCAGTAAGCCCCACCAGCCAGCCACTTCTGCTTTGTGAAGGAACCCTGATGCCTCAAAGAAATCCATGGTGGGCTGAATATGGGGATCATACTTTTTTGTGTGTTAAAGATGGCTTGAGAGGGTCTAGAGTTATTACGGGTTTTTCCACTTTCATGGAGGTTCCGTGCCCCTAACGCTAGCGAATGTGGAGGGATAGCTGTATATTTATATTAATATGGGACATATTTGGGGGCTTGGAATCCTATCCTGTATTAGTGCCCAAGGGATGCTCTAAATCCTGTATTCCTTGAATTCTTGAGAGCCAACATTAGCTGCACTCCCAACAAACCAACTCCTGACCATTTGGTACACAGCAGTTACACCTTACCAAATGCCAGGCATCTGTCTGTGGGGATCATGATTGGCACTGAGCTGCTCTTTCTCTTCTCTGACTGCAGAGGCTAGTTGAACAGCATTACTTTTCTTTTTATCCATGGATTTTGGGTTGATTTCTATAGGTTTTGGGGTTCAAGTCTCAAATTTCAAATGTTGCAGAAGCTATGAAATCTTGTGAGAGGTCTTCCTCTCACATAACTTGAGATGGCCTCAGGTAGGCTTGCCTCATATGTCTCAACCAGTCCTGACTTGGCCTGGCAAGAAGGAGGATTCTGTGCTGAATTGCGCTTTAGAAAACCTGGCAATCCTAGCATGTACAGGTACAGCACACACACAACTAGACCTGATTACTAAGCTTTTGTTTTCTGTCTCTGCTCATTCTTTTTTTCAAGCCTAAACCCTCCAAGGTCCGTAAACCCTCACTTACTCTTACACCACAACTGACACACAGACGTTTAACAATGGACAACCTAGATGAAATCCGACAAGAAGTAAGTAGCTGAGAACTGGTATCCTTCACTGTCCTGGATTTAGCTTCGTGGCACTTCAGTGAGCTGTAGTGGGCCTTAGGTTAAAGTCATGGCTAACATGTCTCCTTCATCACGATGGAACCAAAGAAATCCTTAACAAAGTGCTATGTGATTTATAAACCACCTGATGCACAAGCCCATTCTCTCCTCCCTTCCTCAAAGATCACTTTGCATTTCAGCAAACCCAGGATCATGATTAAATGGGCCCTAGCGAATAATTATTTGTAACCCAGTTTTAAATCCATCCTAGTTTGTATACCTTTGTATATACCACTGTGCTCTTCTGCCTTGTTTAACCACTCATGTAAAGGAGGAAACAAGTGTGCTTTGTGCATACCTTCCTACTGTCCTGTTTTGGGAGAATCAGTCCTGATTAATCTTCTGTTGTCTCACTTTTTCAGCTGCTGGTAAAATGATCTTTCTCCTCCTCCCACTTTCCCGTTTGTTTTCAGCAACACAAACTAAATCCTTTTCCACACGATGATGCTGTTCTGTGTTGTCCTGTTGCAATCCCAGCAGTGCTGGGATGGAAGCGTGTCCCCAATGCTCTCCTCTGCACCCAACCGGCTGCCTGCAGAAGAGAGCACAAGGGACATGCTCCTTCCTTCTGCACTGCAGCTAGCCTTCTTCCCATGCTGCAGTGGGAAGGAAGCATGTGATCGTGCTTCTGGCCCTTCTGCGTGGCTGGCTGCAGTGGAAGGCTCACATGATCGGAGGCCATTGATGGAATTTTCCTGGGGATGCGAGAAGAGTGGGACCACAGTGATGTCCTGAGGAAGTGTTGTCATGGTCCTGCTCCTCTCGCGTCTCCCCATGCCAGGAAGACGTTGTCCTGCAGAAAGGGCCCAAGTTCAAAGTGCAAACGTAGTCTGCACTCAATTAACTCCAGGGAGAGAATGGGCATCTTGCTCTTTCCACACAACAGTACACTGCTGCAGCCTCTTCTAGCATATGGTTTCTTCCTCATTCACAACGTTTGCAATCTTGGATACATTCTGATATTCCCTGGCCACACGTCCCTGTTTTCATCTGTGCAGTGTTGAGTATTCTGTACACCAGTTGATTATCGTCATCTCAGATTATTAAGGTATGATCCTTGGTTTAACATGAGTGCATGACATCCAAATGCAGTCAGTTTCTTTTCCTGGTTCACTTAAAATCTTCACTTATATCTGATGAATTTCTGATGGTGCCAGTGATGGTAATGATTTTATTTCTTTATATCCCACCTTTTTAATCAGTCCTGGCACTCAAGTGACCTTACAAAGTTAAAAGTGATCAGAAAAAAAACCCAAGTCACTAAAATACACAAATGTTAAACTACAATTATACTATCAATAAAGAATTTAAAAGCATTTTAAAAATACAGACAATACAGCACATTACGAAAAGCCATCTCTCCATGAGCGTTCAGTTTCCAAAGGCCTCTTGAAACAAACAAAAAGTCTTTTCCACTGGAGGGACACCACAGAAGGCACCAATCTAATCTCTCTAAGGAGGGAATACCAGACAGCAGCCACCAGAAAGGACCTCTCCTGTGCATCCACCAGATGTGTCTGTTTAGGTGGTGGGATGGACTGAAGCCTCTCACCAAAGCTCTCAAAACCTAGGAAGGTTCATGTGAGACAACAGGGTCCTTCAAATAATCTGGACACAAGCCATATAGGTCATAAGCAGCATTTTCAGTTGTGCCTGGAAAACAGACTAGTAGTCAGTGGAACTGTTGTAAGAAGGGTGCTTTATACTCCCTACAACTAATTCTAGTTAATAGTCTGGTTGTAGCTCTTTGAACCAGCTGAAGTTTCCAAATACTTTTCCAAGGCAGCCCCATGTCAAGTGTCTTACTGTAATCCAAATGGGGTGTAACTAAGTCATGTGTCATCATGGCCAGATCCAGCATCTTTAGGAACAGCCACAGTTGACACACTAGCTTAAGGGTGCAAAAACACACAGAAACAGGGGCCATTTCCACACTAGACTGTTACAGTGCTATTATTCCACTTTCAACATCCTATGGAAGGAATCCTGGGGTTTGCAGTTTAGGGCCAAGCCCCAGGCCCCTCCCTAAACTACAAAACCCAGGTTTCTGTAGAATGTTGAAAGTGGAATAATAGCACTATAAGAATCTAGCATGGAAATGACCTTGGCTTCCATGTTTAAAGCTGACTCCAACAGTAAACCCAAACTGCAAACCTGCATTTTCAGGTTTACCTACATAATCCTACCCAATTCCCTGATTTGCCTTTCAGTTGAGCAAGGGGCTATGCTACTTAAAAGATGGTTGGGGGGCAGATTTGGGATGTTGCACAATCAATAAAGAATTCTGACCTCCATAGTGATCAAAAAAGTGAGTTGCTATGGCTGAAGTCCAACTGACACTATCATACCTCATCAGTAGGACTCTGGCCATTGTTTACAACTCTTCTGGTGGTGGGCTACATGGCAGATCTAGCTGTGTGTGGATTCCACAATAGAATACGACTCTAGGGGATGATAATATCCCATCCTAATGCTTAAGAGTTAATTTTGTAAATCAGAGTTGGGCAAAGAACAGCTCTAGAGTTATAGGCAGCCCTCTAAAACTGTTTTTCTGCCCTTCAGAGTCCCGGGACCACCCTTATCTTGTAGGAAAAAGCGGGAGGGGGGAGATAGTTTGCCTTTCCTTTTTTTAAATATTTATTTATAATAAATTTTACATATAAATAGAAAAAGACAAAGAAAGTACATTGGTAATAATATGTTATATATACAAAACTCAAATAATGACAGGGTCTAATACCTAAGGAAAAAACATTATGGAGTTATTCAAACAGACATATACTTTACATACAGATACGAGTTATTAAAATGGAAAATCCAAGAATATAAGGAAAGATGTAAATAATATCTGAGTTGTGAAATTATTAAGCTATACATTATTAATACTACTACATATTCTGACGTATATGTAAATACCAAAACATAAGAGAAGCTAAGGAAAAAGGGGGAGGGGGAGAAAAAAGAAGAGGCTTCCTCATACAAAGAGATCACACTCTGTATTTTTTTTCCTGTGATAATTTGCCTTTCCTGAAAGCATGAAGGAGTAGCAATTCTTCTTTTAAATCCAGCTCCCCCAATCTGGTTATTTTTTTTAAATCAATTTTGCAAAACCAGAAGCAACCTGAATGCATCTGGGCACCTTTGTTTCATTTGGATGATCTGTGGGGCCCCTGGAGGGTTTCAGATTGACTCCAGATCTGCTTAATTTGGCCAGATCTGTTGTAAATAAAGAAAAATTATGTGGATGGGAACAAATTTCTGCAACTTGAATCCTCCTTAGCCCTCATAGCACTAAGTCATGTGTGTATAAATTACATTCCAGTGTGCCTAAAAGTTTCTTTGACTTCATTCATAGCTGCTCTGACACTTTGATCTCCAAACTGTATCTTCTGGCTCTCCTCCTCCTTCTCCTCAGGTGAAGAGAGTGACCACCACCTACCGAACGTCCATTGCTCTTCGAGAGCGCAACAAATCACTCAGGCTCTGGCGGAGATTGCGTGGAGGAGAGATTGGCCTGGAGACAGGGAATCCCACCTTCTACCAGACCTTCTCTACATACTCCTGGTCCTGGAATGTCTGCCAGGAATTGCTGACACCACGGGAACTCCGGGAGTATGATAACAAACTATATCGTCGTGCCTCTCGTTTGTCCACTCCTGCAGAGAAGCCAATCAGGGCAGGTGGGAGGCAAAGTGGAAGTAAGAAATAGATCCAGATGCTGCTGAACAGGACATCCTCCATTTCTTGTGGGGATGTTCTCCCAGAACGGTCTCCGGCTGGTATCCGGGTCACACTTCCTGCAATAGGAAATGCAGAGTTTCATCTTTATATGCTGGCTAATACAGTGAAAAGTTAAGGTGTAAGAGGCAATCCCTCTCTGTTGTTTCTCTCTTTGGCTTTCCTCAGTTTTTGAGTGTCCCCCAACAATGGGGCAGAGAGAAAAAAAGGACAGGAGGAAAGAATATATTTAATCTTGAGACTCAAGCACAGTTTTGTGAGTAGACCTCTTAAGCTTGTAATCTACATTTGAATGTCAGTCTCTTAATGTTGGGGCACATATGGATACCTTAGAGAAATCTGTCACTCTTCATATCCATCATTCTCTCCTCCCATGTGTAAGACTATCCAGTCCTCTCTACCCTTCAAGACCTGGGGCCCATTCACACTAAACAATTATAGCGCTATTATTTCACTGAAACTCCTATGATTCTGTCCTATGGAATCCTGGGATTGACAGTTTAGAGCGGAACATTTATAATTCAGAGACAGAGAACTCTAGTGCTTCCCTAAAATACAAACCCCTTGGAGTCATGGCACCTATAATGAAAGAATAGCACTACAACTGGCATGCAAAGGAAGTATGCCTTCCAATAGAGGTACGAATTAGAAAGTGGGCAGAAATCTTAAAGGTCACCTAACCCAAACCCCTCTTGGTGGGCAAAATCCACTGCTGCAGTACCTTTGTTACACCCTGGATTATTCAGGAATACAAAGAGAAATCAAACAACTAGTGGGAAGTACCACTCACTGTCACACTTTTTACTGTGCAAGGGAATGGGTAGTGCATATCTCATTCATCCTTCTGTGAAATGGGTTATTCTTCTCCATGTTTTGCAGATGAGAAATGTTATCTGTCCTAAGAGTTGCATTTAACATCCATACAGAGAGCCACAGGTTCCCTGGCCAAGACTGAGAATGTTGGAATTGTTCTCAGGCAAGAAGTAGAGCAGGGTGGGCAATGTCTGGACTATGGGCTACATGCAGCCCTTGGAACCCCTACAAGTGGTCCCTGAAACCTACCGCAAGCCACCAGGCTTCCCCAAAAAATGTTTTTTTTCCCTGTAGCAGCTTGCTTCCCTTAACCCTCCCCCAAAAAACCCAAACCTGCAAAAAACAGAAGGAAAAAATGGGTGAAAAATGGCAGTCAGATGTGACATCACATCACTTCCAGTATGTTGAAATGTGCCAGTGCAATCCACTGGGCAGATCAGGTTGGAAAAATGATCCCCACACCCTGCATAGTTGCCCACTTGTGATGTACACAGGAGGGAGCAACTTGAGGAAAATATTAAAGTGACAAGAGTGAAGTATGAATTTTGGCCTTCCAACCCAACCAGTTCAATTTGTTGTACAATAGACATCCAGTCTGTCTGCATATACATCAAAAAGACACCAAAAAAAGGTTAAAAACAATTATTTAAAAAGGAATGCATGAAATCAATTTTACAACACATAGTAACATATTACAAAATTTCATATGTTAACCAAGTTATGAAGGAAACATTTTGATGCTAAAAGAGTAAAACAAATATAGGCTTAATTTGCATATATTTCAATTTTTCCATTTAAAAAAAATTATTTTTTCCCCAAAAATTCTGACTTCAGAATTTCTAGAAATCTTCCATCTGTGCCTGCAGAAAAGTATTTTTAATATAAAAATAGTCTGTCCAATACTTCATTCTGTCATGCATGTTGCCTCCATGCCAACAGCAACCTGTGTATGAAGAAAGAGAGGATATGACTGGGTGTTCTACATGGTTGTAGTATCTTCTGCCACTGCCCTTAGGCTTAGCTGTTCCCTTTCAGCTTTGCTGTAATCTTCACAGTAAGGAGTGGATGATGGATTTTGCCAGCACTATATTACTGTGAGCTATGCCGGCTGTGATGCAGTGTATTTAGGGGTGACTTCATCTTAAACAGGCAGTTAAGTCTCAGTAGTTTATTAATATTCCATTGGTGACAGAAGTGAAAACTGCAAGAACTTATCTATTGATATGGATCAGCAAAGCTTTGCCTGCAGTTTTCAATTCTCTTTGAAGGTATGGCTGCAGAGACCATTATGAGGAGCATCTGCCCTTTAAAAATTTGCGAAACCATTGATTTGGCATCCAAAGGGAGTACTGGGATGGATGTGATATACCCTTTTGGGCATATGAGTACTGTGTATGATTGGAGTGGCCCAATGATTTTGGTAGGATTGTGTCAGTAGTGTAGTTAATGGGGGGGAAATCAAGGCAAATAAGAATTTTGCCCCTCAGGGGAAATTTTCCTTCAATCTCCACATTTTTAGCATTGCAGAGTGAAATACTGAAAATCGATCACATCTAAAACTCTTATATTTGCTGTGTTCATATTCCCTTGGTGATTCCCTTCCCACACATTCACTTACTGTGATTGCCTGCTCCTTCTCTTTGGGTGTCTAAACTCTATTTCTAAACATTCCACTGAAATTTTAAGTTCTTCTTCGTGGTCTCTGTGCCTCACACACTAGGAGCTCTCGCGCGTGTGCAGTAGCATTCGGAAGATTCTAGAACTTAGTAGCTTGGCAGGAACCTCTCCCCCATGCCTCCACTGAGCATGCTCAGCCTGCCGAGCAACAGTCTCTCCTCAGTTCTTTCTCGTCCGCCGTCGTGAACGGAAAGTTCTTTGCTTAGTGGCGTATCGGCTTATTTCTTCGATTGCTTTTCTTGGCTTGACTAACGGTTTTCAGATTTTTGACTACGTTTTCGGATCTTCAGACTTCATTTCTGGTATTTCGCACCCCTTTTATCCCCCCTTCACTTCTCTTCGTGACTCTTCAACTTCTTCTCTGCTCTTTCGCCTTCTGAGTTTCTCCTCCTTCTTGCACCTTGTTGTCTATGTCGGCCCTGTTTAAGAACTGCATAACCTGTGGTCGTAAGGTCACCTTGTCTGACGGACACCATGAGTGCCTCTTTTGTTTGGGTGAAACCCACAATGTAAAGGCATGTTCAATTTGTCGAGAGTTTACAGCCCAAACTCTACGAAACTGCTCGTCCCATTTGAAATCTTACTGCTGGGAGGAGTCCCTACGAGCAAAGGGACAGCCTGAGGTTTGCGCCGTCATGTCCGAGTCATCAACATTGGGACGACCTACGACCACCCCATCGACGGTGTCGGCGGCTGCTGCACCATCTGCGGCTACGGTATTGGGCTCGGTACCGCCCTCAAGGCCGCCGATATCATCGCTGTCAAGGAGCCCAAAATTGCCTTTGGCCGCTACGACCGCTCAGGAGGCACCTGCAGGCTCGCAGGCAACAAAACCATCCAGGCCTCTTACTGCCGCACAGCGGAAACACCCTGCCCCTCAGGACGTTTCCAAAGACAAGGAGGAGAAGAAAAAGAGGAAAGAGAAGCAGTGCTCTCCTTCCAAGGTAACCCAGCTCCCAACACCTCCACCGACTCAGCCCACTGAGGATCCAGGGGAGCAGTCGAACCAACAAGAGATCCTCGAGGTGTCGGACAAGGAGCAGGCCGTGGAGGTCTTGCCCTCAGAACCACCCGTTTTGACGGCTGCGGTACCCCCACCGAGTCACCGTAAGACGGTGGACCGCCAGGAGGAGATAGTGGCCCAACATCGGCCCATGCCCAGTCACTGGGCAGCGTCTGGTAGGAGCTCGTCTCGCTCTCCAGAACACAGAGTCAGACCTTGGTCACCATGCTATCGCGAAGCGTACACCGAGAGGGCCCACTCTCACCCCTCCACTGACTCACCGCTCACCTCCACTTCCCATATCACAAGGTACGGTCAGGAACATATGTGGCGAGAGTACCCGGCCTCGTACCTCTCTTACTCACCATCTTACAGAGGTAGGTACCACCAATACCCAAGACATTGGTCACTCTACTGGAGGTCCTGTTCGCCTTCCAGGGAGAGGTACCACTCCCGGTATCAGAGGTCACCGAGCCAATCAGTTTCCAGATCACCTTGCCATCAGAGGTCCAGGGAGCCCACACCCTGCTATAGGGCGGTGTCTCCTCCCCTGAGGGTAACCTTGACTGCCACCCGTCCGGTTACCGAGTCTGCCTTGACACAGATGACGGCCCCAGCCACAACGGTAACACAGGCGATACAGCGTGCACGGCCTGCTGTGGTGCCGATTACAACATCATCGACACCTCAGCCAACAGCCATGGCCATCTTGCCACCTATGGTACCAGTAACCACCATGGCACCAACAGTTACCCTGGCGTTACCACCCCAGAGATCATTGAGGGAGAGGTCTGCCGACAGATTGCTGTCTCACTCTTCACAGTCATACGAGACTGATTCCAACTCCGACGAGTCTACACCTACATCCCACGAGTTGCCACCCTTGGTCTTCGGAGAACCAGGACCTGAGTCGGCACTGGAGGACGTGAAGCGGTTCTCCGCCATCCTCCTTCGGATGGCTACAGCGCTTGGACTAAAGGTCGCAGACTCGGCTCCAATGGTACAGGACCCGGTATTTCAATACGTTGATACCGTTCCGCCTTCCACTGCACTGTTGCTGTTTCTACCGGCCCTCATGGAGGCCCTGAAACATCCTTGGGCCAAGCCGGCGTCTGCCCAGCCAATTCCACATCGGCTCAAGCATTTGTACCGCACACGGAAGGAGGACGCTGAGTTCCTCTTCAACCACCCAGTGCCGAACTCCATAGTCGTAGAATCCACACAGACCAAAGGCGGCAAGAGGGCACACACCACTCCGCCAGATTGTGAGGGTCGCAGGCTGGCTTGACACCTTCGGAAGGAGGTTCTACACCGCCTCCTCCCTAATCGCCAGGGTGTCAAACACACAGGCTTGCCTGGCAGCCTATCTACGGAACCTGCTCGACAGGTTCTGCCCACTTCTGGCCAACCTTCCTGAAGAGAGCTGCGCAAGTGCCATGCAATTTTTCAGTTGGCACTTGTGAATGAGCAGATTATCTCTTTGAGGCATACCGTGGAGGTTGCAGCGAGAGTTATGGTGGGCTTCGTTGCCCTACAACAGTACACGTGGCTTCGATTGTCGGGACTGCAGGAGGACAGTCAGAGAAGGATCGAGGACCTCCCCTTCGACGACCAAGGACTATTTAATGCCACAACCGATGAGGCAATAGATCATCTTGTCAAGGCGCGACTAACCGCCAAGAAGATGGGCATACACCAGCCACCTCTGCCTCGTCGTGGCTTCAGTTTTCGACCATTGTGGCGCAGGTCCTCGTCCACCACCTACCAACAACGGTTTCCTCACTCAGCTACATCTCGACCATCCAACGCGTCCTCAGCACGAAGGCCTCTTCAGAGACGCCCATCTTCTTCTTCTAAGAAGTCTTCATCTGGGACAAAATCCCGGTTTTGACCAACTTCGCAGGTCGCCACCACAACCAACCTTCCGCCTGCCAGCAGCCTTCGAAGATCAACTGAGCCTGGCCAGACACCTTGCCGAGTGGCGCCAAGTCACCACGGACTCTTGGGTTCTTTCCATCGTCCATCTTGGCTATGCCATAGAATTTCAAGATATTCCACTGCAAAGCGTCTACTATTCCATCCCAGCCAGCTTGGTCCTGCTGGAAGAGATCCAGTCCCTACTTCAAAAAGGAGCGATCGAGAGACTTCCGTCCTCAGCCAGAACCACCGGCTTCTTCTCCCGGTACTTCACGGTACCAAAGTTGGACAGAACCCCGCGGCCTATCCTGGACCTCAGAGGGGTGAATGACTACATCTGCCCCAAGAGGTTCAAAATGGTCACCCTAGCTTCGATCCTACCCTTCCTCCAACAAGGGGACTGGTTCGCCTCCATCGATCTTCGGGATGCCTATTTCCACATCGCCATTCGCCCGCAGCACAGATGATACCTATGGTTCGCAGTCGATGGCACCTGTTACCAATACAGGGTGCTACCGTTCGGACTCTTCACCGCTCCCAGGGTCTTCACCAAATGCATGGCCCCAGTGGTATCATACCTGCGGATGAAGGGCGTCTTGATCTACCCATACCTGGACGACTGGCTGTTGGTGGCGACCTGCGGACAAAAACTCTACAAGGACATACACCGGACACTCACCCTTCTGACCCGTCTCGGTCTCCGGGTCAACCCGAAAAAGTCCCATCTTGAGCCAGCAAGGGTTCTCGATTTCATCGGGGCAACACTGGACTCGGTATCGGCCAAGGCCTACTTGCCAACAGACCACACACGGACCCTTCATCGGGCCGCGTCTTCAGTCTTCAATGCCCTGACAGTATCAGCGAGGAGAATCCAGCAACTCCCTGGGTACATGGCCTCAACTACCACTGTTACCTACCTGTCCAGACTCCATGCTCGACCTCTTCAGCACTGGTTCGTCCAAGTATTCAATCCGCTTCAGGACAACCAGAAATGTTGGCTTCGGATACCTCCGCAGGTCCGTCACTCCCTGCTATGGTGGCAGTCTTACAGCCATCTCCTCTCAGGGATGCCTTTTCGGGAACCGTCTCCACGGCTCACGGTAACAACAGGCGCTTCCCTTTTCGGATGGGGAGCCCATTGTGGTGGCCTCGGAGTCCAGGGCCAGTGGATCAACGATGAGACCGTCCTCCACATCAACGCCCTGGAGCTGCTTGCCATCTGGAAAGCTCTGAGGGCATTTCGACACCTGGTGGCGGGCCATACGGTGTTGATCTTAACGGACAACACAACGGCGGTTTGCTATGTCAACAAGCAAGGAGGGACTCATTCAACCACCCTCCTCAACATAGCCCTCGACCTCTGGGACTGGTGTGTCTCGCTTCAGATCCATTCAGTAGCGGTGCACCTGGCCAGGCAGGAAAACACTACAGCGGACGCCCTCAGCAGGGACACCTTTTGCCACCACGAGTGCTCCCTCTCGAGCGAGGCATTCCGGATGATACAAGACCGGTGGGGCAAGCCGACGATCGACCTCTTCACTTCACAACAGAACGCGAAGTGCCGCCAGTACTGCTTGAGGGCCAGCCAGGGTCACGACTCCATTGGTGACGCTTTCCAGTTTGGGTGGAATGAGAGACTCCTCTATGCGTTCCCTCCGTTTCCCCTCCTGGACCGAGTGGTCTCCAAGATCCTCACAGGCTGAGCATACGTCGTCCTCATAGCCCCATACTGGCCAAGGCAGCACTGGTTCGGCCCCCTGTTCGAGGCCGCTCGCGGTCGACTCCTCAGGCTCCCGACAACATCAGCCCTCCTGTTACACTCCAACGGTCTCGTTCTCCATCCAGACCTGCCACTCCTGGCCCTCCATGCCTAGCGGATATCGCCCTAGACAATCCCGTCATCGGTAACGTCTTGACCATGGCCAGGAAGGAGTCGACACGCCACAACTATCACTACAAATGGCAACGATTCGTGGCCTTTGCAGAGACACAACAGGAGCCGGTATCGCCTGTCAAACTGCCTACCGTGCTCCATTTCCTTCTACACCTTCTGCAGCAGGGCCTAGCCTTTCCTTCCCTGAAGGTCTACCTTGCCACTATCATGGCTTACCAACCTCCACGGTCTTCATCGGCAGCTCTCTTCTGCGATGATACTGTGAAGTGGTTTCTGAAGGGCCTGTAGCACATTTGTCCACCGGTATCGCCACCGCTACCGCCGTGGTCGCTTTCCTTGGTGCTATCGCAGTTGACGAGACTGCCCTTCGAGCCCATGGCCACCGCTGATAGCAGGCTTCTCACCATGAAAACTGCCTTCTTGGTGGCTGTCAGCTCAGCCAGAGGGGAAAGTGAGTTGACAGCCTTACGCTCTGACGAACCCTACCTCGTCTTCCATAGAGACAAGGTGGTCCTCCAGCCTGACATCTCCTTCTTGCCAAAGGTGGTGTCCAACTTCCATCTCAGTCAAGACATCATCTTGCCAACCTTTTATCCAGACCCGACTACACCTTTGGAGCGATCCCTCCACTCCCTGGATGTTCATCGGGCCTTGGCCTTCTACACAGACAGGACTGCTTCCTTTCGACAGACCCTGCACTTTTTTGTTTGCTATGGAAGGCGTCGAAGAGGCCACAAGCTATCCACCCAACGCTTCTCGAAGTGGGTGGCCCAGACTATCCTGCTGGCGTATGAGATGGCTAGGAAGCCTCCGCCAGCCTTGCTTTGGGCTCATTCCACCAGAGCCGTGGCGACATCAGCAGCCCTTCTGCGAGAAGTCGATCTGCAGGAACTGTGCCGTGTGGCGACTTGGTCCCAGCCATCGACCTTTGTGCACCACTACAGACTTGACTGCCGGTCCCGTAGAGATGCCCATTTCGGACGTGAGGTGCTGGCTTCCGTTCTCTAGGACCTGACCCACCATCCAACCGGTAAGCTACAAAATCTCCTAGTGTGTGAGGCACAGAGACCACGAAAAAGAAGAACAGGTTGCTTACCTGTAACTGTGGTTCTTCGAGTGGTCATCTGTGCCCTCACACACACCTGCCCAGCTGTCCCCTCTTTCTCAGGTCCCTTATTGGCAGACTACAGAACTGAGGAGAGACCGTTGCTTGGCGGGCTGAGCATGCTCAGTGCAGGCATGGGGGAGGGGTTCCCACCAAGCTACTAAGCTCTAGAATCTTCCAAATGCTACCGCGCATGCGCGAATGCTCCTAGTGTGTGAGGTCACGGATGGTCACTCGAAGAACCACAGTTACAGGTAAGCAACCTGTTCTTACTGTAATGCTTGAAATTTGGGGACTGAAGTAGGACATAATTCTTATTGCCAGTGCCCTCATTTTGCCCCTCTGCTCATGTTTATCCCACTGGGTTGTGTAGGTGTATGGTAGAATCTGAGGCCTTGTGCTGACCTCTGTTACTTTCATAAGCTGGTAGCTATAGTCCACTTGTCCAAACAGTTTTGTACAAATGCTTCTAGTATGAGTGCTCAGAACAGAAATTTTGCATTTGACCATGAAAATATAGGCTTCTCTTCCTACACTGCTTGTATGATAAATACATGCAATATATTTACTGAATGGTGACATTAAGAGTTTTGTCTTCAGACAGAACGTCAAAGTGCGTGTCTCTTCTGAATACTGGTAAATTTGTCCTACTGATGTATGTATGAATGTCAATAGGCACAAGTGCTGAGACCATCTGAGGGAAAGAAAGCAACAGACAAGGTGTCCCTCCATTGAGCCTGGATCTAGCTTCAGCTAAGAACTGGAGCTCCTCCCTCCGAATACCAACTGCTCCTGCTGTGGCCACTAGAAGAGAGACAGCAGGAGCCCTTCTGTTGTGTTTAAATCCAGTTTTATGATCTCAGAGCTTACTGCATGCTGAATGGAACTATGTGTGGAAGTTTTCAATCAAGATGCTAATGCCTAGGTTTGCTTTGATTTCTCCACCTTCTCAAACCCTTCCTTTTTCATCACATCTTTTAGGTTATAAGCCTGTGGGCAGGGGCTGTCTCATTGCTAATGTCTATATTCTGCTCTGGGACTTTTTTTATTTATTAGGTGGCAAAGAGCAGAGTAAATTAGTAAATGGAATAAATATATATGTCAAAAGGCTGAAAAACATTTAGAGTGGGGTCTTTATACTTGATTTAAAAAAATTATCTAGCTTCCTTGAAAAACAAAAGTCTCATGGTCACTAGACTAGAGGTGGAAAGAATATTTGTGTGCTATTTATTACTCAGCCAAGAAAGGTGTTTCCTAACATTCAGAAAAAACACAGGCAGCCGTAAAGTTACTGCAAGTTTGTTTGCACTTCATGAAGTATTTGCTGCCTGTATTCTTCCTGATGGTCGTAAACATGGTCGCATTTTAACTGATTTTAATAATCTTCTTTTAACATTATATTCTTTAGTGTGTGTGTGTGTGCGCGCGCGTGCCTTTGAGTGACCTGTTGACTTGTGGTGACCCCCATGAATTTCATAGGACTTTCTTAGGCAAAGAATACTCAGAGATTATTTTGCCAGTTCCGTCCTTTGAAATATAGCCTACAGCACTTGGTATTTGTTGGCAGTCTCCCAGCCAGTGTGATGTAGTGGTTTGAATGTTAGATTACAACTCTAGAGACTAGGGTTTGGAAAGCCACTGGCTGACTTTAGGCAAGTCACATTCTCTCAGCTTCAGAGGAAGGCAAAGACAAGCCTTCTCTGAACAAATCTTGCCAAGAAAACTCTGTAATAGGATCACCGTAAGTTGGAAATGACGTGAGGTTATGCAGCAACAACTGCTGGTCATGACCTATAAAGCCCTATACAGCTTCGGTCCAGACTATTTGAAAGACTGTATCTGTCCATATGAATCTGCTAGTTTTAAGATCCACAGGGGAATGCTTTCTCTTGGTCCTACTACGATTCCAGGCTTGCTTAATGAGGACATGGGACAGAGTCTTCTCAGAGGTTGCTCCCACCCTCAGGAACTCTCTTTCGCAGGAAGCTAGGCTGGCCCCCTCCCTGCTTTCCTTCCACCAGCAGCCAAAACCATTTCTGTTCAAGCAGACTTTTAAAGTGTGAGCAGGAGAGCATTTTATTTTTATTAGGATGCTCTAGTGATTTTTTAACAAATTTTTGTATGTTTTTATAATTTTATGCTGTTCTATATGGTTGACTTTAATTGCCTTTAAATGTTATTGTCAATGTTTTAAACTGTTCTGGAAGGTGCCTTAGGTCTCATTCTGGGGAAAAGGTAGCATATAGAAATGAATAAATAATAAATAAACAACAAAACTATTTAATACATTTTAGCCTATTAAAATCAGTTTATTGTTTCATTGTTGTTTATTGTTTACTGTTTACGTTGTTTTGAAGTGAGCATGTTATTTTATTGTATGCTCCCCTGAGATCTTTACACAGGGGGTGGAATATGAATATGAATATTTAAATCAAGGAATAAATAGAAATAGAACCGAGGGAGACTATAATGCCCCATCCATGAAGGTTAAAAAAGGATCTTTAAAATTTTAATGCCTTCTCTTAGCCCCTGCCATATTGGTCACTATGAACCATGACCAAGAGATGGTCAGTCTTTCATGTAGGTAGCAATAATCACTATTTTACATTAAAATGGGGAGGGAATGTCTGGTGAAGAATGAGGAAGGCACTTGGTGGTATTTGATAATGTCAAAACATACCTTTGGTTTTGCACGTTCACCATAACCATCATCATGATGTAACTACTTACAAAAGCACCTAACTATACTAATTCTTGTATGTAAATAAAGAACAAACTAGCCTTTTAATTGCTGGAGTCTTGAGTGCTTCTTTTCTGGAAACAGCCATGCCGAAGCATTCCTGCATGGCTGGATGGTAGTTCTGCCCCTAGAAATACTTTTACCTAATTCAGACGTGAGGCTGGTTGTGGCTGTGATAGAAAAACATTCTGTGCACAAAAATACTTTCCCCTTAATTCACATTTTGCAACTGCAGTCTATAATGCAAAGATAGCTTCCCAGACTGGGCCCTCATCCAGACTGATTTCTCCCACAAAGAACATTTACACAGTAGTCTACTCTGAAACAACAGACTTCAAAACTTTGTGTGAACTGTGTTTGATTTTTTTTAAAGCAAGAGTAAGTAAGGGCCATCTTTTATACCTTACAGTTTGACCAGTCTCTTTTGCCCGAAGAAGACTTCTATGTAACTTGAAGCCTTGAACGCTCCTGTGACAAGGCTTGCTTTTCTCTTTACAGACTATATGGCAGCTTCCTCCACCCCTATCCCCCAGATCTGCTAGAGCACCTTGCCATTTTATACATCTCTGCCTTTCCCTCGAGACACCACCTTCATGTAAAAAGGGTAAATCCTTTCCGTTGTTATTTAGAATGATTTACTCATCTACGGTAGCATCTCTCTGCCTGGCCAGAACTACTGAAAATTATCCAGCCGAGCCAAAATTTATAAAAATATACTATAATATTTATTAAAAGAGAATAAAGTATTGGTCGTATGTGCATTTCCAAGCTCACACAGATCTTCAGAATGCATTTAAACAGTTTCTTATACCTTTAGCATAAAGGCACAGGTCTCTCTCTGTCTCTCTCTCACACACACAACACACACACACAGCCATCTGGTGACCCTTTTGCCAAAGGCTCTGTTCCCCAATCCCAATCACTCTCTCTGACCAGATTCAAAAGTAGGTTGATTTCTCATCTGTCCCTCTCTCTAGGCTTTCTTTGAGAAAACACACCCTTTTCATTCAGCCACCGTTGATTGACAGAAAAAAAACTCTAGCTGGCCCTAACTCCCTGAAGTCTGACTGTAAACCAAATCAGTGTGCCTACTATATAAGCCTCTTCACCACAGCCCTCCAACCCTTCCTTCCCACTAATGGGTTGGGTTTCTCTGTGGAATGGTCATTCTGGTTCCACAGCAACCTGTTGCTGGGCAGCTTCTACCACTTGGAATAGCTACTTCCCCTAGGGTCAGTCACAACTCCATTCATAAATACAAAGTAGTCCCATACAAGATATATGCTTCAGAGAGCATTTTAATAGGAATTTTCAAAAAGCAATATACAATACTTGAGCAAGTTTAAATGCATTTATACCAGACATGGATTTCTGAGTTCCTACCTACCAGTAGCATCTACATGGGCTAAGCAGTGTGTTAAGCACTTTGTTAATCTGGGTCCAAATGTCTGTTAACTAAAGCTCATGAATTGTTTCTGATGGAAAAATTAGCCCAGCTGCTATTGCATAGCTAGCCTCCTTTTGTCAAAGGAACTGAAAGTAACAATCCGCAAGACTCACTTTTGCAATGCTAGATGGCACAGTCCTTTTTCGGCTGTGTTGTGTGCTTCTTTTTTGGCCCTATTTTTTGGCCCATTTAGACTGTCCCACAGACACTGAACAACAACAACAAGATGTAGAAAAGTGGTGGACACCTTCCATGCTGGGAAACCACACTGACCCTACCTGAACCCACTGGGTACCTCTACACTGGTTGAATTTTGGATATATGGAAACAGCAAAATCCATCTCTACCTCTCAAGATAAATTATGCATTTGAGAACATGACTCAGCACCATAACAAAGTGTTTTCTCCCTGCATATCTTGCTGTAAGGGAGATTTGATGTTGCTACCACAGGAACAAACTTTTGGTAGTGCAGTGGTAAACTGTGTGGCACTTAATGTGTGTGTGATGAGGGCTTCACAAAACAATTGGGAACACTTTCTGTGACCTGCACATTGCCCACTTGATCAAAAAACAAAGGAAGCAACTATATGAGTCAGACCACTAGTGCATTTGGCTGGCATTTTCAATTCTGACCAGTAGCTGCTCTTTGAGGTCACTCTTAATACTGCCTGTAGATCCCTGGTATTTTCTCATGGTCATCTCCCAGAGGTCCAGCAGGGGATGTGTACAGCACTGGAAAGTTGCCTGCCCCAGTGTAAAGACTTATTGTGGGGGGGGGAAGCTTTCATACATTGACTGTTAGGATCTTGGCTACTGTTATTGCAGGTTAGACCTCCTTGGAGATACCCCTAGATATCATTTTGATATCAATAATTTGGCTCTCTTCTACCACCCCTCTCCACATGTTTGTGAGGCCCACGAACAAGCACAGACTAGGCGCGGCCACTAATTGCTGGACATTCCATTCTCCACCCAGGCAGGCCAGAAATAGCCAGATCCTTGCTTTAGGAGACCTCTCTGCAAACACCCTCATTATGTATGCACACTGTTTACAAAGGACTCCCTGCCCCGAGCAGGCAACCTGGCAAGCTGAATACTCAACTGCCAAGCACTCTGCACTTGCATACTGGCTAACTCTTTGTCAATTCAGACTTAACTCAATCATGCTAAATTCTGACCTTTCCAAAGCTTTGTCCCGCTCCTAAATCGCATTGTTTTCCCCAAGTATGGCATAGCCTGCAGTCACATTTCTCCCTATAAAAACCCCTGATTCCAAGACCTTCCTCGGATCTCTCCCGAGTTCCAGACCATCTTGCTGCCGCTTTGCCCGCCGAGTTTTCCCTCAGCCCCACGTGCTGAGCTACATCACACCCCAGCATCACTCTCTATCTGCTTTCCGGGCTTCAGGAACAGGTTCCGTATCATCCGAATCAACTATCCCTCTCAAAAATCCCACTATCCAACTCAAACGTTTATTTTCCTTAGTTATCTGTGTGCGTGTGTTGCTTACATTGTGTGCCTGTATTTAATAAAGATCATTCATTATTTCCAAGACGGTTTGCTTCTTGACTTGGCCTGACCCCGTAAACATTGGGTTACAAGATCCTGCTGCGTTACCCTGCCTCTCGTTTTGCCAGCAGTGCTCTAAGCTAATTTTCCCCAAAGTGTGTTGTTGTTTGGTTATTTAGGTGTCCCTCCCGGGACCCCAGTAAACAGGGTAA
>CAOLHI010002665.1:0-233493 GCA_948474755.1 Ctenosaura bakeri | reverse complement strand
ACAAAAAGTTCAGTTTAATTTTTAGTCCCAGCTAGAGGGAATTGGTGGGAACACAGTAAAACAATAGTTATATAAATCTCATGGATTAAATGGGTTTACTGTTGTTGGGTTGGACCAATAAGTTTTCCCTTAAAGAAAGGAATCTTTGCTTGTATGAATGTGATATAAAGTGTGGATTTTCAATCTGCATCACAGAGACCATGTAAATACAAGCCACACTGATCAATGCTTTGACTCATGGGTCATTTAGCCTGACATCATCCAGCATGAGTTTGTGGTAGGCTTCTAGGAGAGATGACCTAAAGGCAATGCATTGTGGTGTTTCCTTCTGAAAATTCTATTGTGAGATCAGTTTGAATCTTTTGGTATGTTAGCTTAGCAATGCTTCTGTGTTGATCTTGCAGTGGGCAAATGAAAGTGGGACATCCTTAAAATGTAAAACATCTTGCTATTTTAATAATCCCTTGCGGTATGTTTTCACTTTAGCAATAATTGTATTTTCTTTCTGCGTATTTTATTTAACAACATTGCAGGGCTTGCCTAATCTTTTCCATGTGTGGGGTGTGCTGCGTCCTACAGGGAGAAAAAAAACGCTTATCATTCCCAAGAAGTCATCACAGACCCTTAAATTATTCATGGTGATGAGCCAAAGGGTAAAATGCGCACAAGACCTTTTGGTGCCACAAGTAGCTATGGTGGTGGCGTGATCTTGAGAATTCACAAGTTGGGAGTAAATTTACAATTCAAACATTTGTAATTCAATAATGGGAGGTAATCAGAAAGAAAGCAGAAAAGGACAAGCCACAAACCAGTAGTTGTTTTGCTACGACTGATGGTGACTTGAGATTTGTGGCTGGTTTCTTGTTTGCCTGCTGTGTGGTGGCTTTCAGATAATATGCTGCCTTTTGTTATGAAGAAAGCGTGACTATCGATAACATCAGTGTTTTAATACAAAATGAACTAGTTAAGCTAAGGGCTAGTCGGTATGGCTACTGAGAGAAGGATCGGTGCCTGAAAAACCTTCACAAGCAAGTTCTGTACCCAATAATGCTGCCAATAGTGTTGCCAGAATGAAAACTGGAGGTGGCTCCTGTACCTTTAATGGCGATGTAGAGGAGAAAGTTTAAACAGGTGTTGCTTGTTGTCTGGCTGCATAACAAGCAACATCTGCTAAAAGGGACAAATAATGCATGCATACACTTATATCAATCAAGCCAGCTTGTCTTTCAGCAAAACCTATCCATTTGCTCTCTTCCCCCATGCTTAGAAGATACTTGTTGTTTCTGGTTAATGAAAGTATGCCTTAACAAGTCATAAAGTCCTTCCTTTCATAGCGTAACATTTAGTTACAATTCAAGTTACAAAATTGTAGCCTCATTAAATGATGTGGGGAGGAGGAAATCACATGGTTCAAACTTGGCTTACAGTGGGCCTCATATGGCTGCATCCAGATTTTGAAATAATTTAAATGTAACTAATTTCATTACATCTGAGGAATGGAAAGCAAAAGAGTTACTTCGGAAATGTAACTATGACATTTATCCCTCCTTGGAATTCTAACAGTAACTAATTATGTGTATGAAATAATTTGTGGAGCTATGCAAAATACCATTTCATTGATGACAAAGTTCCTATTTGCTGGTATAACTACACCAATGATGGTAGAGAAGGCAGCTGAGATGGTGCTCTTCTAGCCAAGGAAAATGGGCTGGTGGTACTGCAATAACAGGGTGAAATCTATCCCCATTAAGAGATAAAGCTGCCCTGACAGTTATCACCAGGGAGCTGCTAGGACCACTTTATCTCCTCATAGGGATGGCTTACATTGCTATTCCCCCAGTGCTACCAAGCCCCATTTTTTTTAAAAAAAAGATTTACACAGGTATAACTGAGCTGTATGCTGGTGTAAGTTATGAACAGTATTCCAGCCCACAACATAAGTCCACCTGCCCTGACATTCCTAAGAAAGTTATTTAAAGAATGTTTTGAGTTGACCATATCCCACATGTTGACATACAGTAATAATTTTACCTTGCCAAACTCTCAGGAAGGAAGCCAATTTCTTATTGCATGTGATAGTTCATTTCCTTAACTCCTCCAAAAATGGCCTCCCAAGCAGGAGCACAAAGAGTGTCATTTTTTATCAAATGTTCATGTATTTTATTCTTGGTTGAATGGCAGGAATGCAGGCCGTTGTGCAAATCAGGGATTCAGCTTGTGCAGTGAAGCTTGCCCAGGAGAATACTAGGATGGTAAATCATGCCCGACAGGCCATTGTCCTCCTGAAGAGCTTTGCTTTTGTTTCGGTTGGCACTAGAGTTGGGGCTTTGTATTCTGGATACTGTAAGCAAACAGCAAAAACGCCACACTATGAGCTGGCGGGTGGGGACAATGTGAGTATGGTAAACATTGTTCTAAGCCACGTTGTGGTTTTGAAAATACTATAGGTCCTTTTTCCCAAGAAAAGACTCTATGAAGCTGCTACCTATGTATATATTATGTATGGCTGCAGCACATGTGATGTATTCTACTCTCCAGATCCAAGCCTCAGTGGCAGCAAGGACCCTCAGACAACTGCAAGGGCCCCAGGGGGCATGGGTTCTGTGAGCCAGTATTTTTGTGGGGCAGACTTCATTTTGACTTATCATATTGCACTAGAGCAATGGGAAATATACAATGGGAGTTTGCAGCTGCCTGCCATTTTTACCAGGTGACTGTGCGGCCCACCGACATAGTATTGTCTCCAGCAAATACTTCTAAGGAAGACCTCCCCAGAGTTGGCCTGGTCCTACGGATCAACTATGGGAAATTGAACAAGGCTTGGCTAGGGCTACTATTGCCTGCATGGCTAGTGTGTGAGCTTCCTGTAGGGGTTAGGATGGCTACATGTGGACAGAATGCAGAACTAGCTGGGCTTTGGTCTTACCCAGCAGGGTTAACTTTGGCCCTTTTCGCATTAAGGTTTCTCGCGCGAGCGGGGGAGGGCAGCTCGCGCAAGAAGCCTTTTCTGGGAAGCTGCCGCTTCCTCGCTCGTTCCTTCCGCAGGCGAAGGAACGAGCGGGGAAGCGGCAGCCTCCCGGAGGCGGAGGCGGCTCGCACATCTGCCCCCCGCGAAGCAGGAGACTCGTGCATCTGTCCCCCCCAGCGCGCGCGCGAGAAAGGAGGCTGTCGCGTCTGTCCCCCCGCGCACGCCAAGCAGGAGGCTGTCGCATCCGTCCCCCGCCCATGCACGCGCCAAGCAGGAGGCTGTCGTGTCCGTCGCGCTAGCGCCCCGCCCCTTCCTTCCGCAGGGGCGGAGGGAAGGAAGCGCGACCCGGCAGCCTCCCTGACGCTCCGCACAGGAGGTAAGTGCGCTAGGAGCGTTGCGCAAGCGCGGGTGATTTTTGCTTCGAGGCGAAAATAAAAAAAACCGCGATCGCGCCGCTTCAGCCCCGTGAGCCTGGCGGAAGTGGGGGTGCGTCGTGCAGAGCGACGCTCCCACTCTCGCGAGGCTCACGGGGCTGTCGCGCGACAGAAAGCCCGTGCAAAAAGTTATGTTCTTTGTTGTTTCTGAATGACCTCTTCTTCAGAAACTGGCTAGTTTGGACCTGCTGTTTGGATGGGCCATAGGACAAGAAGGCCGTTTCTGCACTACACTGTTATAGTGCTATTATTCCACTTTCGACATCGTATGAAATCCTGGGATTTGTAGTTTAGAGGGGAATTTGTAGTTTAGAGGGGAATTTAGAATTGGGCCTCAGTTAAGCTACAAACCCCAGAATTCCAGAGGACGTTGAAGGTGGAATAATAGCACTATAACAATGTAGTGTGGAAATGGCCAAAGATACAAAGAAACTTGAATATTGAATCAAGGATAATGCTGACAGATGTTCAAATAGATGCTAGATCCTGATTGAAGCCAATTCAGAAATGAGTAATTTCTGAATCATTCACTTATGAAATCAAAACAATACTACCACCCTGCTGGTGACTTCAGGAAGTAGATTCAGTACTACACATTGCTAGTAACACCAACAGGGAGGTGATGTATTTTAAGCATTTACTGCTGCCTGACCTGATTAAACTGAGTAAAGGGGTAGTCTGAAGGGGAAAGGTATTCATATGACTGTCTCTCCCATTAGGTAAATGTGGTAGGCAACTAAGGAAGCAGATTTTGGGGTAGGAATGTAATTCTTTGCTAATTTTTCTTGAAGAAAGTAACAGGTAATTTCAACAGTTTTCTTCCTGCTGTGAGAAAATCATCAGAAATGGCACACATTTTGAAGACTATGTGCAGTTCAGGCCTTATTTCATGAAAAAAAAATCTGCACAAAATATTATTTCCATTGAAGAAAAGTCTGTTTCCTGCACATGAAATGCTGTTTTGTCTGCAAAACAATCAGGTAAGAATTTTGCACAGAGTGAGTGCTGAACTGCAAAGATTCCCATCAGTCCAGAGTTCTTCTCATCAGGCTTTCTTGAAACTTGAGAAATACATTTTGCAACAATTTTTCAAATATTTTTGAATATTCTTTGCATCTATATTTGAATGTTTTGAAAAGGTAACAAATAGTTTTTGTTTTATTTGTTTTTAATGATGTTTTACTAAAGGAAAAAGGTGTTTGTAAGATACCTTCAGTGTCTTTTTCTCATACTTGCACGGCCTTTCTCTGTTGACATGTGTATAATGGCATCTTTCACATTGCATGGCTTTAGCGATGTGAGTCCACTTCAACTGCCATGGGTCCAATTCTCTAAAATTCTGGGACTTGAAAAATAGAAAAGGGCATTTAGAATTCTTGGTCAAAGAATTCTTCTGGAGCTTCTGACCAAACTACAAATCCAAAAATTCCATACGTTTTGTCATGCCAGTTAAAGTGTGATCATAGTACTATTTTTGTTGACCCTCCACATTTGTGGGTTTCACTTTTGGCAATTTGATTATTCATTGATTACTTGCTACTCCCTCTGCTGTTGCCCCAGGCCATTTTTAATAATTATTGCAAGCCTCACGAGACTGAGAGATGCCAACGAGGCTTGTAAATCACTATTAAAAATGGTGTATGGCACCAGTGTAGGTGGTAGCAAGCCCCACCAGCTGCCCACTTCTGCCTTGCAAAGGGATAAAAGTGGCATCCATGGTGGGTTGAATACACTGATTATACTTTTTGGTGGATTAAATATGGTTTGGAGAGATCTTAGAGTTATTCATGAGGAGTTCATTTCTTTTTTCACTTTTGTGGAGGTCCTGTGCCCGTAACCCAGTGAATGTGTATTGCGTAGTGTGAAAAGGGCCAGGATCTCCCCTTCTGCTCTCATTTCACTGATGTTTATAAAATGTAGACGTGTATCATGTTATTACAATTATAAGCAAAGCATAATTCATAAATACGTGTTAAGAATCGTACTGCAGTCTCTCTTGCCATTTCCTCACTATACTTTCAACATCCTATGGAATCCTGGGTTTTGTAGTTTAGGGAGGGACCTTTAGAATCCTCAGCCAGAGAGCTCTGTGGCCTCAGTAAACTACAAACCTCAGAATTCCACAGGATGTTCAAAGTGGAATAATAACGCCATAACAGTGTAGGGCAGAAATGGCCTCAGTCACTTTGCTAATGTCAGAGGTGGAGAGAATGAGGAAAGAATGTAAGAAGGACTATGTAGAAATGTGCAAATAATTTGACTCAGCACAAGAAAGCAAAAGTACAATCTATGCTGTTTCAAAACACTGATTTGGGTCTGTGTGCAATGAAAGGGTATAGAAGTACATGAGATAAATGTTAAGATTGGAGAAATCAAGGAAGAAATGAGAGCCAAAGAGAACTTAAACTGTGTTAAACTGGTAGTGTGCAACTGACAATATATTTGTTCATTCATTCATTCATTTATTAACTTTACCAATTGATAGTTCTTTGGGAGAAAAGAAAAAATAAATAAATTACCCAAAATGGCAAGTATTGAATTGATGTAAGGAGAGCCCAAAATTATTACTTGAAAATAACATCATTGATGTTTATTGAGTAAAAGAATGACTCCCCAAATTGCTGCTGAAATTTTGATGAATTAGAGGTAACGCATTAATTTTAATAAATTATGTCTAAGCTCTGCAGTGGAAGAGAAAGGATGAGAAAATCTGTGAGGCTAAAGATAAACATCAAAGCTCTGGATGAGAACTGGCTCACAGGCCTTATCTACAAGAAACTCTGATACCCGGTGAGCCACAATTGTTTCATCATGGCAGCAACTTCAGTGAATCAAGAGACTAAATTACTGCTCCTGGGACCTACTGGGGATCCCGCAGACTTTCCAAATATGAAGAAAAAAAGGTATTGAAAAACTGTTTTTTGTTTTTTAGAAATGTTAACTGGTACAACCTGTTTAGAAGCAGAAGTACTGCTCTTAGAAATTTCTAGAAAGGCAATGCATCCTTCTGGCCAGAAAAAGGGTCCAGAGCTCTGGAACCAGCCTTAGGAGCCATGTGATAGCACATAATGGTGGTAGTAAATTGGCTGTCAGCAAATCATGTTGGTTTGCTGCTGACCACAGACATGATAAAGTGTGCATGCAATATTTACATGGGCAAGAGCTTCCCAACTGTGGTTCATAGCAACAAATAGGAAGGAATGGGGGGCGGGATTTTGATTTTCATGATGGCACTTTTTGATTTTTGTTCTTCAGTCACTAACCAAAGGTAGTGGCCTTTAGAATTCCTTTGTTTATAACTTTGTTGCAACTGAGTTGTAAGTCATCCACTGAGGCACTGTGGTTTTCCTCTGATTCTTTTTTTTTTTAATAATTTTTTTTATTGATTATATAACTGAAAAACAGAAACAAAAAAAATTAAACACCATGTGTTATACATAATAGTGGAATTAAAAAAAAATTTTTTTTCCCTTTAAACAACATAAACTTACATTATTTTTTTTCTCTTTTACACTTGAAATCATAACCTTATTCAGCTTATTCCATATCATACAGCTTATACATTTTTGTTACCTATCTTTAATTCTTATTTTCATTATATTCATTTTTAATATTATAGTTTCATTCTTAATTCTATATTTTCGGCTTCCATTTAACCTATTACTATTATTAATTATAATCTTATTACTTCAAAGCCAGTTAACTTTTAACTTTTTTTTTCCTTTTAAAAATTAAACATCACATATCCAATTTCATCAATAGATCACAAGTTTAACACACACGTGTAATATAAAATAAAAATAAAAAATAAAAAATACAAAGCAAAACAATATATATATATATATATATATATATATACACCCACCCCCCAGAGCCAACTTTTTATTTAATCCACTTTCCAAAATTGCCATTCTTCTTGTAATAGGGTAGCTTTACCATCTCTTATCAAAGCTTTTTCCAAAAATATTTTCCAAATTTCCTCAAAATCATTCCCTTTTGTTAAACCTTTCATAAATCTAATTCTACATGTTAATTTATCATTAATTGCAATTTTCCACACTTCTTTATACCATTCCTCTATTTGAAATTTTTCATTTGTTTTCCATTTTTTTGCTATTATTAATCTCGCTGCAATTAACAAATTTGTTATTAATTCTTTTCTTACCTGAGAGCACTCAACCTTATTATATATAGACAACAACGCTATCTTTGGACATACTGGTATTACTACTCCTGTAATCTCTTTTATCTCTTTAAAAACCTTTTGCCAAAATTCCATTATCTTATTACAATTCCACCACATATGGATATATGTACCAATTTCTTGACATCCTCTCCAGCATAATCTTGTATATTTCTCATCTATTTGATTTAATTTCACTGGAGTCAAATACCATTTCCAAACTATTTTATAATAATTCTCTTTTATTCTTATTGATAATTTTTTTAAATGACGTTGTTTCCAGATTTTTCTCCATTCTTGTATATCTATATTTTGTGCTGTCTCTTCCTCCCAGATTTTTCTAAGATAATCCTCTTCTTGTTCTTTTGCTAATATTTTATATATTTCACTTGTTGTACCTTTTAGTATTTCATTTTCTTGCATATTTTCTCTTTGAATAATAATTTGTTCAAATTTAGTATGTTCTTTAAAATCCTTAACATATCTTTTCATACTCTTTGTCCATTGCTCTAATTGTATATAATTTAACCAGGATATTTTAGTTTCCTGCAATCTCTCTTTCATTCTATCTTTATTTATCATTATTTTCATCCAATCTTTTAATCTATATATTTTTTGTTTTTTTATTTCTTTCTCTATTATTTCTCTCAAATTCATTGGAAATTTTTCCATCATTACTATCGGAGTTAATGTTGATATATTCGGTATCAATTTTCTTTTATTTTTCTTCCATATTTCTATTATATTTTTTATAAAAGGATTTTCTATCTTTTCCATTTCTTTCTTTGAGGTTTTCCTCTGATTCTTAAGTGAATTGATATCATTTTTATTCATTTTCAGTCACAGAGTGGCCCTGTGTTCTGCTTTACAGAGGATAGATCTCGATTTCAAGGACTTTCAGGGGACAGTCTGGTGGTGTCCTTTTTTTTGAATGATTCTTCTTTCTGAGGCTGGTTTAAAACCCCAACACCACCAGAAGGGACAGTAGGAACCTTGACATTGTTCACCAACAGTGGTGAACATTGAATTCCATGTCATGGTACAGGAAATCCGTTCCAGGTTTTAGTCTGGACTTTATGGGGCTTTCCAAGATGCAGAACTCAATCCTCCAAATGCATTCAACACCTTGGATAATTCCTTTAAAGTCTGGGCTGAAAACCAAACCATGTTCAGCACTTCACTGACACAGAAGCCACCTGGCCTTGTACAATCAGAACCTGGGAAACAAAGCAAACAGATCAAGCCACACTGGTCATCTGGTCATGGTTTCTTCCACTCATGGTGAGATACAGTGCATTTCTATTTAACCTATTGTAATTTCTGAATCTGCATCTACATAATGAAGTGTAGACACAATTTTGATGCAAATCAGTATCTTTTTCTCCTCCTCCACTTTTAGCATTATATAAGGAGCTATCAATAAAAAGCTTGAAAAGCCTCTCATCTCCATGCAGAAACTGTTTACAATTGCCAGTTATAATGGGCAAGCCAAAATGATTGATGGGTCAAGGATGATGTAGCTGTAGTGAGAAAGCAACTTCTTCTGAAGAAATTAAGCAGACCATGGTTTGTGTCTGTGTCCTCAAAGGCAACAGAAAGAAAGAGGTACTGCTGCAAAGCTGGCTAGCCTCCCTGGAAAGTCTACAGATCTTTGCTTTCAGTACAAAGCTAAGGCAGTAAGCCAAGCCCCTGGGAAGCTAAGCCCTTATCCAAAACTCCTTTCCCAAGTCTCCAGCAACTGCTCCATTGGAATCATTTTGCAACTATTCAAGAAATAGGAAAAGCCTAAATGAATGTTGCTTTCTCTCTCCTTTCTTCATCAGACTAAATTTTCCCAATCCAAAGAAAACTTCATATCATTCCTCAAAAGAAAAACAAACAAACAGATAATCTTCCTGGATAGGCAGACCTAAATCTGGTTTGTACAGATCCCACAGTGAATACATTTCAACCTTTTCTCACCTTGTTTTCTTTTTCAGGAACTTCTAATTATGTATCTTCTGTCATACAAATCTGTCAAACTTTGGCACATCATTTTTGCAGTAGGGCTGATCTGTGTAGATGAACTACAGAGGTTTGCCTATCCTATCCACATAGAAAGTTAAGTTTTTGTCAGGGTTCACATAATGAAAATATTTCCAGAGAGGCACTAGCCTGTTGCAGAATGTGCAACAAAGAGTCTTGTTGCAATCGTTAGTGCTTAAGCTTTGGTGGACTTTGTGCAGTCTACACTGATTTATGCAGTGTTCTGTTAAAAACTGCAGGGTGATAATAACATGCAATTTACTGCCTCTCTGTAATGTTCCAGAAACTAAATACCTGACTACCACTAAACAGAAAATGCATCCATTCTGCTCCTTCTGCTTTGTCTCTTAGTATTTTTAATACTGCTCAAGACTCAGTGGTCTGAAGGACTGTTATCTCACAACATAAGCCTGCTCAGGTTTTAAGATCTTTGAGAGACACCCATTGCAAGCAGGAACAAAGAAGACGACTTTCTCAGTAATGGCTCCTAGATTATAGAATGAACTTCTCCAGGAAATTATGGAATGGACTTCTCCAGGAAATCTCCAGGAAACTGCTTGCTTGTCCCTCTGCCATCAGGAAAAGCCCTTCTAATGCATGCAAGACTTTAGTAGTTGACTGGGTTTATTAGGTGATATGGTGATAGCATTTTAATGTATTTATTAAGGTGGTGTTTTAACATATTTTAATGGCAGTTTTCAAATAAGTTTTTTTAAGATATATATGTGTGTGTGATATACGCACACACACACAGAGGACCTCTACATTCATGAGGGTTTGGGGCACAGAACCCTTGCAAAAGTGGAAAAAAAGTAAATTACTCTCCCCTCCTTTGATTCTCCTCCCATTTACCTTCAGAGCTTCCCCCATTCCATTTGTTTGCCTCTGGCTCTGGCGAGGTGGGGGGAGAAAAAGATAATTTAAAGGCTTATGGGTACTTTCTCCTCAAAGAGAAGAGCAGAGTTTTGGAGTTCTAATTACTTCCAGCAGCCATCTTGAAAAAGGTGGAGTAGGAGCAAAGAAAGCACCTGACCAATCAGTGACCAATACACCGCAGAATGGGCAACCACATGGAAGAGAGGACATGGTTTCAGCAGTGGGAGGGGTCTTTGCTCACCCAAAAAGGGAAAAATGTCAACTTTAAACACAAGCCTCATAAGTCTGGTGTAAGGAATGCAAAGGATGGGTAGAGGAAAATGGGAGAGGAGGCAAGCACGTGCCTCACAAATAATCAAATTCATGAGGGTCAAACCCACAAATGTGGAAGGGCTACTGTATGTTAATTTAATGGTTGGGGTTTATGATTGCAGTTACAAATGCAGAACATAGAGTTACATATTCATAACTGATTCATAACTGATTCGTATTCGCAGTCCCTATGTATTCAACATGTGCCCCAATCCTGATTTACTCAGCCATTGGGAGTGACAGGGATCTGTTCTTCTGTTGATTGGGGCACAGCCCTCCCACAAGTGATCTCTTGAATGAGGAGGAATTGTGACAGGGATCCTGCTTCTGACTGTTGCACTGGAGATTGCTCATGGGAGGAAGTGAAAAAACCAGTCTGCTGCTCCCCGATTGACAGGAGAAAAGATGCTTGTCACTCACAGTGGCAGGTGCCCAATAAGTCAGAGCTGTGAAGTTCACTTCAGGAGACATTATTTAGTTAAGAATACAGTCCTCCCTATACATTTGCAGGTCTGACTTTTGAAAATTTGATTATTTGTGAGGGGCATGCATGCCTTCTTTCCCCACATTTTAGATATTTCTTGAAATCTAAATAGCATGCTTTGAATATCCATGGTTGATACTTAACGTATCATACTGAATGACATCACGTAGAACCACCAACCTCTCTCTCCCCTATGATATCATCTGATTTGGGCCCTCAAATCTGGGGGACTGAGATAGTTCTGATCTGGTCACCTTAATACTAAGTTTGATCTGCTAGAGCAAACAGGATTCCTTGCCTAGTCTTGTTGTCTCTTCCTTTAACTGGAACAGGGTGGTGATATCTAACATTCTTGAAGTCACCACTCATAGTCTTGTTTTTTTGGAAACCAAACATTGGTCAGTTATAGGTGTCAGTGAGCACATAAAGTGCTGCTTTTTAAAGTACAGCCTTCTGCCTTAGCATTAATTTTCCTATTTATTTAAGCAGTATATTTCAGTATGAAGTATGTCTGAATAGTAATGACTGATACTAATGCATGGGCTATTTAATATTAAACATTTTTAGAAATAGCACAAGTCAGAAAATGTAATTTTTATTGCCCATCTTGGGCAGTTTCTGTGGGATCTAAGCACCGGGGTCAATTAATATGTCTCTTTCCATAGCACAAGACCGGTCCAAATGTAGAATTTTCTTAAATACCTCCTTTGGTGCTCTCTTTAAAAATTCTAGAAACTCAAATGCTAATTAAAATGGAATCCATCACAGAAATAAAGAATGTCTGGCTTTCTGATATGCCTATAAAAAACATCCCTACTGGTCAAAGAAGAGAACAAATAAAGAAAAGAATTACCGGGAGGGAAGGGAGATGGCAGGGGAAGCATGCATTCAGTTTTCCCCAATTCTGTGAAAAGAAGAGGGGAAGATGTGCTTTTGTGTCCTCTTGTAATGGAACCAGACTGAGGATTTTCAACCACATAAACAGAGAGCAAGCTAGACTTCCGCTCAGCAAAAGGCTGATTAACAAATGCATCCAATTCCTTGTGTCACAATAACAATATCTGGACGTGAGTCCCCACGAAGACAGCATTCAGGGATTGGCTGATAGAAACAGGCTTTCTCTGGTGTGGCACACAGCTGAATTCAGCATCCAAGCAAATGGTGTGGGTCCTTTGTCTCTGGCTGGGAGACCTGATGTTTTGATTGTGCAAAGATAACAATTCTGCTGCCCATGGAATCCTTGAGCCCTACGGTAAATAAAAGGTGGGCATCTCTGTTGTGGTGTGTGAAATTCACTGCCTTGTTAAAAAGGCGTCTGATTTGCTATTCTCTCTATTCAGAATGTTTTGTCCTCTGTAATGCAAATTGGCATAACATTAGAGGGCCTCCATTCTGCACTTTGTATGCAAAGCACACCCGGCTACTGAAAGTATTCCACTGCTTTCCTGGTTTGTGTTTTGAGGCAACTTCCCCTGTATCCTTCACCATTAACTTCAAAAAGATGGGTACTATGGAAGAATTCCAAAAGGTGCAAAATGTCTCCTACAGAAGTGTAAAGTACTTTTGTCCTTAGTATATTTAGGGCACTCTGAGGCCTTGTATTTTTTTTTCCTGACATAAACATTAGAATAGGGATATGACACACTGGGAGATTGAAAGGGCTTTTCCCATATGTACCAGAGACTGGCATTATAATTCTGACCATTGGCTACATGTTTGTTTGTTTCCTGGAAAGTCTCCACAGATCAGCAGCCAGTGGCTTATGAACTGGCACAGGTCCAGGGACCAGCACTTTGAAAAGCATTGACATTCAGCAGGAAGAATCATGACCTTCTTTAAAGCCTTCCACACCCAAGATAACTGAAGTACATTCAGAATTAAATGGGTATACCTCTTAGCATGTTGCTCTCAAATCTCAAATTCAGATATTACTGGGACAGGATCATGATAAAGAGATGTGGGAGGATGGCATTTGAAATCGTTAGGTCTGCAGCGAAAGTACAAGGCAACAGGGTCCTGGAGACCTCCAGCTCAGCAAGTTCCTCCACAAAGACCTGAAGCCAGACTAGAATGGAGAAAATTAAGTCCACGAGCCACATATAGTGTACAGCAGTGGTTCTCAGACTTTTTACTCTGTGACTCCCTTTAGTTCTACATGCAGATGTTGTACCCCTCACGTGACATCATGCCTATCCTATGTCTCTCTCTCACACACACAGGCCCCTTGTGCCCCACTTGCCCTCCATCTTAATGCATGCTCTCTGCTTCCTCTCTTCACTTCCCCCTATCTGAGAAATTGCCTTATGGTCACTAATGGGTGTGTGCCTGGTGTGCCAATGACAGAACATTTAGAGAAGCTGAGTGAGAAAAGCATTTAAAAAAGGGAAGCCAAGGTTGGAGGAAGGTACAACAAAGGAAGGCACTTTGCATCACTCTTTGCAGAGACCAGTCGGTCCTCAATGGTGCGCTCACACACACGCATGCACACACACACATCACAGAGAGAGAGAAAGAGAGAGAGAGAAAATGGTTTGTTCCTTCTTTTCACATTTGCTATATTGGCAGACTGACTCTTCTTGTCCCCCCCACCTTGAACAACTATTGTACCACCTCCTTAGGGTCCCAGCACACAGTTTGAGTATCACTTGCCTACAGATTGTTTTGAAGACCCAAAGGCCCCATGGGCCAACACAACTAACTTGGGGCCTCCAACTTTCTCTTCCCTCAAAATCACACTTAGCACTTTCTTAAGCTTCAGTGATTTTTCAGGCTCCTTCTCTCCTTTTGGGTGGCATTTTTTTTCTACTGTGTAGGGCAGAAGGGATGGGAATGGCCTATCTTGACCTTTAAAAATTAGGATGTGAAAATGACTGAACGTTTGGTGCAGTGTCCCACAGTTTCTCATCAGTAAGGCCTCAGCTGCACTGTGAAACAGTTTGAGGCACTCACAGCTACCATTTTAGAGCCTGGGCTTGAGGCTTACTGGCAACTTGGACTCAGGGGTCTTTGATTCCACAGGAATGTTCAGGCCTGTTGTCTCCTCTTTTGGCATAGCTTGTTCCTCAGCCTCTGGCTCTGCATCTGCATCAATGCTGGACTGTGTCATTATGACACCTCTCCATTTCATCTCTGCTCACTCCTCCAAGTGGTTCCACTGGATGTGAGGTTTTGCCACCTAAAGGGGTATTGGCCTAACATTGCAGAAATAAATAGAGTAATATGAAGTTTTAGCTTCCACATCCCTGGTACCTGCAAAACAGCCATGGCAATTTTTCAAGTCTCAAGAATGGAGGAAGAATGACAGATGAATAGGAGAAAGTGGGACAAGAGTCCGAGAAATGGAGAAAAGTGACTTCTCTCCCTCTTTGTTGGCAATATGGGAGAAGCTCTAATGGTACCACATCAGCCTAGTAAGGGTGTTTTGGGTTTCTGAGAATTGAGGAAGATACTCTATTGCACTTCTAATGATCTCTGCAAGACTCTGGTAGGTTTTGAATTAGGTATGAAACTAGACACTGTTTTCTGATTTTTCTGGGCTGCAGGTTGTTTTGTGTTTGGTTTATTGAGCCCAGTTTGGCAGTGAATCGGCAGGATGGCATGAGGCAAGGTAACAGCTACAAAATATTTCTCCATATGAACTGGTATAGGGTTTTTTTTCCATGCAGTGCAAGATAGCCACACAACAAGATGCTATACACATTACATCCATGGCCTAGGAACCATCCCAAAATGGAAGCTGTTTCAGCTGGTCTCCATGTGGCTGCTTAACATGTAAATTGGTCCTCAATTTCAGAGGCCCAGACAGATTTTCCTCTGACCTTTCCCTTCACTCAAGGCAGGAGTGCTAAGTGGTACAGCATATGGCTCAAGAGCTTCCTGCTTGGAGATTCCAGCCCAACACTGGTTCTTCGTGCTTGACTGCACTGCCAGTGTGGAAGTTGGACATTTTGTCTGTTAAGTGACAACATCTGCAGCAATTCTCTTCACTTTGGCAAGTATGGACAATCATGCTTGATGCCAAAGTAGCTGGGCAAGGTTGTGCACTGATTACAAAAACATGTGCACAATGTAATTGCAATCTCAGCAGCCTACCAAGAAGGCTTCTTCAGTACCAGATGTTTAGAAAACATGGAACGTTGTGAAAATGAATGCATGCATGCAGAAATCAAGCCAGATTATGAAATTGAATGCTGTAATGGAAAAATCAAACCGTCGATAGAGTTCAGAGTCAGTAACCTGGAAGCATCCAGAAAACCTAATCACAAAAACTTCCTATGGATAATGATCTTTCTTTTGTTTTCCTTCAAAACATCTGTTCCCCCTCCCAGTCAGTTATATATCTACCTTAAGGAGTACCACGCTTCTTCATGAGGTTAACCAGTGGCTTGTTCAAGGTTCACAAATTTTGAAAAGAATAATAACATCAGTAATGGGGAGGGGGACAAAGATTGTATTTGTTGCTTCAGTGCATATTGTTACCACATGTTCTGTATATGTTAGCATATCTGATCATGCACATATATCCATGCCAAAGCAAATTAGGTTATTTAACCCACAGTCACAGTGTATTGTGGCAATAACTGGAGCAGAAAGGTAGAGGAAACAACAGATAACCAGCACGAGATTAAAGTAAATGAACATATTGCTTATTGCATAAATAAGTAGAATGTGTAATCCATACAGAATTTCAACAGGATTGTCACCTATTGGGGTTATTCAGTGGAGAGGTCTGACAGGTGGAGGAAGAAAACTGAGAGAGAAAAGGAATTTTTTCAGGATGAGGAAGCAGAGGCTTGATACTTAACAGGGAGATAAGAGAGTGAGGAGAGCAAGATAGAAATGTGCACAGCACAACTGGGTAGAAGATAGGGACCCGAATGTAAATGATTTGCCTACTTGTGCATAGGTCTGAGAGCTGGGGAGAATATGACTTGCCTGAGGTCACCCAGTAGGTTTTGATGGCTGAGTAGGAATTTGATTCCTAGTCTCCAGAGTTGTAGTCCAATGCTCAAACCACTACATTATGCTGTCTGTCTTTGAGCTCCATATTACCTGGGACTAATAAAGCAAAAACAAAACCCATGTTCTCTCACTGAATGCTCAAAATTTGGTAAAGTGTAGAACTTTTACACAGCAGTAGGAAACTTCATAACAAGCATCCCTCTCAAATCTAGGGAAGGATGTTAAACTGACTTCTTACTCAAAAACATTACCTATTAAAATACTCCTTTGTGAGTTTTTCCAAAAGACTGAAATAGGTAGAAAGATAGACATTTAATATGGCAGATTATGTGAATTTCCTGCTGTAAGTGTTTAAGACAAGAGTACAGAGTAAAAAAAAGAGTTGTATAGGTCCCTGATGTTGGTGCTTTCCTGACCAGAGTTCTAGGTAAGCCAATCAGTAGGTTTGTCTAGATAGCTTGATTGCATTAGAAACTGGAAAGAGAGCATTGCGCTCTCAAAATTCAGAGGCAACATACCACAGGAACACAGTGAATGTCACACCAGTTAGTGGAGGGTGCCTGTGAGCATAGTCTACCCTTATCCGGACATAGGATTCAGCTGAAGGAAATATTCAAAATGTTTGAACCTCTTGCTGACAATATATTTTCTTTCTACATATGGCTTCAGGAAGCAAAATGTCTTGGGGAAGTCTGCATTTAAGGACCTTAACAACTGTGAGAATCACAGTGAAAATACAATATAACAAGGGAGCTTAACTTGCTTTCAAAATGTGGCAACATCTACCACATTGTAGCTGTGTGGCTATACCTGAAAAACTTACACTTTGAGAAGATCATAGCAAATATCTCAAAAGGCTACCTGTTTAGAAGGCAACAGCTCCATGCAGCATACTGTTAACGGATTTTATTACTAATGCACACATTTGGCAGAATTAAGAAAAAAAGGTCTCTCTCTCTCTCTCTCTCTCTCTCTTTCTGTCTCACTCTCTCTCCAGTCTTTGAATGAAGACAAAGGGGAACAAGCTATGGGGGAAAACTTCATCTCCCACTACAGCCTTAACTAGTTTACAGCAGGCAAATTGTTTTTCAAGCAGCAAGTTAGCTGGAAGGTTATAACTTAATGACATATCTAGCATTTTCTGCACACTACTCACATTCTAGAAAGGAGAAGCAAAGAGGTTCTGTCAACATCATCAGTCCCATGTTAATGAGCTACCAGGGTGAAAGGGAAATTACACATCCATCAGGGTAGCAAGCAAGGAGAGGTAGGGTTCATTTAAGATGTTTTGGCACCTGAGCCAAAAGGTGTTTGTTGCCCACATCTTTCTGTCTAAGGAAGCCATCTAACTGACAGTTGGATTTTACTTGAACAGTGGGAGGGATGGGACAGGCTCTGTCATAAACACAGATCACTTTTCCAACATGGCGGAACAGGTAGATAACTCAGGAGGAATAACTGGAGTGGGATAAAACTGTTAACCCTCAGGATCTATTTCCTCAGTCAGTTGCCTCACTCTGACTAATGGTATGACCAAATTTGGTGGAAAATTAGTTTTATATTCCATTTGAAGTTTTTAATATTTCCTATCCCTAATTTTAGCTAGCCATGATTTACACTATAGACTACAGTAGATCAAGGATGTGGAACATTTGGCCCTCCAAACATCCACAGCCTTGGGGTTTCCAGGAGGTGAAGTCAAGAACATCTGAAAAGCCAAAATTTGTCCATGTCCCTCCCCCGCCAAAAAACATAGGTGAAATTCCTATATTCCTGTGCAGTGATGTCTCTAACTGAGACTGCACATTCATCCAGCTGACTGTACTTTGTTACATTACAAGCCAAGTCTCATAGCTCTTCCTCAAAGTCAAAAATGAGATTCTGCTTATGTACAATCAGACAACCAGGCACTTGAAAGTGTTTGTGCACAGAATGGTGCTTGATTTTGTTTTTAGCCAGTTATGCTAAATGAAATTAGTCTTGATAACTATGATCAATACAGCCAGTGTGGTGTAGAGTACAACCCTGGAACCCCTGGAGGGTTCAATTCGCCACTTGGCCATGGAGTGACCTTGGCACTATCATATACTCTCAGCCCCAGAAAACCCTGTGATAGGGCTGCCTAAGTCAGAAATGACTTGAAATTGCACAGCAACAAGCTACAAACAGTGCAGTATCATCTCATCAGCAAGCATCCTTTTGCTTGGATATCTTCTTTCCTCTTTCACATGGTGGTTGCATTCAGATTTAAAAAGTAAGAAAACAACAGCAACACACCATCCTTTATTTCCAGCAGTTGAGAAGGTCTATAGAACAATGGTAAAATTTCCTTGTGGAGGTATTATGGGGTGGGGGTGGGGGAATGGGACAAAGCGTAACATTCATTTGTCCCAACACCACCTTCCTTACACACTTCCTCACTCCTACATTTGGGATCATGCATCAGATGGAGTAACATGTGGTTTCTCCTGAGGACAGAACTAAAAGTGCTACAGCTGCTTGTGGCTTAGTAAAATGTACAGTTTTTCCAAAACAGAATTTTGTTTACTTGAGAGATGTGAGTTGATTATTGGGAGGGAGGGAGGGAGGGAGGGAGGGAGGGAGGGAGGGAGGGAGAAGGAGGCAAAAAAAAAAAAAGCCCCCTGCAAAATGCCCATTTTTTGAAAGTGAGAATGACATGGCTTCATGTTCTGTTTTGCTTGATCTGGTTGCAAAAACTGCATGTGGGGAGGAGGGTTTGAAGAGCAAGTCTATTGTGCACTGATGCTTTTAAGAAAGCTGCGTATTTCTTTTGCTCTTGCCTGTTCTAGAACATTAAATATTTAACACCATATACCGAGTCAAAATAGAATGTTAAATGGATGTAAATACATAACAAATAGCACATTGCTGTAGAAGAATGGGGGAGACACAATGGAACGGAGGTAAAGCCACCGAGCATTATAGTGTTTTTTGTTTTGTTCTGTCACATCATATTGGAAGACAGCGACAGTGAAAAAGCACATGAAGGAATAACTAAAAAGACCCAGCAGCCGCCAGCCTTCCTTCATCCTTCTTCCTGGAGTTCAGCTGGGGTTATTTATTTATTTATTTGCCACACACACACACACACACACACACACACACACACACTTATTTTCTCAAGGCGAGAGGCTCTGATGCCAAGCCTATTTACAAAAGTTCAGCTGGGGGGTCGTGGGAATTCATCTTTGTACGCAGCTGCTGGTTCTATGCTCCATTCCTTTCATGGAAACCTTCTCCTCCCGTTGTTATTATTTCTCTCTCTTTCTCCACCCACCCTCCACTTGTTGTGTGTCCATGAGGTGGGAGGAGAGGAAGAGGGGGAGAGGGATGGAACACCAGGCTAACCAGGGCCTCATAGCCTGGCGGCGGCAGCAGCAGCAACAATACCGCATAAAGGGGGGACAGGAAGGAAGAATACTTTTTGTCATTTGTTAACTCATAGGTGTCATATGCCTATCTTTTTCCTTACACCACATTCCCTTAGACAAAATGACTGAGTCCTAGTTAGAAAGAGAGGCATGTTGTTCTGTTTTGCCATCTTTGCTTTTGTGGTCCAACTTCTTTAGGAGTTTTTTGGCAGGTGGAAATAATGATCCACTTTTCAACTAGATTTTCTAAATATCATGAGGAGATGAGTTGATCACTGCTTTCCATGGACAAAAAGGATTGCCCGTTCATTTTATTTCTTTTGCTTGTTAACACATAGTAGTATGCACCATCTTATACAATGCCGCTACATTTCTCTATCTGGTGCCACGCGACACCACCCCAACCCATACACCTTCCAGAAGCATTTTAGACAGACAAGGCTTTAAAAATAAGTTCTCTGTTTAGTAGTCAGTGGCACTGTGGGGAATGGATTATTGGCAAGGTGTGGCCAAGACATGTTGCCCCCCTGTCACATCTTAGGCCCTGTGTATTCACAATCATTTGTGTGGACATGCCTTTGAGCCACCTGTCGACTTATGGTGACCCAGTGAATTTCATAGAGTTTGTTTAGAAAAGGAATACTCTAAGTGGTGGTTTTGCCTGTTCCTTCCTCTGAAATAGAGCCTACAGCACCTGCTATTCATTGGAAGTCTTCCATCCCATTACAAACCATGGCTGACCTTGTTTAGCTTCCAAGATCAAATGGAAACTGGTGCCTTTGGGGTACTTAGGCCTGAACCCTGGAAATTCAATGTGCATGCATTATAAACTCAACTGTTTGGGCACAGGAGGGAGAAAATCTTTCAGACCTAATCCAGTGGTAAAAAATAACTTATAAAATAACTAATGATTTTTTGCCATTACATGATAGCTAAAATCTGCTGCCTAAGATGGCCACTGCACTCTGCCTAATAGAAGCATTGGCTCTAGTCATATTTCTGAATTTCATGTTCACTGACATGTAGGCCTCTTGCTGAGTGGTCTCTGTAGTACAGTGGACAGTGCTGGTGTCAGCCTGTGGCTGGGCAATGACCATATGGTGATACTGTACATACAATCTCTGGCCGAGTGCTACCCAAATCAGGGCCTAGCGGTCTCTCATGTGTTTCTGAGGCTGAGAAGTGAGGCTGACAAGTGTGAACCAGGTCACAGCTGACTTAGGCCATTTCTGCACTACACTGCTATAATGCTTTTATTCCACTTTCAACATCCTGTGGATTTCTGGGGGTTGCAGTTTAGGGAAGGGCATTTAGAATTCTCAGCCAGAGAGCTCTTTGGCCTCAGTAAACTACAAACCCCAGAATTCCAGAGGATGTTGAAAGTGGAATAATAGCACAATAACAGTGTATTGTGGAAATGGCCTCTGATTTGTGTAACCTCTACATGATGTTTAACAGGCAAACATGGGACCTGGAAGGCCAGTAACTCACATAAGACAAAGCACAGAAAGAAAGTGTGTCACCAAAGCACTGAACGTAGCTAAATCTGCATTGCACAAAACTGGAGCCATATATTCCATACATATTGTGACAACAAGCCCTGCCATACTTCCTACTTAGAAGTATGGACTCACCTACAGGTACTTGAAGGTCTAGTGACATAAGGGTTAGATTACATTTATTAGGATTAAGGAGGATCAGCAGAAACAGTGAGAAATGGTCACTCAGTGGTGATGACCTCATTGTAAGATGTTATGTCCATTAAGATGAGAAGTCATAAAACATGGTACCACAAGGTGCAAGGGAGACCTTTGGACTGATGGAGGTGTTGGAGAGGTGCTGCCTTGGGAAGCCCGGTTGTTCACTGGATGAGGAAATTCCTAGTGTCCATGAATATCTGTAGACTCAGAATACCAACTGAATTTTAGTATAATAGGAATCTTTAGTTAGTCCCATTAGAGTGTATGTTTTCTTTTCAACTTTGGATGAATATGATTTAACGGTATTGTTACTGTAGTTTCTAGTCCGGACTTGTGGTATATTAGATATCATTTGATATCAAGAATTTGGCCTTCACTACCCATTCCGCTCCATGTGCTTGCGAGGCCCCCGGACAAGCACGCACACGGGCACGGCCGAAAATAGCTGAAGCAATCAAAACCAATTCAGGCAGGCCAGTAATTGCCAGACTGCAGCTTCAGGAGACCTCCAGGCAAGTACCCCTTTTAAGATCACATTATGTATGCATGCAGCTTACAGAGGACTCCCTGCTCCAAGCAGGCAGCTTGAACAGCCGAATAGTCAACTGTCAAGCACTCCATATTTGCATACTGTCTACTCAATTATGACAACGCTGTTATAATTCAATCATGTAAAATACTGACCTTTCGGAGGCTTTGTCTCCAGCCCAAAACCCATTGTTATCCTCAGGAATGGACTAGCCTACAGGCACATTTTCCCCTATAAGAGCCCCTGATTTTGAATGCTTCTTTGGATCACTCCTGACTTCCATCCTGCCTTGCTGTTGCTTCATTCAACGAGCCTTCCCCTCAGCTCCACGTGCTAAGAATCTCCGCTTCCACTGACTTTTCTTCAGACTACCCGGGCTTCAGGACAGGTGTAGTATTTCCCATGCAAAAATCCATCTTAATACCCTCTATCCAATTCCATCTTAATACCCTCTATCCAACTCTCTTTCCTTAGGTCTGTGTGAGTGTGTTTGCATACATACGTTGTGACTGTATTTTCAAAATAAAGGAGAACAATTATTATTTGCTTCTGTTTGCTCCTTGACTCGGCCTGAGCCCGTAGACATTGAGTTCAAGATCTCGCTAGGTTGCTCTGCCTCTTGCATTGCTTAGCTTGTGCTCTTGCTAATTCCCATTCCCCATTGTGAGCACATTGAGGTGTCCCTCACGGGACCCCAGAAATCAGGGTAACACTGTTTTATAATTTAGTGACTGCTCTGAAGTAATTCCTGAGGGAAGGTCCCTTCTTGTGCACGATGTCCTTTACTAATATAAGTTAGTGCTTGCTTAGAATAAAGGTTTCTTAACAAGATCTCTTGATTTCCAGTCCCCACCCCCGTGCCTTTGAGCAGTATGTGTGCATATGTGTGGCTAGAACCCCTATTTTCTGTGGAAAGGGAAGGGGAAGTCTCTGCAGAGTTAGAGGTGGAAAAAAGGCAGTTTAAATCCCACAGTAACTTCACACTGAAGTCACTGAATTTTGAGGTGCCCATTAGCTGGTGGTAGCAATGGATAGAATTTGGGAATTCCCCAAATATTACTCAAAAGTTGATGAAAAGAAAAACTGACCATGTACACTCCAGAAGTAGGCCAAACTCCATTTTAGAAATCACTTCTAAACATATTTTTTTAAAATTTATATAAGATCTTGTATTTATTCTATATTTGGAAGCAAAATAATACAGTGCTGCTCCCCCCCTCCATCTCATAGGAAACTTAAATATAACTCTTTTGCAGAGCTTGGAAAAATTGTTTTTGAACTACAGCTCCCAAAACCCTTCAACCAGCATGAGGCAGGAAAGAGCAGAAAATTCTTCATTGTTTGTAACTGGAATTTGGGCCATTTCCACACTACAGCCCCATGGGGATTCATTGAAGCCAGTCCGCAACATATGCTATTGCATGACATTGTTGCGATCCTGCTCCTGTTGCATCCCCAGCCATCATGATTGCATGTTATACTATTACCGGGGGGACGGGACTGGTAATAGGTCCTTTTCACATGAAAATTGTGTTGGCTGGGGCCATGAGGGAAGGGCAGAAGCACTATCAAAGTGCTTCCCTCCTCAGTGCAGCACTGGAAGAGGCCAGCTGCACTGCAGAGGGCAATGGCACTGCCAGGATGATTCTGGGGTGTTGCAGGATCCAAGTATAATGCAGAAAGAGCCTAAAGAGCCAATTCACACAACCTACAGTGCTGTTGTTCAACTGTAACTATCATGGTTCCATCTCATAGAATCCTGAGCTATATAGTGTGGTTGGAGGTGCTGTAATGCCCTTCTTTCGGGAAGTAGACAGAGACTATGACTCAGAAATTGAACCCATGGAACCTGCTGAACAGGAGGAGGAACTACCACCTACCTCAGCGACAGAACAGGGAGCAGTACCAGCTCCAGCAGAGACCCTTGCCCTTTCTGACCACAGAAGATAACTCACCTATACCCACCTTTGCTGAGTGTAGACATAAAAAGGAAAGTGTATGCAGATCTCAATGAATTTATAGCTGACAGCAGTTAATTAGGCAGCAGCTGGGTTAGGCTGTGTACCTATAAAAGCCCAGCCATTCCCCTCCAGAACTTGTTGATGATTAACTGACTATTTCTCCTGTGGTGACTCTGAACTCTGACTTACAATTGTATTGACTGTGCTTTGATCTATGGATGTTGCTGGGGATGTTGCTATGCTTTGTCTCTAGTCTGTTTGCTTACTAGATTAAAATAAACACATTTTGGAACTGTTTGCTTGCTGCTGGCCCTTATCAGCTGGTCATTGGCTGACTGCCTGGACTGAGCATGGACAGGTGCCACAGGAGCTCTCTAGCTGAGAAGTCCAAAGGATCCTCCCTAAAGTATCAATCCCAGGATACCATGGGATGGAACCATGGCAGTTAAACTGGATTCATAGTGCTATAATTGCATTGAAAGAATTGGTGATAGGACCTAGAACAGTACTGGCAACCTTACAGGGTTATTATGAAGATTAATTGGATTCTTCTTGTGATGCACTCAGATCACAAAAATGCTAAAGGTGTTTACCATTACTCTTTTCTACAAACAATAATGAGGCCAAGAAAACTTTAAAGCTAAAATCTTGTTTATCCACTCTTGTGTTTTCCTTTTCCATACAGAATCATAGAAATTTGACTTTCAATTGTCACTCAGGCATGCATTGCCATTACAACAACATTAGCATTGAGAGCTAGTGTGGTATAGTGTTTTGAGAGTTGGATTATGAGTTTGAATCCCTGCTCCATTATGGAAATTCATTGGTTGACCTTGGGCAATTAACACTTTCCCAGCCTCAGAGGAGAGCCAAGGCAAACCCCATCTGAACAAATCTTCAAAAGAAATCTCTGTGATAGGTTTGCCTTATGGTTGCCATAAGGCAGAGATGATTTGAAGGCACACAACAACAAGGTTAGCATTGGCTGTTATGTCCTTGTCAGTAGGCTGGCAAATCTATTCTAGGTTTCAAAACAGAATTCAGATGAGCCATCCAGTGTTCTGAATCCTGTCCTCAAAATAGTTTAATCTCCTTGGTTTCGTCTTTTAAGGTTCAGACTAAAACTCAGAGCTGCCCCAATGATGTGGAAGCCACCATCTGCCACTGATAGATGTTCAGAGTAACATCAAACCTCTACTTTGTTAGGATATGATTTTTCAAATACTACCAATCAATTTAATGACCAATTAAGGTGCATTTTTACTCATATGTAATATGTTATGTTGGTACATTAAGATCAATGGATTGGTGATAAACACATTAAGGAACTATGGTTTAATCAATGCCCTCTCAGGCTTCATTTTTTTAAAACAAAAAAGTATGCCTCATGAGAAAGAACAGTAGTCTTGATACTTTGTATTTTGACTCCTAAGTCTTTCACAGGGTTCATTATCCTGTAAGAACCAAAACCACCATCTCCTCCTCCCCCTCCTCCCCCTCCTCCTCGAATTAAAACAGGAGAGTGTTGAGATTTGCCTAATTTAGCCTCATGTATATGGCATAAAATGTAACAACCCCAAGCTCAGGAGAGGGGACAAGTCTTTCAGAGATTTGGCAGGCTGAACTCCCAGCACAATGTGGGGTCAAGTTGTAAATTGTTCGGCAGCGTTTGTTTAGTGTAGCTTTAATGGATCAGCAGCCACTGCTATTTGGAGAAGGGTTCCTATTTGCTCAGATGGTTCTGGAAAGGGGATCAGCGTTGTGTCCTTGGTCAGGGAAAGATATCAGTCCTTGAGCTGCTCTGTTGCCTCTGAAACAGACACACAGAGCCAGGACATGGTGCATGCGCTGCTCACCTCCAGAGCATCAAGTGAACCTGAAAGCCTCCCAACATCTGGCGGCAGCTTGCCTTTGTTTGTTTTAGGCTTTCCACACACAGACGACCACCCTGGCTGTGACAGCAAAAATGGACAGGGCTTCTTCACGCATGGCTGGCAGGATGTGCTGAGTCTGTGAGCCAGCCGTTTCTTCTTCTGAGGTGAATGCAGAAGCGAGGTTGTGTGTGTGTGTTTCTCTCTATGTGTTTTTATGGGGACGAAGGGGGTGTTAGAAATTGGTGGTGAGGCTCATGAAGACTTTTGCTTGCATTACCAAGCTGAAATAATTTTCCATGACAACCAGCCCATCACTGCCATATGACGATGCGTTGCCAAGGTTGTGAGTGACTCTCTACAGTTTGTCAGCATTTCTCTGGAGGATTCCAGAAAACCAATACACAACATGGTTTCTCAATGTGCGGATAGGCATTTAGAAGAAACCAACTCAGAAAGCAAGAAAGGACCAATGCAAGCAGGAGACTCCTTCATTCATTGGATATATATTGTGTAGATGTAATCAGGCGTATGGATGGGTGCTAAAGAAATTCACACATGTATTCTCTGTATGACTCTTCTAACTGTGCAGAGCCTTGGAAACTGGAGCCTGAACAACTAGTTGAGTATTACATTCAGTGAAATGAAAAGACAATAGAGGAGCAAGACTGGGGCTATTTCTTGCAAGGCAGTTAAGCATGCCTTCCTCTGCTGTGGTAAAGTCAATAGTGTAGTGCTTCAGATCAGTATAGGAAATGGGGGAAATTCCTCACCACAGATCTCTCTTCTTTTCCCTTTCTACCAAAGCAATTTGCTCTGTAAAGGGAGCAGTGCTTTTAATAACGGATGAACAGTAGGCACCAGAGGATGTGCTGTGTGGGGAGGGGGGTAGGCAAAATGAGCATATTACCCCTCCAAATAAGAATTCTGTTCCACCAATTAAACTTTCCATTGGTAGCCAAATTTCTAGCACTGCAGTAACTTAAAAAGTTCAGTCAAGCATTTAGAAAAGCTGTTACAGATCCCCCCAAAAAAAAAAAGATCAGGAAGGAAGGGAGGAAGGAAGGGAGGAAGGGAAGGAAGGAAGGAAGGAAGGAAGGAAGGAAGGAAGGAAGGAAGGAAGGAAGGAAGGAAAGAAAGACTGAATGAGCGAGCGAGCAAAGATACCAAGGGAATATGAACTCAGCAAATAGAAAGATTCTAGGTGTGAGCAATATTTGATGTCTCTTCTCTTCAAAACTAGAGATTGTGGAACTGAAAGACATTTTCAATGGGGGCAGTATTATTGTTATGAGGGGGCAAAGACCTCACTCCCCACCTGTTGTAGCTATACCACTGGCAGGCAGGCAGAGAGTAAAAAGGTAGAGTCAGTTTTACTGCTGGCTTAAAGAGCAGGTAACTTCCCAGGGCTGAGAGAGCTGCATTAGGTGTGCGCGCACACACACACACACACACAAACACAGAGGGAAATAGCACTGAACATGCTGCTGCCAGCCCAGTTACCACTTAAATTGAGCAGAAATGAAAGCAAGCTTATCACTGTACAAAAGGAAGATTGGAAGTAACCTGGAGTATCTTGGGAGACAGAAAAGAGGAGGAAGAAAGAGAAAAAATGCAGGAATGCAGTTTTTGTGTGGGGTGTGTGAGCGAGAGAAAGAGAGAAAGAAAGATTTCGGTAGTTTAGGTTGTGGTTGGGTTGTGGTGCATGATTGCACATCGCTCTGGGGTCCCCCACACACTTACTGTGTGTGCAGATCCTCTGGAGATGTGGCCCTCGCACTTCCTCCCCCACAGCAGCCTGGGAAAATGCCCGGCTGCGCTGCAGAAGGAACAGGCAGAGCCCTCACACTGACTGCCAGCCAGCAGGCAGTGGCTGAAGAGCCGAAGCAGCAGGGATGGGAGAGCCTCTCGCACGAAGCTGCTCATGTGATCCCCACGCCCCCATGCCAGAAAGAGGTAGGGTGCAGAAAGGGCCCCAGTCAGAGCTTTGAATGTTACTCTGAAGAAGAATGAGTAGAATCATAGAATGGTATGCTGAAGCCATTCTTAAAACAGAATGATATGCTGGGCAGCGGTAGCATGACTGAAAAAAAGGGTCCTGGGTCCCAGAATACCATCCTACCTCTACACAGGCCATTTCTGCACTACACTGTTATAGTGCTATTATTCCACTTTCAACAGCCTATGGAATCCTGGGGTTTGCAGTTCAGGGAGGGGCCTTTAGAATTCTCAGTCAGAGAGCTCTTTGGCCTCAGTCAATTGCAAGCCCCAGAATTCCACAGGATGTTGAAAGTGGAATAATAGCACTAGAACAGGGTAGTGCAGAAGTGGCCTCAGTTATGGGTGGCCTCAGTATTTTCATGACATTCATTCTCTTCTAATGCAACTTTCAAACTTCTGTGCCCTTCCACTCAAGGGATGTAATTATTCATTTACTTTATTCTTGAAGGAAGCAATGGATAATTTTAGCAACTGACTTCCTTACACAGGAAAGTCTTCAAAGGCCTTGCAGTTTTTGAAGCCTATTTGCAATTTGGGACTCATTCTGTGCAAAATTCATCTGTGGATCTTACAGAAAGTTGCATTTTCTGTGTATTTTCTCTACACAAAATGCAAAACAAACAGGTGATAATTTGTGAAGAATAAGTCTCAAACTGTGAAGATTCTCATCAGTTGAGGGTTCTTCTCATCAGAGTTTCTTGACATTTGGAAAAAAATAGTTTTGACTTTAAAAAAAAAATTCAAATATTCTTTCCATCCCTGATCTATTCAGTGGGAAAGAATAGCGTTGCTGACTTGTTTTCATGTTTCTGTTTTCTATGCTGGCAGAAGCACTTTCTGGAGTGGGGTAGAGAGGTGGCTAGGGGAAACTGGTGAAAGCCCTCACCATCAGCAGAGGAAACTGCCGTGCTCCATCCTGCTTGGAAGCCATCAGAGCGTCTTCTTCTGATGAAAACAGTGTTTTGTGCCACTACCACCCTTAGCTGTGTCAGTGCCTGTGCCCAAATTATTTAGGCTGCTCCTGCTCCTCCTTCCCAGCCAAGTCACTCTGCCCAATAGGGTTGTTGGAAATGTTTCCCTGATAGGTCCACAAGTCACATGTGAGTTAAGGCACCTATAATCTGAGCAGCTGAAAACTTACCTTAAACCTTGGAAGTGTTTGTGATGTATTTAAGCCACTGAAGCATACAACAACACTTAATAGGGCTGTAGTTCTTTGCTAATTTCCTTCCCGAAGGAAGCAACAACGCTGGAATCCTCTTGGGAACTTACCTCTTCATAAGTGCAGGAATTAGAAGTGGGCAGTTTCATAACATCTGTATCCACTAAGAGCTGCTATGACATTACTATATACTATATAGTAGAGCTGGCAAAGTGAGCATCACACAATGGGAGTGATACACAATGCAAATGATGTGCTTTGGTCCCCTTGTGCATCAGCACCAATCTGCACCAAGCAGCTCTTGCCATTTTTCCAATAAACATCTTCTCAATTCACTAACAGGGTTTCTCAGCATTTCTGCTACTTTGCTAAGTATGCATAAAGTTACGTTAAGTAAATGGTGATACAAGATTTGGGTGAACTATTTTAGCATTTTTCTTCACACTACAAGAAAGTTTTTGAAAACTGCATGGTTTTTGAAGGCTATTCACAACTGGGGATTTAATTTGTGCAATATTTGCACCATATTTTGGGGGCCAAAAGCAGAATTTTCTGCATAGGAAAATAATACTACTGCACAGAAAATAATATTCCTGCACAGAAAATTATGTTGTTTGGGATTATTCAGCACAGAATTTACATTTGGATTTTGTATGTGTGTGTGTGCAGAAAACAGCCATTTCTGTGCAGCAAACCACATTTCTTGTGCAAGAAACTGCATTTTCTAAACAGAAATTTTATGTTCCCACACAGACATAGTGGCTGAGATTCTGTTGAGGATTGACAGCACTGTAAACCAATTTATAATTGTGCTTTTTGGAACTGCACTATTGTGCAAAGGTCATGTTCCCAGAAGTGGAATGCTATTGTACCACCGGACAAGTGGAGTAAGCAGCATGGCTATTGCACAACAATGAGGAAAAGTATATCACTTTTAGGGGCAGGGATGAGCTGTCCTTGTGCACTGACAGGACAAGGAGCAGGGCAACAGCCCCAACAATTCCACAGGCATTGGTAATCCGGAAAAGAAGGCAGTGGAATGTCATATGTGCTCAGCATCTGGATGAAAACACAACACGTCCCAGTCGTGTAGGGACGGGGGGCGGGGGAGCAGTTTGCCCGGGGTGGCAATGTTTGGGGGGCATCCTGACCTGTAGCTACGCCCCCACATGCCCTGGCCACACCCCCACGCACCCCAGCCACCCCCACGCACAGTGGCCTCATCCCTGACTCTGTAGCCCTGCCCCCTCCCGCCCCCCCTCCACACACTCCAGGCTTTCCCACTGTCACCACCTTTCTCAGAGCCCCAATTTGTAGTGGGAGCCTTTGTTGCACACTGGGACTTCTTGTGCATTTTTCCATTGCATATGATGTCAGTGACATAGCTCTATCATCATAAAGTTACACGCTGCAGCATTTAATGTTACCTTCAAAGAAAATGCTTTTTGCTGTGGAGGAAAAAAGTCTGAATTTTGCACAGAATAAGTTCTGAACTGCAAAGATTTTCCTTAGTCCCAGATTTTCCCTGCCAAAGTTTCCCATCACTTAAGAATGGTGTTTTTTTTTTTAGTTTTATTCCAAGTATTTTGAATATTCTTCCCATCCCTGTTAAAAAGCTATGTGATTCAATGAATAGTATTGACTCAAACTGAACATTTTGGCTTGATCACTTGTTCAGCCTCAGTTAAATGTCTGTAAAATGGAAACAATGACATTACAAGGGGTTTTCACACATTAAATAACGAAAGGCTATTGAAGCGCTTTGTGCCATTAAAATGCCTGGCAGCCAACTGGACATGTGGTCAGACAGGATGATATGACCTTGCCATTCAAGGACAAGAGAGGAAGAAATTCTTAGTGAAACCTCTGCCCCCCTGTTACTGATCATTATGGTTTGACTAATAGCATTTGTCATGCTCTTGTTTTTTGCTTTCAGGGGCAAGGACAGTCAGAGACATGGGTATCTGAGAGCCATATATTGAGCCCTGCATCCTCTTTCGCTACTTCCTGGTCTTGACTCTCTTCCATTGTTTGTTCTGTCTTCTCCTCCTCTTCCCTTTAGCCCATATGTTATCCCAAATCTTCTTTGTTTGTTTATTCAAGGCATATTCTATACCTTGTTTACAGCCTACAAAACTATAAACTGGCTAAGTTATTTAAGTACTATTAACATAATATAATCAGTAGCAACAGAGAACAAATGTCCATAAACCAGAATAAAACCAGTACATCCAATGTATTATCTAAAAAGAAGAGACAGGGTGGGGGAGTCTTCACAAATGCTGATGAGGCAGCAGGCTTCCATGTCAGTGGGGCTGTGGATTTTCTCTACATTTTTGTCTGATTTTTAGTTATACCTTGGATAGTCTCTAGTCCAAGCCCTCCAACATACAGAACTCTAACCCCCTTGGATAATCCTTGCAAAGTTTGGAGTAAAACCTAGAGTTGGTTACCTGCCCACTGACATAAAAGCCACCACCACCACGGAATATGACACCGACCTCAGGAACCAATATCTGAAAATGAGTTTCCAGCAAGGATCATAAAAATAAAAAGACACTGGAAAGGTTCTAGAAAATTCATAGCAGCTACTATAACACAAAAGGTAATTCTTTTGACGTGGGGGGGGGATTCTTTCTTAAAGACATCTACACATGTTTCTAAGAAGGATATCTTGGGATGTTTTCTTTTATTTCTCATTATTTTTGACCTGTCCTTTCTCTCTTTTGAGATAGGATTTTATCAAGCAAGCTGTGAAGCTGGAATAATACATCTCTTTTTTCATTAGTGTGATTCCAGCTCCCTCTTGTGGGTATACTAAAAATAGTTCTGGATCTTTTTTCTATATGATGGGTACGTGTCGTTTCTAACAAGTTCCACTTTCAGGAAGAAATATAGAAGGATGGAATTAGGCCTTCTTATAGATTGTCACAGGGACAATCTGTGGGGAGGGGAATTACATCTCATTACTGTTTACACTGGGAGGGAAATGAGCCCTATCTAGTTTTAGACACTGTTATTTAATGCATTCTTAGAAAACTTCAAAGAAGAAAGGGTTCCATTTGTGTTAAGATGGTGCTAGGAGAATACTTTGGCTACTCCAACACATACAAACACATACTAGTGCAGTACAGAATGTTTAGCGTGCTAAGGTAGTAGAACCTCCTATCACAAACTCACTGAGATTAACTACTGATTTAGATGCAAAGTGTCTCATTGGGTTGAAAAGAACCCAAACAGTACAGGACTAAATTATCTGAGAGACTGCATTCTTCTGTGTAGACTGTTCTGATCTATTTACTCTGAGGGGGAGGCCCCTGTTCACCTTATTGCAACCTAGTGAGGTTCATTTGCTTCAGGTTCATGATGCCCACTACATAGGCCTTTTCTGCATTTTATTTTTGAAATGGGGTGGCGCGTCCTCCAGCGAGGACGTTCACATTTGGGGGCGAACAGGGTTTGGACCACTTACTGTTTGTCCGGACTTCAGCCCGCTCCGGAACGCCCAGAAGTAGTGGTTGCCCGTGCTATTGAAAGACCGGTTAAAAGAGGACTTTCAATAGCGCGGTGCACCTCAGTCCGTCGCTCTGTGAAGTATAGATCTACAGGCTCGCACCAGTGCGAGTCTGCAGATCTTCTGGGGTTGGGCTTCCGGCTGGCGAGCTTCCTCGGTTGGTGGAGAGCCTCCGCCAACCAGAAGCCTCCATTTTCATCGCCGGAGAGTGTGTAGCGCAGGCGCACACTGCTCTGGACTGTCGTTGATCGTTGGGAGGGAGCATGCCAGTCCGGTGAGTAATGGACTGCCCCATTTCCCCTCCAAAGTGGGGAAAAGCCCATACTGTGAACTGATCATTACAGCTAGCAGTGATGTATTTAAGTCTTTCACTCCAAGTCTCAAGTCAAGTCTCAAGTCCTTGAAGATACTGAAGGTCTCAAGTCTTGGAGCCAACTTTATACCCCAACCTATATTCCAGAATTTCTGTACAGAGTTGAATAAAGTCAGTTTTAACAATTTAAGCAGAGTCAACCCTCCACATGTGCAATTTTGCCAACTGCAGCTTTGGAAGCAGGACATGGCATCCTCCTTACTTCCCATTTCTGAAGCTGGAGGATTTTTCAGAAGTAGGGAATAGGATCCTTCTTACTCCCCATTACTGAAGCTTCAAAAGCTTTAGAAGGAGGGATCCTTCCTCCTCAAGCCCACTGCCTAACACACTGTTCTCTGAGAAACATGCCCTATGCTTTGGGGACAAGTTTTTCCTTCTGCTTTTAGGAAAAGTTTTAGAAGCCTCCTCAAATATGCAGCAGGGACAGGCTGCTGAGCAGACCTCAAGCCCACCTCAAGCTCATTACCTAACCTGTTTGCTATTTCCCTCCAAGAAATGTACCCACACTTTGAGGTTGAGACAGATCATCATGTGACCAGTAGGGGAAAAGGAGATGGAAGTGTTGTTCAGAGCCATAAGGTTTCTGGATGAATGTGTTCTGTTACTGAACCAAGGGCAGCAAGTCAGTCACTAAAAATATACAAGTCTCAAGTTGAGTCGAGTCAGTGCCTCATTTATTGCTGAGACGAATCCGAGTCAAGTCACTGAAGCAACTTAAATTCGACTTGAGTCCAAGTCAGTTAACTCGAGTCTACATCACTGCCAGTTAGGTGGTCTCCCAACACTGAGTGTGTTCGTTGTCAACTGAAGACTTCTTTACCCAGGCATTTTCCAGATCTCCTTTCCTGACTGCGAACACTGCCAGCCACCTCTGGTTTTAATGAGTTGCTTTGTTTTCATGCCTTTGTTATTTTCATTGTTTGGTTTTATTTTATTTTGGTTTTATTTTTATTTGGTTTTTATTTTATTACAGTTTTTATCTATTGTCCTTTTTAAAAAAAGAAGAAGAAGAGCAATATAAAACCTTAAATCTGTACTGTAATTTGCAATGTCTGTCTGTCTGTCTGTCTATTCTTCTATATCAAGAGGGGCAAAGTGCTGCTTGTGGGCCACATGTGGCCCTCAGGATCATTTTGTGGCCCTTGGTGGCCCCAGGGATTTAAAAAAAAAACAGAAACACATCTGGGGGCATGAGAAGAATCTTTGCTTTGCCCTCCCATCCATTTCAGGCCCAAGAGAGACATTTTAAAAACAAGAAGTGAACATGAAGTATCTTCCAAGTCATTTCTTTTTTTACCAAAGGGCTCTCTTGGGTCTAAAATGGGTGAGGGGGCCTAAGGACATGGTAAAAATGCCCTCTCCAATATCTTCCAGATGGCATTTGGAAACATTTGGTTGGAAAGTAGGTGTGTGTTTTTTTGTTTTGTTTTTTTGCAGGGTGGTTCCAAGTATGGTCCTCCAACATCTCTGGGAGGGGAGGAATGTGCCATCACTAGCCTCAAACTATTGACTACCCTTGTGCTATACAAATCTACATGTTTCATCACAGGGTCACCAAACTTGAGCCCTTTCCACAGTTTACCTCTGTCCTACCAGCATCCGGTGACAATAGCAGCAGCAGCTCTCCTGAGAGATGAGAGCGATTAGCACTCCCCTCCACACCAACTGTCTGTGGGAACCAGGAAGCGTGATGGTCTCACCTCTTCCTGCTGCAGCACAGCTGGGCACTGTCCTAGGCTGTGCTGGGGCAGGAAGCGCAGCCATTGAGCTTCCAGAACATCCACAATGAAGGTAGATGCAGGCACATGGCAGGAGGGCAGCACTGATAGGGAAAACCTGTTAATGATTTGTAGCATGATTGCACCACCCGGAAACAAGAGAAGGACAGGTCTGAGATGTCCTTGTGCATAAATGTCATCCCAGCCCTGTCATCCTCCTGTCCCCATGGTAGGTTGGGTACATCATGCAGAAAGGCCCTTGGTGTGTTATCCAGTAGAACCAAACCAAAGAATATAGCAGGATTTGGGATTTAATCAGTCAACTGCTTTGTGTTCCACCCCAAAAACTTCAGATTGCTTCATGTTTTGTTCTGGATGCTCATTTATGAACTAATTTTGACCAACTTTGATGTTTATACGTAGGGTACCAGGCTTCTGTGCCAGCTTTTGGGGAGAAATTGCTAGATTTTGTAATTTTTGCATGGAACTTGGTATGAAGCAAATTTTTACAGATTCTAGGTGATACCAGTCACAGTTTAATGCTTTTATGATTGCACTCTGTATCAAGTATGATCAAATGATAAAGTGATGCAGTGATATTGAACAATAATTTACTTAGTGAATTTTTAAAAGTTGCATTAATAAATAGTTTGAGTAAACTATCTATCCAGATGAAGTTGTATATTAATTTTTCAAAACTCAGATGAAGCCTTATTTTGAATCTCCTCCTCCTAAGGTTTGATGGATTTTAACTGTTTCTAACTTAATAACATGTCCTAAACTGCTGGGCAGGAAGAGGGTTGACTATTTTTCTTCAGAAGTATTATTTTAAAAGCAAAGTGGAGCAGGAGAAATGTACTGGTAAATGCTCATTTCACCACAAGATGGTAGCATACCATTGCATTTTAGGCAAGATTGTTTCTCATTTTCTTTTCCTTCAGCTTGCAAGACATCTCTGCTTATAGGTAAAATACTATAGAAACAAAAGATGCTCAGCTGTGCCCAATTGCTCTCGCCATTCAATGACTTCTTTCTTACATTTTTTTTTTCTTTACTCAGGGAAACAATTTAACATTCAGATGAGCTGGAGTGAAATTCATGTTTCTTCTTTACAAGAGAACTAGAAGTGTACAGCCGAAGAACTGGGTTTGAATAAATATGTAAATTTTAGCTCTCCAACTACTGTGTATTCCTCAGGGATGCTAGCAGTCCTTTCACACTACACAGCTATTTAACACTATGATTCCACTTTAACTATGATGGCTGCATTTTATGGAATCCCGAGATTTGTAATTTCAGGAGACACTGGAGCATTTTAGGTGAGAATTCTAAAGGCCACTTGCTAAACTGCAGCAATCCCTCCAGTGCAAAGTTAAGTATACTAAGCAGCTGATCTAGAATCTCAGCTGATATCCATAAAAGTAAAAAAGTACATTTAAAATAATGCAAAACTATGAAATTTAAAAAACATATAAAAACACTAAGCGCCACCCACCCACGTCTGTTATGGGAGCATTAAAAGAAGTATAAAAATAATGTAGGAGTAATAATTTTCAACTGTAGATCACTGTGTTTTGTAAAAAAAAAAAAAAGTAAAAAATGAAAGCTAGATGAATTTTTTTTTTTAAAAAAAAAAATAGAAATAGAGGTAACCCGGAAGAATTCAACAGTCTTAGTGCCCCCAACAACCAAAACTACTCTGGACCAGAACTCTATTGAGAAGTTACAAATGCTTAAGCACCATTGTTATAGTGTTACGCAAGGACTCCCATCCCAATCCCTCCAATGCTGCTCCCTTGTTGATTGGGAAACAGTTGACCGACAGTCCCACCCCCTCCTGTGAGCAACCTCTGGTCTGGCAGACAGAAGAAGGACTCCATCCCAATTCCCTTTCATGCTAGAGATTGCTTGTATTAGTGGGGGTGAGACATCAGCCAGCTGTTTCCAGATCAGCAGGGCAACAGACTCCATTAATTACAGTAGCTGCTGTCTGTTTATCACAAATTGAGAAACTTGCATGGTCCTTATGTATCCCCTAAACTAGAGGTTATGTAGGGATCATGTCTACAAAACAATTACAAAAGAGCAATTCTTGGCATGACATTCCACCTATGGTGGACCTTTACAAAAGCAAAAAAAATATTACAATGATATACATAAAAAAATAGAAGAAATTTTACAATTTGAATTTGGTAGAGAGCCAGAGATCTATTTGTTAAATATGTTACATACGTTAAACCAAACTGTAAAGAAAAAGTACTCTAAAATTCTGTTATATATGATAACTTTAGCCAGAAGAGAATACGCAAAATGTTGGAAGAAAGAAGAAACACCGAACATTGAACTTTGGATTCAAAGTCTGCATGAAATGAAATTAGCGGATAATTTGACACAAAGACTTAGAGGACAAACAGATGAAAAGATAGAGGAGGACTGGGATCCTATAAATCGATTTCTCCAGAGGTGGAAAATGGAAATTTAAATAGACAACTACAAATAACAGTGTGAGTGACATGACACGGGCGTTTAATAATGAATATGGGATTAAATAAATCAGAGGTATAGCAGAAGCAATCTGAACCACGGTTAAAGAGGTATAGAGATAATTGTACATAATGTACATAACAATGATAAATTACGTAATGTGAGATTAAGGAATATACTCAATTACAAGGATAAGATATGATAAATTTGGATCGAACCTTTAATTTTGCTTTTGATAATGAGAATTAAAGAGGGGATGTATAATAACAATTATTTGTGTGGATAAAGATGAATAGAGATAAATGTACATAATGTACCTAAGACTGATAAATTTTACAATGTGTAAGTTAAGAAATACATTAATTTTAAGGTTAAGATAAGATATATCTGGATACAACTACCAATTGGGAATGTGGTGATATGTGGATCATGATAAATATGCACAATAATAATTATTTGCTCAGGTAAAGAAAAATGGAAGAAACATTGTACAAATATGACATAATTACTAATGTGTAAATACTTTAAACAATTTATTTTCATTTTGGATGAAATGTTAATAAAAATTATATATATATATATACATATATATATATACATATATATATATATATATATACAGAGAGAGAGAGAGAGAGAGAGTGATTCTAAGTTATGCATTAACTGCCGTACAGGATTCTGGCTCCCCTTTGTACCTTTCCTACAATAGACTGTAATAAAGGGACAGAAAACAGAGCAACTGAGACTGATCTTAAGGACCAGGCAGATAAATATGAACAATGGCTGTTTCTGCAATAATCTGGTCCAAGGCCAAGGATGAGAATCATGCAGCCCTCCAGGTGTTTCTGAAGAGCAATTCATTGTTCTTGTTAACTGCCTTCAAGTTGACTTCAACTTATGGTGACCCTTTGGATGAGGGACCTCCAACTCAATCTATCCTCAACCACCTTTCTCAGGTCTTACAGATTCAGGGAGGTGTCTTCCTTGATTGAATCCATCCATCTGTAATTAGGTCTTCCTTTTTTCCTTTTTTTTTTCCTTTTTTCCTACTCCTTCTACCTTACCAAGCATTATTGTCTTTTCTAGTGAGTTATGTCTTCTTGTGATATGGCCAATGTTACCCTGTTTATTGGGGGTCCCGGAAGGGACACCTATATGCGCTCTCAATTAACTAAGTTTAGGGAAATTAGCTAGAGCACAAGTTAGCAATGCAAGAGGCAGGGCAACACAGTGGAATCTTTTACCCAGTGTCTAAGGGGTTAGGCCAAGCCAAGGACCACACCAAAGTCCTGAAGCCCAGAGAGGTCTGAAGATTGAGTTTGTTGATATGGAGTCTCAGTACGTGGGACTGAGGGGACAACTCTCCAAATAAAGTGGCTGCAAAGATGGATGGAAGTCCAGAGCGATCCGAGGAAGGTCTCGAAATCAGGGGTTTTTATATGGAGAAATGTAACTGCAGGCTATTCCGTACTTGGGGAAAACAATGAGTTTCGGGCGAGAGACAAAGCTTTGGAAAGGTCAAAATTTAACATGATTGAGTTCGGTCTGAATTGACAAAGAGTATGCAAATACTCAGTGCTTGGCAGTTGAGTATTCAACTTGCCAAATTGCCTGCTCAGGGCAGGGAGTCCTTTGTAAACAGTGTGCATAAATAATAAGGGTGTTTGCAGAGAGGTCTCCTAAAGTGGTGATCTGGCTGTTTCTGGCCTGCCTGTATTGTCTTGGGATATTGCAGCGTTTGATGGCTGAACCTAGTTCTGTGCTTGTCCAGGGGCCTCACAAACATGTAGAGAGGGGTGGTGGAGGAGAGCCAAATTATTGATGTCAAAATGATATCTAGCAGCCTCAAATCCAGGCTAGCAAATGCAGTAACACCAAAGTACGACAGTCTTAGTTTAGTCATCTTGAACTATTTCAGTATCTTCATCATCTACTTTAAGGTAAAGAGAGTTCAAGACCCATTCATTTGTCATTTTTTAGTAGTCTATGGTATCAGTAGAACTCTTCTCCATTACCACATTTCAGATGTATTGATTTTCTTCCTATCAGCCTTCTTCATTGTCCAGTTTTCACAAGATATAAAGAAATTGGAAACTCAATGACATAGAGAATCCTGACTTTGCTATTCAATGATATATCTTGACACTTCAAGATTGTGTCTAGTTCCTTCACAGCTGACCTTCCAAGTCCTAGTCTTCATCTGATATTTTGACTGCAGTTTCTATTCTGATAAATGACTAAATGAAGGTATGGAAAGTCTTGAACTATTTCAGTGTCTTCATCATCTACTTTAGGGTAAAGTACATTATCTTTGGTCATTATATTTATTTTCTTAATGCTCAGCTTTAAACCTGCCTTTGCACTTTCTGTCTTGACTTCCTTCAGTATTGTTTCAAGACTTTCTTTTTTTCTGTTAGCAGTATGGTGTCATCCATGTATTTTAAACTGTTGATGTTCCTTCTTCCGATTTTCATGCCTCTTTCCTCTGAGTCTAATCCTGCTTTACGTATGATATGTTCAGCATGCAAGTTAAACAGATAGGGTGATAAAATGCAGCCTTGCCTGATCTACTTGCCAAGTGAAAACCATTCTGTTTCTCCATATTCTTTCCTAACAGTAGCCTCTTGTCCTGAATAAAGGTTATGAATCAGGACAATAAAATGTTGTTTCACATCCATTTCATTAAGAACATTCATAGTTTTTCATGATCTACACCAGTGTTTCTTTTCTTGGGGTCCGAGGAACCCTGGGGATCTGCAGAACCCCTTACAGAGGGTCCACAAGTCCTGCTGCTGGACACCGCCACCAGCAGTCGCAATAGGGATATGGCAGTGGGAGGGGCTGGTGCTGAAACTACTCCCTCATTTGGAAATGAGGGAGCAGTTTGGGTACATACACACACCTGCTGCCATTTCTCTTTCATCAGGAGCATGGCAGCATGAGCTATGGACACCAAGGTCACAATGGCAGGTGTGTACACATACGCAGACTGCTCCCTTGTTTGGAAATGATTGAGCAGCTTTGTCAGGGGCATGGCATCAGGGGGTGGCAGCATTGAGAAACATAGCAGCAGGCAGGCATGAATGCCAAACTGCTCCCTCGTTTGCAAATGAGGGAGCAGTTTGGGCACACACACACACACACACTATTACATCCCTGACAAAAAGTAGTCAGCAGCAGGTATGTGCATACCCCTGAACTGCTCCCTCATTTGCCTTCTGCCATATCCCTTGATGCCAACACCCCCCACTGCTGTGTTCCTGATGAAAGGGACCCAGTGGCAGACCTGTGTGTGCACTCAAATTATGACGCTGGAAATCAGAGTCTGAATCCCCACCCACCCTGGAAACTTACTGGGTGACCTCAAACAAGTCACATTCTCTCAGAGAAAGGCAAAAGCAAGAAATCTTGCCAAGAAAACCCCCATGATAGGTCCACCTTGGGATTGCCGCAAGTCCATTTTCAAAAGGGAGAGGCATGACGGCTAGAAAGAACCTCACCCTTGTCAGTGGCACTTTGTTGTGTTATTTCAAGTCACTCCTGACTTATAGCAACAATAAGGTGAACCTATCACAGGGATTTTTTTGGCAAGATTTGTTCAGCAGGGGTTGCATTTGTCTTCCTTAGACTTGATGGCCCTTGTAGTCTCTTATAGCTCTATGATTCTCTGATTCCTCTGAGACAGAGAAAATGTGACTTGCCTAAGGTGACTCAGCAGCTGAGTGTGGATTTGAATCCTAGTCAGCAGAAACTGTTAATAAATAAATAAATATTTGAACATTTGCATAAATATTTGAATATTTAGATCTAAATTTAGATATTTAAATCTTGAGTTAAGTCTTGGGGGACCCTGGGCATCAAATTATATTTGCCACAGGGTTCTTTCCTGGGCCCAGTGCTGTTCAATATTTTTATCAATGACTTGGATGAAGGAATAGAGGGCATGCTCATCAAATTTGCAGATGATACCAAATTGGGAGGGGTTGCTAATACACCAGAGGACAGGATCAAAATTCAAAATGACCTGGATAGATTGGAGAGCTGGGCCGAGGCGAACAAAATGAAATTCAACAGAGAGAAGTGTAAGGTCCTACACTTAGGTAGAAAAAATGGAATACAGAAATATAGGATGGGGGACATGTGGCTGGATAGCAGTACGTGTGAAAGGGATCTAGGAGTCTTTATAGACCACGAGCTGAACATGAGTCAGCAGTGTGATGTGGCAGCCAAGAAAGCCAATGCAATTCTCGGCTGCATCAATAGGAGTATGGTGTCTAGATTGAGGGAGGTACTGGTACCACTCTACTCTGCTCTGGTTAGACCTCATCTTGAATACTGTGTCCAGTTCTGGGCACCTCAATTCAAGAAGGATATTGACAAGCTGAAGCAAGTCCAGAGGAGGGTGACCAAAATGGTGAGAGGCCTGGAAGCCATGCCCTATGAGGATAGACTTAGAGAGCTGGGTATGTTTAGTCTGCAGAAGAGGAGGTTAAGAGGAGACATGATAACCATGTTTAAATATTTGAAGGGATACCATGTAGAGGAAGGAGAGGGCTTGTTTTCTGCTGCTCCAGAGACCAAGACAAGGAGCAAAGGATTCAAACTGCAGGAAAGGAGATTCCACCTGAACCTCAGGAAGAACTTCCTGATGGTCAGGGCTGTCCCGCAGTGGAATCTGCTGCCTCGGAGTGTAGTGGAGTCTCCTTCCTTGGAGATTTTTAAGCAGAGGCTTGATGGTCATCTGTCAGGATTGCTTTGAGGGTGTTCCTGCATGGCAGGGGGTTGGACTGGATGGCCCCTGGGGTCTCTTCCAACTCTAGATTTCTATGATTCTATGATTCTATAATTCACAAGGAATTCCAGTTAAAGAAAAGGTTAAGAATTGATCTTCACAATCAAAGGTTTTGCTATAATCTCTTTGCTATCATCTCTTTTTGCTATAATCTCTAAAGCACAGGATAATTTACTTTTGAAATTCTTCAGTGCCTTCCATTACCCAACATATGTTTGCAGTATGATTCCCAGTACCTTTACATTTCCTGCACCTAGCTTGGATATCTACCATTTCTCACTCCATATATGATAAAAGTCTTAGCTGTAGAAGTTTTAGCATGACTTTGCTTACATGGGAAATTAATGCAATGATCCTGTGGTTAAAGCAATCACTGGCATCCCCTTTCTTGGGAACTGGAATGTGTATTGAGTGTTTCAAATCTGTTTTGCTTTCTACATTTTTTGATAGATTTTAGTTACAATTAGAATAGATTCTGTCTCTGTAGACTGAAGCAGTTCTATTAGTATGCCATATGTTCCTGGTGATTTTTTTTCTTCTGAATACTCCGAATACAACTTTCACTTCACTTTCTAAAATTGTGGTTCATCTTCAAATGGTTCTTCCTTGAATGAATCTGTCACCTCTTTTATATAGTTCTTCAGTGTATTGTTTCCATATTCTTTTTATTTCTACTTGGCCATCTAATGTATTTCCCTGCTGATTGCAGAGCACCCCCATTCTTGGTTTAAGTTTCCCTTTGATTTCTCAGATCTTGTAGAATAGGTCTTTTCTTTCATCTTCTACTTCTCTGCATTGGTTATTATAGTATTTCTCTTTGTCAATGCACAAAGGTCACTGAACAGTTGCACTCAGGATTCTGATTCTATTTCTGTCATCTTTTAATTTTGCTTCATGTCTATCATTAACTTCTTGAAGAGTTTCACCTGTCTTCCACTGAAGCTTCTCTTTCTTTTTGGCTGCAGATAGTGTCTTTTTGCTTTCATCCCTCACAATGTTCCTGGCTTCAGTTCAGAGTTTTTCTGGATCCTGCTTAATTTTGCTTAGTAGTGCAAAGGTATTTTTGTCTCATCATAGAGTTTTCAAGGTAGAAGGCTTCAGGAGTGAGTTACCATTGCCTTCTTCTGCACAGTACTAACAAGTGTCAGCTCTGGTGCCACAACCATTGTCTCTGAGAGATCTTCTACCAGTGTCATTCCTCATTACTGCTGCCGCCCAGTAGCTGTTTGGCACATTTGGTCTGGCTCTTCAGCAAAACTTTGTCTGACATGGGATACCTTACCAGCAGCACTGCTGTCATCAACATAGCTTCTTGCTTCATAGGAAAATGATAACCCATCACTGTGTAAATATTTTGCCATTGGTGAGTCATTCCATGTAGGGATGCAAAAACAGTGACAAATATTCTTGTCCTCAATAGTAGACTGTATTTTGTGGTATCAAGACACCCTGTGTTAAATCACAAAAATAGCACTTCTCTTGTCGGTTTTCGATTGCACACATACACAAAATATGTTCTGCACAGAAAGCATTGTTTTCCAGGGGAAAAATATGAAAACACAAAAACTTGCCCTAGTAACCTTTCTCAATGGGGATAAAGTTTCTGATTGTCCTTTTTGTTTTGTTTTGGTACAACGTGCAAGAAAGAGGTAAGTGAATATTGGCATTCCTAGTTCCTTAAATGGAACAGCCCTGTTGGATTCTGCCTATCTATGCCAGGAAACTGTTTCAGAGTGCTTTCAGATCACTTTAATTAAAATGATTGAGAACTTGAATGTCCATAGCACAAACACACCAGGGTTTTTTTCCCAGTTAATATTGATTTATCCATAGTGCCAGCCACAATCTATAAATGGAAATGTATTTGGCAGCCCTCCCTTGAGATTGAGAAGATCAGCCCATGTCCCAAGCTTAAATGTTTTAAAACTATTTGTTCTGTATTAATTAAGGTGGTGTGAATATGTCTGTCTGTCTGTCTGCCTGTCTGTCTGTGTTTTCCTCTAGGTACTCTGTGCCTTGCCCAGAAGAAGTCAGACATGGACACCTTTGAAACTCCAAGAATAGATCAAATATAAATAATTTCTTCTGGATTCCTTCCAGTCACCTTGAAGCAAGTGTTTTTGTCATGTGCTTCATGAGTCTTCCAAGGAATTGAGTTACCCATAAGTTGGGCTTCTCAATTCAGTGGGCATGTCTACACATGAAACAGAGATGGACAACCTCCTCCTGTTCCTTGTGGTATCACAAGGCACAAGGAGGGTGTTGGATGACAAGGAGAAGATATAAATATAAAACAGAGCAGAACTGTTGCAGAGAATGTCTTTTGCAATCAGTGGAGATGGACAGGTTTATCTGTTTTCTTCTCAAATTCTGAGCTTTTTTTTCCAGGACCATCAACTTAGTAATTAGATTAAAGGAAAGTAAATGTGGAACCCCTCCCCTGACTCACAGATATCATATGAAATCTGCAAATGTTAAAAAGTTGAGCTTCAGATATTTAACATTTTGCCAAAGTTTTATTTTGTACAAAATTATTTCTGTCCCCCAACACAGCCCTGGACAGTGAAAGAGTCTGAGTGCTAAAAATAATATTGCCAGGAATTTTCACTCTGTCAAGAATCTAGATTCGTAGTAGGGTAAAGGTGGACTGCTCTCAGTGGACACACCAGATGCATCTATCTTTTTTGGGAAATAATGGCCACATCAGCAGGAAAGACCTGATGGTTCTAATGGTGAATGGGGCAGAGAAGTCCCAGAAGGGAATCTATTGGGCAGCAGCAATAGTGGGATGCAACCATGGCAGAAAATCTCTTGAAGACAGTAGCAGAGGCACTGTGTCCGCACTGCACAGTTTTCAAAGACTACTCACAATGTAGGTCTTATTCTGCACAAAATTCACACATGATTTTATTGCACACAAAAAAGGATTTTTTTTTTTGCACAAAAATCAATATTTTCTGTATAGAAAATTCTGTTTCCTTTGTAGACAATGCTGTGATTGGGGACTTACTCTTGGATAAGCTCTCAATCTTTTTTCACAGAAAAGAACAGGAGCATGAGGAACTCCTCATCAGTTTTACTACCCCCAACATCTGCTTCCACACTATTTCTATTTATAGGGGGAAGGAGATGAACCAAAATGTCAGCTGAGATTACAGCTGAGTTGTCAAGCTAATCTCTCTCTACATTCAAAGCCATTTCTGTTTAGATCTTCCTGAGCCTACTTAGAACTTCAAGGTAGCATTTTTGTCCCCCACTTCCATGCATAGACCAGAAGATTTTTAAAATAAAATAAAATATTTCTATTGTTTCTATCTACAATGAAAAGTCTTTGACTTTTGATAGCTCTCTCAGCTGCTGTTATATCCCCTTTCCATGGTAGCTTGTACTTTTGGGAAAGCAGAGGATGGAGAACTGGTTGGAAAAAGGGCTGGCACTAATGGAAATGGCAGAACTAGGACAGGCTAGAAATTATGGAGAATTGTTTTTAAAGCAAATTTTTGTCAGTTCTATTGAGATGTGGACATTTTCAGTCTACATGAAATTGTATCATGGGAGATTTCAAATGAGGGTACTTCCTCCCATTTGCCACTGGACAACAAATAATATATGGAGAAAAAAACCTTCCATGTTGTTAAAAATGTGCTCTCAGGATCATAAATGGTCATTTGGAGAGAAAATGAAATGGCTCCAAGGCAGATGGCTATCTGGTTATTCTAGAGGAGAAATCTAGAGCTAGAAGTCTTTTGAAGGCACTCCTTTTTATATCAGTATCTGAAGATTAATATTCTTAATCATTTGGCAATGGCAGAAATAATGATGTAACAACAGCAGCAATAATAATAATAGCTAGTCCCTCCCACTGTGTTCCACTCCTGTCTTCATACTATGTGGAAACAGGGCAGAGGGCCTTCTCCATTATAGCACCTAGATGTGAAATGTCTTTCTCCTGGAAGTCTAGTTACTACTAATGTTGACCTCCTTTTTTGACAAGTTAAAACTGAGCTCTTCACCAAAGCTTTTAGAGCCTAGGCAACTGAGTTCTAGATTTTGCCTTAATGTACATGGTTTTATTTTACTTTACTTTATTTTAGATTATTTTCAATCTGTGTGAAGCAACCATCATTCCAGCTTCCATATAGATTCTTTCAAATATGGAAAATATTTTTCTTTCTCTCTTTGACCTAAGAAACAAATAAATTGTGAGAGTGAATCATTCAGTATAAAATGGTGCTAATAATTTTGTTTTTAATTTAGTTTTCCTTTCCCTCCAGCTTATGATTAATTTTGTAAACATTTATATGTTTGTTTTTTATTGAACCATTCATTCCTGTAGGCAAAAACGAAGTCATCCTTTTTGATCTGGAAACTGGGGTGGGAGGGAATATCTCACTCAAAATCTTTGACTCATGTGCTTATTAAACATATTAATTTATAACAAAGCATAGGAAGTCATTTTGAGGCACAGTGGTCTTCTAGCAGAGATATGAGGTGATATATTACAAGAAAGATATGTATTATTATGAGTTTTTAAGTTACTTGAGACGTACGCGGCAGAATGCTTGCTTCATTGCAGGTGCACGTAAAACATTTATGTCATGCCTGAAAGGTCAGATGAATAGTGGAGGACTCCTTAATTGCAAAGAACATTCTTTGCTCACAAAGAACTATTGCCCTTCCATAAGGTCCCCATCAGAGAAAGGTAGTTCTCCCTAGTGCTGAGATAGAAAGAGCCCTCACCCTATCATGCATCCATGTGCCATACTTGCCCTGGACCATTTTGCTCATTTAAGAGAAAATGACCATCAGAAGCTGACTTAAACTCACTCAATGACTTGAATCCTCTTTATGACATAAGAGCTATAGCCTCCAGTAATGCCATTGTTTGAGAGGGGATGGCATTTCAGAAGCAGTTAGCCTGTACCTCCTTCAACAGTGCCTCTTTCTCTGGGTGTACAACAGCAGCTACCAGATCTTACAGGTGCAGCTCTCTGCCCCTGACCAGTGATTGGCTGAGGGTGTGCAGCCAGGTATATTCCTTGTACGTCTTAGGAAGAAGGAGAAGCAGTCTCCAACCCTGGATGATGTTGGAGGATGCTGCAAGCGACTTCTGCACCATCAATCTGTTTATTGGTTCTTGGTCTAAGCGTCCATCTAGACCATTATTATCAACTCTGTCAATAGCTTCTTAATATCTCCATTAAAGGATTTTTCCCATCACCTGCTGCTTGATCCTCCTTAATCTGAGATGCCAGGGATTAAATCTGGGAACTTCTGCATACAGAGTATGTGCTGTTTCGTACTTTGCTTGATTTCATGCAGAAGTAACATCAACACAGGAGCTAACCATTATCCAACTATTAAGAATCAAGAGCCATGCCTCTTCAGCATAATCCAGTGTTCCTTTCTTTGTTTTAAATAAAAGAAAGAAGGAAATGCTCAGAACTGACATTATAGATTAGAGGCGGGGAGATTCTTCTCTGCTCAATTTGGAATTGGGTTCTTCAGACTGATCTCCCACACCATCAGCAATAGGGATGTGGCATTCTTATTCATTCTTAGTATATTTTGCAGACTCTTGCATTCTCACCCATCCTAGTTCCATACTGGGATGAATTTCATCTCCAGCCCCAATTCTATACAGAAATTTATATATATGTTTTGTGAATCTTTCCACCACATTGTACGGATCTGGGCACTCATTTTTCTAATGTATACTCTAGAGGCAGTGGCAATGTAGTATGTGGGGCATATAAGCATTGGCCTCATAAAATGGAACTGCATAACAGCACCCAAACTAGTTATGCACTGCGAGCTCCATATGGGCTCTGCAGTCAAGTGGGAAGAAGTCTCCGCAGCTGGAATATGACATGCACTTACAGCAAGACAAGGATTTAGTGAGGCATAGTGAAGATTTAATGAGGCATATTTATGAAAGTTTCCTGCTGATTAAAGATCTTATCCCAAATGTTTTAGAGCAGGGCTTTCCAAAGGGTGTGCCGCGACATGTTAGTGTGCTGCCTGAAGTGTGTAGGTGTGTTGCCTACAATCTTGGAAATGTATGTTATTATTTATAAATCATATATTTAAAAAAATATATATATGAAAGGTTTTCATGAGATATGTTGTGTCCCCATACATTTTGTTATTACAATTTATGTATATGTCTGCATCTCTTATAAGGGGTTAGTTTAACCTCTGGTTTGCTAGTAAAACTGAAATTACTGTGTCACAAAATGATGCATGTCTAAAAAGTTTGTCACCAACATGAAATATTTGGAAAGCTCTGCTTTAGAGTCTAAATTGTAGAAGCTAGTCAAAGATATGGATGGTTAAAACCTCAAATCAGTAGTATTTCCAAATATTTCTTTCAGAATAATTTTGAAAGACTGGTTTTTACACCAGAAAATGAGAACACACAGCAGTTTTGGCAGTGTGGGCAGAGAGAGTGGGTAGCGCTGAAAATATAGCGAGACATTTGTGCGTCTCAGAGCTATGCTGTCTGGGCATGTGCCATCCACAGTGACAATGAAAACTATAATTTAAAATTTTTAAAAAAAAATAATACAAAAGAATACTTCACAGTAGGAGGGTTTCCTCCTCTTCCTTTGCCTCCCTAATTTCCAAGCACATTAGTGGAGAAAATTGTTTTAAAAAAAATATTGACAGCATAACTGGATGACTCAAGTAAATACTGTTTAAAAAGCGGTACTGAATGATCACAGGTTGTAGATGTGTTTTGTGCTTATTACATAACTCACTCGCATCGCATGGCATGGCATGATATTACATACAGTTGATCCCCATCTTGAGCTGTCAGAAATAGCATGACTATAAATCTGATTTGGAAAGCAAAGAAGTAAATTTGGAAGAAAGTTTGAATTACAATTTTTTAATAGAATCATTGGCTTGCTCTGAACCTTGATTAGCCTTGCCAAAGAACAGCATAACACCCTAGCTATGTAGATAGCAATATTTCCAAATGGCAATTCTAACATTTCAAGACAGGAAGGAAAAAAAGTTGTACTTTGATTTTAAAAATCTGGTCAAAAATGGGGAATATTTGTAGGAAAAAAATTACCTTGAGGGGAAATCCTCTCCCGAGAAGAACAAAGGGGACAGCAATGGAAAACAACTTCACACTGGCACCTTCTTTGATATTGGAAGATAACAAGGTGTTATCCAAGTATCAGGATCTTGCACCACTTTGGATTGCAGTATGAATTTATGTAGATGGATTTTGCCTGATAAGATTTTATTGCTTCATGGGTTGGCACAGCTTGAGGTCTCCTGTGGCTACGTGACTGGGGAGTTTACTCGCCTCACCTGGTTCTTTCGATCGTATGACCTTTGTTGCCTATGTGCTGATCTGGGTGAGATCTCTGGTGGGTTAGATTAATTTTATATCATAGTTGTAAACCCTGGGACAGGGTTTAACAAGGGAGCAACACTCTCAAACCTACATCCTATGAACATCAGAAAGAAAAGGCAATGCTGACAGAGACCAAAAGCAAGCCTTGTGGTACTTTGGATACTGCTGCAGATTTCCCTTTCCTGGTGGGCAAAATTGCAACGAAGCATCTTACTGGACTAAAAGGAACATGACACAGTTGTGCTTTCCTCCCTGCAGTATCCACTTGAGGATGCAGATCCCTTCAGAAGATCATACAGTCCAGAGGATATGAGACTACTTGGGAGGATCATATAATCTTCTGGGCAACCTGTTCCTTTCAAGGTCTTGCGTGGATCAGTTATCCAAAGCATTTTATCAATGATTCATTTAGAAAAACTCTATCCAATTCTTCTGTGGCATTACAGTCCTGGTAGGGCTAAAAGGCTCATGTGACAGTTGTACTTATCATCTTCATAGAATCATAGACTTGGAAGAGACCTCAGGGGCCATCGAGTCCAACCCCCTGCTATGCAGGAACACCCATCAAAGCATTCCCAACAGATGGCCATCCAGCCTCTGCTTAAAAACCTCCAAAGATGGAGACTCTACCACACTCCGAGGCAGCATATTCCACTGCTGGACAGCTGTGACATTCAGGAAGTTCTTCCTGAGGTTCAGGTGGAATCTCCTTTCCCACAGCTTGAATCTATTGCTCCTTGTCCTAGTCTCTGGAGCAGTGGAAAACAAGCCTGCTTCCTCCTCGACATGACATCCCTTCAAATATTTAAACATGGCTATCATGTCCCTCTTAACCTTCTCTTCTGCAGGCTAAACATCCCCAGCTCCCTAAGCCGTTCCTCATAGGGCATGGCTTCCAGACCCTCCTCTACACACATTTCAGCTTGTAGATATCCCTCTTGAATTGAGGTGCCCAGAACTGGACACAGTATTCCAAATGAGGTCTAACCAAAGCAGATTAGAGTGGGACCATTATCTCCCTCGATCTAGACACCATACTCCTATTGATGCAACCAAGAATCACGTTGGCTTTCTTGGCTGCCGCGTAACACTGCTGACTCATGTTCAGCTTGTGATCTACCAAGACTCCTAGATCCCTTTCACATGTACTGCTATCCAGTCACACGTCCCCCATCCTATATTTGTGCATTCCATTTTTTCTGCCTAAGTGTAGGACTTTACATTTCTCTCTGTTGAAATTCATTTTGTTGGCCCAGCTCTCCAATCTGCCAAGGTCATTTTGAAATTTGACTCTGTCCTGTGGAGTATTTGCAACTCCTCTCAATTTGGTGTCATCTGCAGATTTGATCAGCATGCCCTCCACTCCTTCATCCAAGTCATTGATGAAGATATTGAATAGCACTGGGCCCAGGACAGAACCCTGTGGTACCCCACTAGTCACTTCACTTTAGGATCTTCAGCCACTTCTCCTACCAGGAAGTAGAAAAATTTCCCAGAAGCCCTTGGTTTCACTGCAGCTGAGAATATCCAAACATGATCAGTTCAAAAGTCAGAGCCTTTGTGTAGCAGCTACCCAAAATCAATACCGCCTTTGAAATCTTCTTTCTGCATTGTTTGGCATTATTGGGTGTCAGGATATTCAAAGTGAATGCAGACATTGTATTCTAAGTGGACAGGAGAAGTGGAGTGATGTGGCCTTGAGCACAGGTGCTAGGTTGTTATAACTAGCCAGATCCAAAAGATCTTTTGCCTCATCACCAAGTGAAGGTTGCCAAGGGGGAAAGTGATTGATCACCGCACAAGGTCTGTGGTGGTAGCAAGCCCTCAAAAAGGCTGGAGTTTGCCCAAAGTTTCACCTTTTAAGTTTTTCCCTAACTGGTCATGGTATCTCACTGAGAGATTTATGCTTTGCTGCCCCACATGCTGCTGGTTCACTTGCTGATATCCTTGCTGATTTACTGCTGTGCTAATTGTGCTTTGGTATGTGGCTTGCCGTTATCTGAACCTCAGTGTGCTTAAAAAAACTAACAAGCACTGAGCCTAAGTAATGAGCTTTCAGAACTGTTTTTTTGCTCCACTGAAGTTGGCTGGTCACAGCAAGGCAACACTTCCCTGTCAGCACTCTGTATAAGCTCTGAGGAGCTGTTTCACGCCAACCCTGACAAGATGAATATCCTGGTCAATGCCACTGTATAGACTGTATAGACTGTATCTCCATGTGAACCACCCCAATGAGCACCGCAGGACTCACCCAGTGGTGCCATTTGTGGGGTGGAGCATGGGCAGCAGGTAGATGGAGGCCCTTCCAGCCTCCTGCAGGCTGGAGAGGAGGGCCATTTCCAGGGAGGCAAGGCCTCGTGGGAATGCCCAGATGCCCATGAGGCACCAGCCAATCAGAGCGCACCTCCCACACTCTGGTTGGCTGCCATGGCCTGGTGGGCGGCTGTAAGGGATTGCCTCCCCTGCGGCCACCTAGGAGGCCAGCACTCCAGGTCTGCGCTGCTTCCAGGCTCATTGTTCTGTGCTGCTTCTGGGCTCCTCAAACGGTGGCAGCAAGCAAGGGTGGGAATGAAGGCATAGGATGGTGTGGCCTGCTGGCAGAGGCACAGGTTGGCCACTCTGGCTTGGCGGCAGCGGCGGCAGCAATGAGTGGGCCATGGCATTTGTCTGGCTCCTGGCAGTGGCAGCAGAAGCAACAGCGGTGGCAGCAGCAGATGAGTGAGGCTACCGGTCAAACCTTGCAGCAATGGAGCGTTGCTCCAGAACAGCAGCTGGGAGCGATGGCGGTGGCGGCGGTCAGGCGGCAGTAAGCGGGGAGTGCAGGGATGGTTGGCCCTGTTGGTGGGGCTCCAATGTGGTGACGTTGGTCAGGGTTGGGCTGTCAAGAGGACTTGGGGGCTTGGGCTGCCTATAGGAAGCAGCGGTGGGGGCCGTTCGGCCCTTCTGGGGCAGCAGAGAGCAGCAGCTTTGGTCCCGGCCAGTCCTGCGCCTTGCAATAGCAGGTTGTCCGGGCCAGGACGTCACCTCAGAGTGGCCTGCTGGTGTCTGTCTCTGCCCCTCCTCCTGTGTTCCTTGGCTACCTTACCCCCCTCCCCTCCGCCAGTGCAGTCTCTTGGTCCCTTCATCCCCTCCCCTCACTTCTGCTAGTGCCGCCGTCCTCCCTTGTGCTGGGACCCTTCACGCTTGCAGTTGTTGAACATGCTTCCCAAGTGTGTGCCTCCTGTGCAGGAACCTCTGCCTCACACTCAGAGCCAGGCTGGGAGGCAGAGAAAATCTTGGGCCAGCATGGCCCAGCTCCTAGGTGGGCCCAACCTGATGGAGTGACCGGATGCTCTTTGGAAGTGCTCTGCATGATGCCATTCCCCACAACCTTTGTTGAGTTTATTATTCCTCTTTTGATCAGGCTGTCTGCCTAGTGAGATCATGTGGCCAGGGAGCACTTATGGCCAAATGCAATATCCAGTCCACCTTTCAGGCTACTTCCAGTTCATCCAGATGATTACTGTCTGCTGGGATTCAAATTTGGTGGGTTTTAGTGTTACAATAGGGCCATGCCTATGGGGTGCACTGTCAGTTGTGCTGCCTTCGAAACCTTTAGCATCTTTTTGGAATGGGTGGTCAAGCGCAGGGTGGGGTCCTCCCTGGTCATCCATTACCTCAACAGTTTTCTGTTTGTGGGGAAGAGTGGGTCTGGGGATTGTGCCAATTTGTTGGAGGCGTTCCAAGAATTGGCACATGAGCTTGGGGTTTCTTTGGCACAGGAAAAGACTGAAGGCCCTTCCACATTGCTTTCCTATTTGGGCATCCAGCTTGACTCAGTCCTGGGAGTGCCCTGCCTGCCAGCTGACAAGCTTGTGGAGCTCATCGCTTCCTTCACGGAGCAGAGCAAGGACTCCTTGAAAGAGGTGCAGACCTTGTTGGGGCACCTCAATTTTGCCCGCAGGGTCATTGCCCCCAGCAGGGCTTTCTGTGCCAGGTTAGCAAGAATTATGTCGGGTGTCAAGGCCCCCCATCATCACATCTGCATCACCAGGGGTGTTAAGGAGCTCCTTGAGCTATGGCTATCCTTTCTTGATAACTTCAATGGGGTGTCGGTTTGGCAGGACAGACTCAAGCCTGGTCAGGCACTCCAGATCTGGTCCGATGCAGCTGGGTCAGTTGGTTTTGGAGTTTTCTTTCTAGGGCGCTGGTGCGCTAGGCATTGGCCGCAGTCATGGCTGGCAGGAGATGTGGTTAGAGACCTCACTTTTTTTGGAATTTTTTCCAATCCTGGTGGCAGTGTCCATTTGGTCTGAGGAGCTCAGCAATAAGAAGGTCTGCTTTTGGTGTGACAATCAGGCAGTAGTGGCTGTTATCAATCACCAGTCGTCCAAGTCCAACAGAGTTATGAGACTGGTTAGGAGGTTCATTCTTGTCTGCTTGTCTACTAACATATCCTTCTCAGCTAGATTTGTTCCAGCGTTGGACAATGCGATCGTAGACTCTTTGTCTTGCTTCCAGGAAGAGAGATGTCAATCCTTGGCCTCAGAGGTGGACCCCGCACCAGCAGCATTCCCGGAAGAACTTTGGGACCTTGGGAACGACAAGTAATGGAAGGGTTGTTCCAGTCCATTGTGCCTAGCACTTTTCAGGCTTACTGCAAGGCATTCAGCAGGTTCCAGGACATTCATCGGCTCCAGGGGTGTTGTCTTGTGGGCAAGATCCCCGAGTGGTACTTGTTGCATTTTATGGCTCACTTATGGGACCTTGGACATTCTCCCTGTTCGCTGTCAGCTCATCTGGCAGAAATCTCCTTCTTCTGCAAGGCTGTGGGGTGGGACAAACGCCTGTGCATCCTTTCGGGTCAGAAAGATGCTGACAGGCATGACAGTCCCAGGGATGCCAGGAGGCCCATTTCATTCAACCTGCTTGGGGACTTGATCTGGTCTCTGCCTGGAGTTTGCCATTCCCACTTTGAAGTAGCCCTGCTCAGGGCTGCTTTCACCATTGCCTTCTTCGGCACATTCAGGGTGGGCAAGCTGGTGTGCAGCTCTAAGTTGGACACTTCCAACAGGACATTCTTGGTTGCGGATGCTGCCTTCCATGGGTCTTCTCTTGCCTTGCAGGTGAGGCACTCAAAGAATGATCAGCAGGGGCAGGGGACCACCGTGTGGCTCCATGCATTGCATGGGAACGACCCTTGCCCGGTCAAGGCTAGGTACCTGCGGATGAGATTCAAGGGCCCAGGCCCCCTGTTCATCCACCAGGACCATACCGCTTTGTCTAGGTTCCAATTTGTGACCATCCTACGGGAGGCCCTGGTCTGCCTGGGACTACCTCCCACACAGTTTGGGAGTCATTCTTTTCAGATTAGGGCTGCTACTGCGGCTTCAGAATGGAGTCTGTCTGACAAGGACATAATGAAGGTGAGAGATGAAGATCCAGGGCTTTTGTGGGCTACATCAGGCCTGAATTAAAACTGTGAGCTCCCCATACCAGCCTTCATCCTTGGCCCACGCCAGCTGATGGGGGGCGAGCTGTTCTGGGCCAACACAACTCTTTATTGGCTGCAGCTGTGGGGTTGGCAATAAGTGGTCCCCAGGGGCAGGCCCTCCTTTTTTGGAGGTCACATGGGTCTTGGATCCAGGTCGGCCGGGGCCAATGGCCTTTGGGTAAGGTTCATTGGCCCCTTGTGCTTTGGAAGGGGGTGCAAGGCAGCAGCAAGCATGTCCAGCTCAGGGGGACACGCTTTGCTTGCACCTCTTGGTGACAGGGGGTTCTGGCAGTGGGATCCCTGGTGGCCATTAGTGATTCCAGCACCAAGTTGGAAGCTTGGGTGCATCGGTCAGCAGTAGGCTGATCGATGCAAGGATCCAGACCCATGTTTTCGGCTAATCCATTGTATGCTGTAGTCAATAAAGTTGTGGCCTTTGTTCCCCAATTTCAATGTGTTGTCTTATTCTGAAGCCCCATCGCCCCTACCCATGCAATGTGGATGATTAATCCATGAAAGCTATTGAAAGGAAAAGGTTACCTTTGGCAGAAAGGTTATCTCAGGGATAGTTATACTTGCTACACTGAAAGTTAAAACAGAGCTGAAAGTGGTATCATGCAAGTGTCTTTTCCTGTTATGTGCTCAGTTTTCCTTTAATTGACCAGAGCCAACAGAGAGATGAAGAAAAACTGTGTGCATAACAATTTGCAAGTCCCTGAAGAAATACAATAGCTATGAACAGTTATGATAATGAAGTGAGTCAGGTATCTGAAATTGCTGTCAATGATGCTTCTCTCATCAGCACTTGAATGTGGACAGGATCTCTCTCCGATATAAAGATATATCCAAATAGCACCTTCCTAGGCTGTTGGTTGTGAATGATGAAAAATGTCTTTGAGAGGGTCAAATAGTTCACACAGTTGAGAAACCCTCTTAAGCAAGCAATACAACCCATGCTGACCCATCTCTATTTATAAATTTGAAATCACAAATCACCGACCCTTTCTGTGGCTCTTCACATTATTTCCCACAGAAACTCTGCATGCAAAGAATCACATATGCTTGCAGGTAAATTGGTTTATTCCCAACTTGCACTAATAATGGTCCACTTCTTGACTTGTTCCAGTAAGGACAAAGTTACAACCTTTTTTAACAATATAACAACCCTGTCCTTGAAGGCACCTAACAAATATGAGACAGTTCCGGGATCTTATCAATAGCTTTCTGCTTCTCCCATTGGGTTTCCCCTTCTTTAACTCCAACTCCTTCAAGTCCTCATTGACCCACACCACATCTGCCTGCCTGTCAGAATTCCCTTGGCTAGCACTCAGAGCTAGCATTGAAAGGAAGTCCTTACTAGAAAAATGGAGCAAAGCCATGTTAACTATTTTCAGATACTTATGAGAACATTAGAAGGCAGATAGGACATAGTATTTCACCTTGCTGACTGGTGATAGGATCTAAGAACTTAAAGAGAAATTCAGCAAGTGCATGTTCATGCTGCATTGCTGCTGGGAGGGAGCTCTTCATCAACTTTCCAGAAGCCCTGTTGTTATTGTGTGCTGTCAAATTGCCTTTGACCTAAGTTGCTTCACTGAATAATGATCACTGACCTATCAAGATTGTTGGAGTACATGATGTCTTTGACTAGATATCCCTGTCTTGGTGTACAATTAGGTGGCTCTTGTAAATCTGGAACGCTGTATACCTGCTTGTATGGATTAGCTTCTAAAAGACAAATAACAACAAACCTCAGTATAACATGACTAGTTCAAGTAACTCCAAACAAGATTATTCCTTCTGGTATCATGGAGTATAGCTCAAGAGCATGTCTTTGCCCTCTTGCTGTGAAAACATCTAGTTTGATGATAACCTTCTGGTTACAGAAAGAAGTTTGGAGTTCAGTGTCCTTTGGATCAAACCAGGTGAGAGCTGGGGTAATGGATAGCAAAATATAGCTTTTCAAATATATGGTAGTACCTAAAAAATATCTATCCACTTAGGCTATTTTGAAAACTAGATATTGTACCCTGTTTTATTATTTGCAGTTCTCTTACAAGATGTTGTTGCTGGCACTGGTATTAGGGTGCAAAGTTGAAGATGCAATGTCCTTCTTAGTATACATCCAAATTCAGCACCAAAGATGGCAGATTCACATAAACTCCTTTGAAGGACGAGGTTTCTTTTATAATAATCAGGATTGGACTTCAGCTTCCATCACATCTAGTCATCTTGCCCAGTGATGGGACATGATAGGATCTGGAATCTAACATCAACTAAAAGAGGCCAGGTTCCCCACCCCCCCTGTTTTGAGCCCTAGCTTAAAGGACTCCTTTACTAGCCGCTACTACTACTACTACTACTACTACTACTACTACTACTACCCAACTTTCCCAAGGCTCAACGTAGTGTAAAAGTGCCCAACATTAGAGTGTAGGATTTTATAAAAAGAAATGGATACTAAAGTCCTCCCAGTACCAAGACCAGTACTCCGTACTCCGTACTCATCCGCAGGTACCATATGTCAGTAAGATAGAAGTTTGTTTGTTTGTTTGTTTGTTTGTTTAGAGTATTTATAAGCCACCCTTAAACCACAAAGGTTCTCTGAGTGGCTTACAATTCGTTAATATAACAGTTCCCTGCCCTTAGGGTTACAACCCATGATACACACAGAAAGAGGAACAGCTGGGTAAGACTTAAGGCTGGATGTTCTCCTTCTCCCTCTGAGCCGAGAGTGATGGCAGCCAGAGTGAAATGTGGGCCTCTCATGAGTCCCTGGACCCTGGGCAAGATGGCTCTGTGTCTAGTTGTTCTTCTCACCCTCTCAGACCAAAACAATGGCAGGTAAAATCCAGAGGAAGGGGCTGGTTTTTGTCATTGTTGTTTTCAGAAAATTGAAAATGGTACAGAAATTTCATTGTCTCCCACTCAGAACAGAAATAGCCTGGATCTCAAGGGAAGTTAATTTTCCTGTTGCTAATGGGGGTGAAATTTTATTTTCTGGATTTTATGACTCTTTGTCTCCCAGGGCCCATGTGGCCAAAGATAGGAGTGACTTCTCCCTGCATTGATATCCCTCCAGACCATTTTAATTGACAACAACAACATCTTGACAAAATATAGGCCTGTGTCTCTAACATGATTTTTCCCCTTCACCTATATGATTTTTAATACTCTTTATCTGATGAAGAAGCCAGTGGAGCTTTGAAAGCTTGCATGATGCATTTTGTGTATGTTTGGTTGGCCCCATAAAGGTATCTCTGTTTTGTAGATTTTGAATGTTGCTGTATTTTGCTGTATAACCAACAAAACTATCCTTGAATATTGTTCCTGTCATATATACTCATTCCCACTACTGTCCTAGTTCATGAGTTTTGCAAATGGTTGTGGTACTTTAAATGTCTGCAAAATCTCTTTGACCAAAACTGCAGGTGGGACAAAATAAATAACTGCATACACCGCTGGAAATGATCTATTGCTCTACCTTCTTTTGAAAACAAATATATTTGCTCTCCAGCCCAAGAGACATAAATAAATGTGCAAGCACTTTTTCTTCCACATTGATTTGTGTACCATTTTGTCCACTGAAATATCAGCTCCTAAGAAAACATTGCAAATTTGAAAAACCCAACAAATGGGAATTTTTAAAAAGCAGATATGCTTGAGGTAAGCTCTGTGTGACACCAAATGTAACCAAATGCAAGGTTCCAAAGTAAATGAGAAGATATTTTAAAAATAACACTCTAGAGAAAGGACAGGAAATCTTCATAGCTTTTGTTAGAAAAGATCCCCACTGCTGCACAAGGTAACCTGAGGCACATTCCCTAAATGACTGGATGTCCTAATGTTAATAATCTCCTCATATTACTGCTTAATGACTTTGCTGCTTCTCTGTGTTTAGAGGCGCAGTCCACAGACAGAGCCAACCAAAACTAAGTGAAAATAACCTTTTGTTCATCTGTTTCTTTCCTTAACCTTCATCATCCATTTGGACATCATTCCAGGAGGTAAGAATCCTGATGTTCCCGGAACTCTCATTGATTTCTAGTATGACATTACCTTTTGGCCAGATGTGCTGGAATTAAATATCTTTCTTTCTTTAGAAAAGGGGGGGGAGGACTTGCATGAATTAAGCAATGAATAAGTTTCATATCATTTATAAAGATATGAGACAGCAGTGTCCACCACATTTGGCATCATAAATGTAGACCACCCTTTGTGTGAGCAGTAAGTAAAGAGGGACAGAACCACCCAGTTTTGCTCTGGAAAAGATCTGTGAGGCCAGATGCCAATTGAGTATTTTCTTAACTTGATATCATCCCCTTTTGGAATATATTTTAGATTATAGAACTTCACTTTAAGTCAGCTGGAGTTATTTCCAATTAGCGATGTGGGACTGAGACTGAGAGAGTGGGTTATTTGACTAAGGCCCTTAGACAGTGCCATTCCAGCACGGAGATGAGTTGCTGCTGGTTCACAATGCATGCCATTGCATGACATCACTGCAGTCCTGCTGCTGTCATGTCTCTAGCCATTGTGACAGCACTGTATACCATTACTGCACTTCCTTCCTTCCATGGAGAGGTGGGCTGTACTGCAGAAGGGAGCAGCATACCCCGAATGCTACCCATCCTCCAACATTCAACTGGTGTGATGGGACATGTTCAGGTCACGATCACATCCCAGCAATGGCATTGCCAGGCTCACGATGGGACGATGAGGGATTGCAGCATGGTGCAGTAAAGACCTTTCATGGTTAATAGAAGATGGGCATGATGGACAGCTCAGTTCAGAAGTCACTCTCTTAATGAACAGGCTATAAACAAAGGACAACTATGAGCTTGCTTCTTATGTTTTCAATTCATAGGGATAAAGAAGGATCATTTATTATAAAAGGAACCTATGCTGTCACTATCAAGAAAAAGGCCCAGCAAAGAAAACCCGATGCAGTAGGATTATGTCTCGGTTCTCAGTGGCTCCTGCTGAAGTTTACGGGGAACAGGATGTCATGGGGGCATAGTTTGGTATGGAAAAGGAGATCCTATACCTGCCTTGTTTATATTGGAACAACCAATGTCAGATTATTATACACCCAGCATATTCATCAGTGGTTTTCATTCATATATCCCGAAGAAGAAAATGAAAGGGCATTTTTGCAGAAAACAGCACAGTGGAGAAAGCAGGAAAGGCTGAAACTCTGTGTCCTCAAGATTGTTGTTGTTGCTGCTGCTGCTGCTGCTGCTGTTGTTGTTTGCCTTCAAGTCATTTCCACTACACCCCCCAAATATATGAAACTACTGGGGTTTACAGCTAGCGACATTGAAAGTCAGTGAATTCTGCCCCTTTCTTTTTCTCTCCATACATACAGCATAACCATTGCTTTCTCCTCTTCCATTTTCTTTTAAATTTCTTCCATCCTCTAGAGATTCTGTAACAGCAATTTTAAAACCCCCTCCCAGATTTAAAGTAAAGATCAGCAGCAATATTGGACTATTTGTTGTTTTCATTGCTCACATTCACATGTGGGGAAGGGAAGGAAGGCTCAAAAATGCATTTCAGGCAGATTGCACCATAAGGTCCAGAGTGTTTCAAATGTCATTAGGTGGAAAGGTGCTTTACAGCTTATTGTCCAAATGAGCCAGAGAATGAGGACAGTATACAGCTTCACCTTACGGCCTTTAACAAACTCAGTATCTCTTTTACTGATATAAAAGGCATTTTTATCTCACAACATGGGTAAAATGACAGGAGTCTGTTTACCTCTTAAAAATTTCTGACTCCCTTCCTTAGGGCCTTTGTAGATGTTCAAAAGTTTGGTTTGGTTTGTTGTAACAGCAGCCAGTTCTGGCTTTCACATTTCACCATTGTTCTTATAAACAGTTGTTGTTGTTCATTAGTTTGTGGCTTTTAAAATGGTTTTACATTTGATCATCACTTGTGTTCTTGGTTACCCCAAAACGTAGATGCCACAAGGGCCACTCCTCAATACCAGATTCCTCATGCAAAAGTGGGGAATGAATTAGCTCAAAGAGGAGGCTTGCTGGGGGCAGGAGGGGGGTAACTTAACGAGACCTTTTCTACCAATGTTTACAGCCTCACACAGGAAAAGAACCAGCCAAAGATTCAAAAGTAAGCTAAAAATGTGTTTTTATTGAGACGAATTTACTCATGCATGCACATAAGATACACATAGTCAAAGATTCACACAAGAGCTAGCTGAAGGATAAAGGGAGGAAAAAATTAATGGGTAGAGAGGCTGAGGGGTTTTGTGGGATTTATCGTTATCAGTCCAGAAGAGTAGTGAAGAGCAGAAATGTGTTTTGGCTTAGCTGGAACTTAAGGACAGTTCTCATTCAGAAGCCAGATGGACAGAGTGACGGGTAGACCTTCGAGAGACTGCATTGGACATCCTGAAATAAATGGTATTTGTACCCCAAAAATAGCCTTTGGCAGTGGAGGATCCAGATGCAAGACAAAGGGAACCAGTTGTCGACAATGGGTCTTTTGCCTGTTGATGGCCTTAGTGCTTGATTGACAAAGACATGATTGGTGTGTGTAATAGCTATCTATTATGGGTGCTACAAGGAAAGAAGAAAGAGTCCAGGTGCACAGGGGATGGGTATCTGTCAATCAGTGTCCTGCTGGGCTTTTCCCAATTGTGTTCACTGGAAAGACATTCCGCTTCTACTTAAGCCAATCATCCACAGGAACAACAGCTACTGCTTGGCAAATGATCTAATCTTACCTAGAGGGTGTTTAGGTTGACTAGCCTCTCTTTCTCACATTTACAGTCAGATTTCTTCCCTCACTCAGTTTGACCTCTCAATCACCTCCCTCAGACTTGAATTTGATATTAGAGCCAACTGAACATGTTGTCAATCCAATATGATGCAAATTAGATATGGTGTCCATCTGAACCATACTGATATTGGGAGGGCCCAAAGTGGGGCCTTATGTCTCTCTCAAGAAAAGCAGAAATTCAACAGTTTTTAAAAGAGGAGGAGCAGGAGGAGTGGGGAATAATAATGGCTGCAATTAATCTTTCCATGGAATTAATATCTATGGCCAAAACACGAGCTGCCATCTAACCCATCACCTGTTCCTTTCAGGACGTACAACACTGAGTTAGCCAAGTTCTATGTGAACTATTGGGAGGTTGCTAAGAGCTAGAAGGTACTGTATGCTATAGTCCTAGTAGGCAAGTTGCTTAGGAAGTACTGTAAACAAGGAGGCACCGTATGTAAATTCCTAGGAGGTACTGCATGTGCCTCTGCAAGATAGGATGCCTAGTACAGAAATTAGTTCATTAGCAATGTTTTCTATATCTTATGCACCATGAACTGCACCACAGAGGGTCAAGCTAAGCATTCATGTGTTCATACTCTGAATTGCTCTTCTGATGCAACTAAGCACAAGGCACTTCATTGAATGGTCTCTGTGGTTTACCATTTACTTTGCACTGTTCTCTTTATAGTTGCCAGCTCCGTAAACCAATTGCTTCACTGATTTCCATCTTAGTAAATGATTTTCTAGTCTGAACAACCAGGGGAGTTTCTTTATTTAATATGCTGGAAAATGAAAATACCGTGTTTTGCCAAAAGACAAAACAGCTGTGCAAACTACATTTGCTCTTAATTTAACCTAGCTTCCCTCCCCTTGTCTTGTACCTGCTTCATTGCCTTATCGCAAACTGGTCAGAACATACCTGACAACTAAGAAGAACAGATTGCCTAGATTCAATTTAAAATAAGACAAATTGAAACATTACCATCTATCTATCTATCTATCTATCTATCTATCTATCTATCTATCTATCTATTGCATTGTCAAAAAAAATCTGTCAACAATGTTGTTCCTCAAAGTAACTTACAAAAAAGGCACAATCAACTAATCAAGCTGCTGGATGAGTGGTATGTGCAGCTCCTGCTCACCCACACATCCTCCTCTGCTGCAGAGACAGAAGTCACAGGAATGGGTTGTGGGTGCTGGTATAACAGCTGCTGTGATCTCAGTCACCAATGGCAATCATCCGAACTGGGCTTAACCTCTTGGCTGCTTGCATCGACACTGAGTCTGCCAAGATGTCAATCAATGAAGTCATTTTCAAGCAAACAGAATTTAGTGGAGGTCTTTAAAATGTTAGGTGGTGTGTCTACTACCATTTCCAACCTTTAGTCTCACCATACGTCTTCATATGTACATATACCACAGCAACATGTTTCTGTCTTTAGTCTAGAGCTGATCCTCCATAAAGCAATGCCCCCCATTTTTTATGGGTTTTTTTTTTAAATGCTGGGATCATCTGGAGGTGTTACACCTGCATCATGGCCCATTCTGCTAATAATTGGACTAACTTTATTTTCATGTAGGGAGGCAATGTGGCTGTAGTGGCAATAGGGGGAGAAGTTGACAGCTCCATACTACCTGTCTCCCAAATGCTTGGTTGGGGAGGAGCACAGAGCCAAGGAACTATGGAAGATCTTGGGCAGTAGGATCCCAGCTGGGGACTACGACCCTCACCAGTCTCAGCCAATATTCCCAACAGTCAGGGACAGAAAGAGTTGTAGTCTAAAACATCTAGGAAGTATCAGCTTGGGGAAGGCTAGCCTAGAGTTACAATGTGTCACAGAAGGAGGTGGAATATCCAAATGGAAAATGAGCAAAAAGACAAAGAGAGAATGTTTTCACATAAATTTATTACAAATTACTGTGGGGAAAAAACAAAGGGAAAAATATGTATGCCAGTTATCTTACCATGAGCAGTGAGAATAAAAGTACAGAGAAAAGGGGAAGATATGTGGGCAGAATCTCAGTAACAGTCAGCTAATGAGGGCTGATGTATTTATGTATGCCTTGGCAAGAAGCCTTGGCCTAAAACTTTCCTTGCTAGGGCTCCAGAATTGCAAACTGAAGGGTATATAAACTCAGGAATTGCAAACTCTATGGGACAACTTGCCTCAGACAACTTGATTGTATTATGTACCTGGCAGATAGGTGGCATTCTATATGGAGCTCACATATCTCCAGAATAAAAAGGTGATAACTCTTCCTGTTGCATAAGGTAAAGCCAGTGCACCTCTGGTTTGTTCTTCTATATACTGTATTTGCCCACGTATAAGATGCACCCGTGTATAAGATGCACCCCATTTATACGCTTGCAATCTATTTGCCAGCATATAAGACACACCCCATTTTGAAACAATATTTTTCAGGAAAAAAGTGAGTCTTATACGCCAGCAAATACAGTATGTAATCTTTTGCTTTATGTACACTTCCTGGACAAACGGAAGTTATAGGAGCCAAAGTGCTAGGAGATAGCATTTTGGACTCCTGGAACACTAGGAATAAAAGGTTTGATGTGTGCTGTTGTCAAAGTAACATCCATGAGCATATTTTGCCACTGAAAAAGTGCTTTTATCCAGGCAAATAGGAATAATTGCTATAAAAAGTCAGTGGGATTTATTCCAGAATCCTTATGGGACATTATGCTAACATATCCTTTGGATACACTAGTAGACCTGATTTTTCAGATATTGCATTAGGAGCTTTCTGGTACCTCCTTATGCATCAATTTTGCTCAGCAGCCCAACAGGTGGCCAGTCAGTAGCCAGATGCAGGTCTATTCCTCCCAACCCAAATGACCACTGATTGACTGTAGGACTTCACCGGGAAATACACCTCCTTTAGACTGGTGTGTTCTGGACTACAATGTAGGTACACTAGCAGAAGAGTCATTTGCAGCACCCCATGGGTCTGCTATTCCTTCCCAGTATATAAATGTAATCATAGGAAGGCTCCTCTCCCTTTTATGACCACACATTCCACAGTAGAGGTGAATCATACCACATTTTCCAGGAGAAAAATAAAAGAATGGAAAATCACAAAGCTTATTGATGATTTAAAATTGATGTCATCTTGCAGCTAATAGTAGAAGGTCATGCACCAGAAGGTGGCAAAGTGGCAGAGCAGAAGGTTCACTTAGAAGAGCTCCATGAGAATAACTTATGCCAACAAGGCCTGAAGCTCAGCTGACACCTTTTCTGGCTCTTGGCCAAAGCTACCCTCCACAGACTCCAGCCCTTCCCAGAAAGTGGGAAACCAAAAGGATAAGCATTTGATTTGAAGCATAGCATTTCTTCATTTGCTCATGGTGAACTGAGCACTGGTGAACTGGCTTCAGAGGTCATGGGGGTCTTAGAGGAGAGTATGATGTGCCAATATTGGAACTAAGCACAGGTTCACCAATGTTGCTATGGGTTCGTGAATCTTTGACAATTTGAGTTCACAGCTGTCCGACCTTTCACTGCTGCTTAGATCTGGTACCTTCTCTCCTGGCACCATTAGTTTCTCAAACTTTAACTCTGTGTCCAAACCACTGCTGGACTCCTGACTCATAATGCTAATGTTCCCAACATTTTCTTTCTCCTCGTACTAGCAGACACTAATACCTCTAGTGGCATTGCATTGGCGAAATGGCTCTGGTTTTCCAAGATATTGAACACTATCCCTACAAGAGTTTCAAGAAAGACCTTGGATGGTTCCATTACATTCTGACCAAAACCTAGAGTGGATTCACAACCCAATAGGAGCTACTATCCTATATAAACTCTTACATTTACATTTAGGCCCATGGGCATTGGAATGATAATTAGTGTTAACAATGCTCAACCTAGGGAAAAGGGGGGAAAATGCCCCCCCCCAGATGTTTTGACTAATACTCTTATCAGCCCCACCCGGCATAGTCAATGGTAAGTGATTGTGAGAGTTGTAATCTAAGACATCTGAAGTGCCAAATGTTCTTCGTGCTGATTTAACACATATTCATTTGTTTGCCAGCTGTCAGTATGTATTTCTAGTTCATTTCTCCTCAGCCTAGACACCAGAGTCTTACCATTTCTGTATATGAGGTAATGTAACAGGGATTTTGAACTGAACCCCTTAAAGGGCCAAAATGTGTCCTAATCAGCACCTATATGTCTGATGCAACCAAATTTTAAACAACAAAAAGTATATGTTTCATCCTGACCTCAGCATACATTGATTAACTACCTAAAATACTCACCGTAATTCCAGCAACTTTCTTGCATCACACATAAAACCTCTGCATCTTAAATCATCTCAAGCTGTCTACAACATGCAGGACATTTAATGAGAGATCAAAATACAAGACTTCTAGCCAGAAAAGTTAAGAAAGACTTAGTTGTAAGACCAAGTATCCTCATTTCCCTCTAGTATCCTCAATAACTCATCTGCAAGATAGATTACTATATTTCACATGGGAACTTGTGCTGATAAAAATCCATGAAAAATTCTCTGTTACTTGGGTGAGAAGACATAAAAGGGAGTATTCCATGAAAACCCTTCCAATCTTAACAAAAATATATGGCTGGTTACTTTCTTTATGAACTGGGATCTGAACCTAAAATCTTGCTGGCTATAATTCTGTCCATGTTCCTGTACAAGTTGTTCTGGGAAAGGAGGATTTAGGATACCTCAATACAGTTGACTGTATATAGATAATAAGTTCACATAAGGCTAATGCACAGAAATATGTGTATGTTTTTCAGTTTAGGCATAGTATGCTGTCAGGCAGATCATTTCTGCAAGGATCATTTCGCTGGACTTGACACTTTCCATCTATAGGCTGGAGTCTGCTATTTTTATTTGATACAGATATCTCTCCTTCTCTTCCTGTATCTCCTGGAAATATGATGCTGAGACCTTCCTAATGTTTAAAGCACAAGTAGCAACATTCTACTAATTTGTTGATATCACAAAAGCACATTAAAAATAGTAGTCCTCCTATTGGTAGTCAATAGTGAGGGAAACCAAAATGAGGGCATTGTTCTCTCAATAATAATGCTGCCCAAGTGATTTTTTTCCTTTAATCCTCAAATTTTTAACACTACAGAGAGTGAGACACTGAAATCTATTCACACCCAGAACTCATTTGTTGTGTTTTCATTCTCTGGGTAAATGTGATCTGCCCCTTTTGTCTGGATACCTAAACTGTCCTTCTAAATGTTCAACTGAAGTTTTAGGTTCCTGCAATGCTAGAAATTGGTAGACTGAAGGAAAATGTTGTGGGGGAATGAGGTCAATGTCCTCATTTTGACTCCTACCCCATAGCTACTCCCATGTACCTTTTAGGATAGAATTTCTCCCTGCTCATGATAATCTTAACAAAAATCAGATAGTGTTTGTGCATGTGTGTGTGTGTGCATGTGCGTGTGTGTATGCATGGATATGTATGCATGTGTGCACACATGCTATTAGTTGTGGGGGGGACACCCTGACATGGGTCACAAAGCAAGTTCAGAGTCATTAGTTTGGCTCTTCAGTATCCTTTTTGTGGTCCTCTAATTTGATCTTATCATATTTGATCATTTTATGTTCATTTTGACTTGTCAAGTACTTTGGAAGACATGCATTTATTTATTTATTTATTTATTTATTTATTTATTTATTTCACAAAGGAGATGGGATAGAAGCATTTTTAAAATAAAATACAATAGATCAAGAAATGGAAAGCATTCACAAATTCAGATATATATTCAGAATATTCAGAGTATAGATGGATTCACTTACAGTGAAGTGGCTTTAAGTAAAGTCCATATGAATAGGAGGAGGCATCTTACAGTGGTCTTAATTAGAATAGATCCATTGAATCAATATCAGTGCTATGAGTTACTAGTGATGTGAGTCTAGCAGTTGACCAATGGACTAGACCAATAGAATCATGTGAACGTTTACTCCAGAGTAAGTATCTTTGTGTTCACTAAGGCTTATGCCCTTCGAAGAGTGTTAAAAATTGGATCTTTAGTGTAATATATAATCTGCATCTCCAGACCTTCTTTAAACACAGTGAAAACTGGGTGCTAAACTCAAGAGCATCTATTCACTTCAGTGAAAATCACAAGGCAGAAAAATAAAGATCCAACAATGTTGTAGAGCCAATAGAAGTAGTTCTGTCTGTGGAACTGGGAACTCCATGTGCTTCTTCAAAATCTGTTCATAACAGCTGGAAAAGCTTAGGGAGGCCATTTTTAGGTGACACACAAGGTTTCAAGAAAGTAGAGAGATTCATACAAGAAAATAGTAGCACTATGATTCCATTTAAATTGCCATGGCAAAATCCTATGGAATCTTGGGGTGGGTAGTTGGATCAGAGGCACCCCTGGAGCAATCTTGAGCTGGGAATTCTAAAGGCCCCTCCCTCAATTGCCAATCCCAGGAATTAATAGGCTGGAACCATGGCAATTAACATGGAATAATAGGACTATGATTATGTAGTGTGAAGGGGCCCGGGGAGGTAATCCTGCCGTGATAATGAAATATATAGGCACAACTGTTGGAGTCGTTCCAGAGATATAGACTCTTAGGCAAGCAGAATCATTAATAATAGAAATAAAGACAACAAAGGCATTTTTTAAGTTAATTGGTTTAAAATACAGATGTTCCCTCCTTTCTTTTTGATGTACTGTTGTCATCATAACTGAACAAAGCAGTCTTGAATTTAATATTGTTGAAAATATGTTGTCAATATTTAAATTTCACATTATCAATGTCCAACATTATAACAAACCACTTTAACAAGGGACGGGAGATTCTCGAATGCCGGATTGTTCTGGATGGCGGAAAGAATCAGGAAAGCAGCCTGCTGTGCCAAGCATCCATTAGGCTGAATATGGATTAAAGCCAATTGGGGCAAAGCAGCTAAAGGCAGTTAATTGACTAGATAATTCATATTTACACACGTTACATTGCACATGATCTGTAAGGGCATCAAGCACAACCTCAAAAGACAGATCTTGGGAGAGAAGTTATTAAGAGAGAGCAAGAACATTTTTTTTCTTTAATTATTTTCTTTAAAATATAGCTTGCACATACATGGGGTTTTTTTCCTCCAAACACGCTCTTTCAAAACAGCAAAGTTGCATGGGCAAAAATGCTCTCACACTCACAAGTATGCCAAATAATATTTATTCTTCTCTTTAATTGTTCTCCCCTCCCTGCTAATAGAAAGCAGCATGTGAGAAATCCAGTCACTGCATAAGGAAGAAAATTTGCTGCATGTGCATATTTTTTAATACATCACCCAGTTGTGCAAACTGATTTTTTAAAAAGAAAAAGAAAACAAGTAGAAATATAATGAGTCCAAAGAAGACAGGGAGGGCTGCTGGAACCTGTAGATGTGTGAACAGATTACAGTTAATCAGCTTCATATACCAAAGTCCAAACAAATGCTGCTGTTCAGATTAAGAATGTCATCAGACTGAAAGGGTCTGGAAATATCCCTTGCTCTGCACCATCACACTTCATAAAATCTGATGGCAGCCTCTCCATTTTTAATAAGATGGACAGACTAAGAAATGTGTCTGGTCAGTGAAACTGGAAATTCTAGCAGTTGCAGGCTTTCCACAATTATAGCATCCATGTTTGCGACCATTTGGTTGACTGTGGATTGGCTGGCTTCCTTTCCTGGCTTGTAGACTGGGGACAATGTATTTCAAATGTAGTTTTCCCTACAGTGCACACTCCAAATGTTGGGCTGCTCCAGATTGGGAGAGATCTTGCAAAAGAGAACAACAAAAAGCCCTCATAATTATTGTTGGTACCTTTTGATGGTGGTTTTGCATCCATAAGATCTTCTCATGCAGCCAGGAGTTGGAAGTGGATGAAGGAAGCTGTATGATATTATAGGCAATTGACCAATAATCATTCAGCTCTCGTGACACTGCGGGCTATTTCAGAATTTTTCAGAACCTTTGCTCACTATTGGCTGTGAGTGTTGTGAGATCCGTAGGGGCATGTCTTCTTTTTTAAAGGGACAGTGTTTTGTTTTGTTTTAAATCTTTAAATCTGTCACAGAGATCTCTGGGCCCTCCTCCTATCCAACAAATAGAAATGGAAAAAAAAAATAATAGAATAAGTAGCAAGTATTGAATTATGCAAGTCCTTTGATGTTGTCAAGACAAGTATTCTCACACCGACATATCATTTGGCACTTCCTCACAGAAGAGTATATGAGATTTTCAGGAGAACACTTTTTTCCCCCCTGATTTCTTAGAACTACAGACAATGTTCCACTGGCAGTGCTTTCCCGGCAGTCCTCCAGGAAATCCTAAAACCAGCAACAGAAGGTTTCCTGGTTGTTCAGGACTTTAGGGTTTGGGGACAGAAGAGAGAACTGCAGTGGGAAAGACTAGTTGCTCCTGACTGTTCCCCTATATTCCATCATTCCACAAATGGAAATCACCCATTGAATTTTGCCACTAATTTGCATGTTAGTTCTGAACCTAACAGTAGTCCTTATCATGCCCTTTCATTCAAAGTAGGCCTGGGCAAATGGTAATAGTTATAGGGCTACACTGGCCCTTCAGGAGACCTTGGAGAGGGATGTCTTCAACCTCTAACCCTGTTTTTAATAATAATAACAATAACAACAACAACAACAACAACAACAACAACAAAACAATAATAATAATAATAATAATAATAATAATAATAATAATAATTGTTTTTACAGTCAAATATTCCCTAATCTCCCTCCCCCTTTTTTTTTTACCACATCTTGCCCCTTCCCCATGCCATTTTGGACATTCTCTTCACTAAGTTTCTTCTAGAAAGATACAATGAATAATTTTAGCAATTTTCTCTCTGCTCTGAAAAAGCCTTTGAAAACCACGCAGTTTTAAAAGGCTATTTACAATTAACACATGGTTGTTTTGCAGAGAAAACAGCATTTCTACATGGTAAACAGCTTTTTTTTTTTTTGCTTTTTTAAAAAAATAATATGTAAATGCAGAAATATTATTTTCTGCACAGAAAATGTTGCTTTCTGCACAGAAAAAAGTTTTAATTGGGGATGTGTTCTGTGCAAAAATTGTTCTGCACAGAAAACAATCTTTTCTGTGTAGGAAACAGCATTTTCTGCGTAGAAAACTGATATTTCAATACAATTCTGTGCAGATATTTTTTCTGCACAGAAATTAATATTTCTATTTTTAAAAAATATTATTTTCCATACAAAATCCTCTTTCCTGCACAGAAAATACTGTTTTCTGTGTAAAGCAACCACATGCAAATTTTGCACAGAATAAGTCATGAACTGTGAAGATTCTCATCACTCCCGGAAACTTCTCATCAGGATTTTTCTGCACTGAAAAAAATATATTTTTCATCAATTTTTCAAATATTTTTTCAAATGTTTTCCATCCCTATACCAGTCAGACTTAATATTACCAGGCTAGATAAACCATATGTTTCTATGTTCATAAGGGCTTCATTGTAGGATTTCCAGATCTCAGGGGCTGACTCTCTTTCTCAGCATTCGAGGCAAGGGGGAGGAATCTCAGGGCAAGACTGCTGCCTTGAGAAGTGTTGTATACATATATTTTCCCCATTTGTTTCACGGGGGGGGTGTTGAATGGCATACTCCATGCCAGTGTGGTTGATGCTTTAATGTAGCATGCTTAAAGACATCACCAGATCCTGCTCCTTGTAAAATCATCCTTGTGGCTTTACCAGGGCTCAACCCTTTTGACACCTAGACCTCAAATTTTGACCCTGGAATCACAAGGCCTGGAATAATCTTTAGCTGGCACTCTATGCCTATACCTGAAAATTTCACTTATCAGAAATTACATTTCAGAAGCAGCTGAAAAACTGGAGAAACATCACAACCTGTCCCTGATCCATGTCTGTAAAGGTCGCTGTGTTAGTTATAAGGCATGCAAAGCAAAGGGAGAGAAGTCCACTAGCTCCTGAAAGGTTGTCTACTTTGGATTAAAGTAAAATCAACTGATAAAACCATAGCAGTAACTAAAGTGCAGGGTAGCACTGGGCTTCTTATATACTTTGAGTAAATTAAATTCTTCCCTTTAGGAAAGAAAAAAGAAAGCTAGGCAGGCAGCAAGACAAGATCCTCTGCAGTTAAGTCAATTTTTGAACGGAATCTTATCCAAGCAATGGAATACAATAGAATTTCCCTACTGTGAACCATCATCTTGGTTCATTCCTTTAGCCTCAATAATTTATTATGTGCTCAGCAAGAGAAATTGCTTAGCAGAGATTTTAATAGATATAAAAAATGGCTCTTGGAAATTGGATTGGAAAAGTTACTTTTTCAGACTACAATGTCGGGAATTTCCTACCGACCATGCTTGTCTGTACTACTATCCAAAGAAGTAACTTTCCAAGTGTTCCTGTGCCTTTCCTGAGCCTTATAAAAGCTCAAAATAAAATAAGTAGGACTTAGTCATGTATCTAGCAGACTCCCCCGCCCACCACCATGGTGCTCCTAGACACAAGAGGCTTGCCACCTATTACTCTGTGTTTAAAATTCCAAGATTCTCTAAGATGGAACCATGGGAAAAGTGTGATTTCAGTCTGTTATACAGACTGTGGAGTACAGATTCTCTCTTAAGCCAGAGGGGAAAGTCCTAGTGTGCTAAGAGCAAGTAAAGCTACTCATTTGGGGAATGCAGGGAATCAGGGCATGGTTTGTGGTACCAAAACCATCACTGAAATCCAATTAAGACTGAAGGTCAAAGAACATACAAAGTTCAGCTGCCTGTTCTGGAATGACTTGCATGCTTTTAAAGTTCATTTCAAATTTGCTGAGTGTTGTGATGGTTGTATTTTCCTCCCCCTTCCTAATTCTGAATCAACGTATGAGAACCAGAAGCTTTTCAGTAAGGCTTAGGCAATTCCTGGAGGAGAACATTCTATCTGCAAGATTTTTTCAGCCTGTCATAGCACAGCTTCCCATTTACAGCCAAGGGAAGCAAAAAAGAAAAAATGGAGTAGAGTGAACTTATTACAACAAGCAAAAGGGACTGGATCAGCTGCTGAGTGCCAAAAATCCCTTCCACTAAAGTGCTGGGGGGGGGAGTGACACCAGACCAACAATAAAAATGGGCCATCTGGGGTCATTTGTAAAGGGTAAATTGAAAGGGTTTTGCCGTGCACATTGCTGGGACAAACTGACAGGCAGTAATGAGATTGTGCTCTCTGTCGCAGGGTCTTTTTTGATATACTGCCAAATCAAATGCCCTTATGCTCAGAGTCCAGAAAGAAATCGGTGAAGAGTGATACACTAAACAAGGGATTTAGCCAGGGCTGATCATTTCACAAACAAGAGATTTGATCTTTGTTTTTATGTTCTTGTTCTAATGAGGCATGTTTTGTTTACTGTTGATGGCAGATTAGCACATCTCAGACACATGTGTTCCTCTCATCTATTATACGATGAGCCAATACTGCTGGCCATGAAATGTGGGCTACTTAATTTTGCTGATTTCTGTTTTAGCCTGTTCTATTTACCACACTCAGACTGAGAACTTAAAAGCTTGAATACATGCTAGTTTGGAAATCTGTAACACCAAGCTCTTTAAGTGCAAATTCATTCACAGAAGCAACGTTTTGAAGAAAAACATAACTACAATACTATGAAATGGAACAGATTAGGTACAGAGACACTCCCTTGCTCCCTGCTTGCCTCATACACAAAGAAGCCTAAATCTTATTGTTTTCTCACCTAGAGTGCAGCCATTAAATCAATTGGATTTATCTATGGGCCTTTCTGCACTGCAACGTTATATTGCTATTATTCCACTTCCATCCTCCTTTCATTCCACTTTCATCCATCCAGGGTTTATAGTTTACTGAGGCCAAAGAGCTCGCTGGATGAAAATCCTAAAGGCCCCCTCCTAAACTGCAAACCCCAGGATTCCATAGGATGTTGGAAATGGAAAGATAACACTATAAGAGTGTAGTGCAGAAAGGCCCTATGTGTGCACTCACCATTCCACGAGGGTCTACTCTAGTTGGGACAAACTGACAGGATTTTAGTCAGTATGTGCATAGGTAACTATGTGAGTAAAGCTATTATTACTATTAACTTTATTTATACCCCTCTTTTCCCCCAAAACTGTGATTCAAGTAGGCTATAAAATACTATCCCTGTGTCTTGGCTTTCTTTATTCCTACCATTACTTCAGTGGCTATGTTGTTGCTCAGATTCAAACTGCATTGCTCCCCAGCTTCTCTTCAGTCCAAATGGATTCAGAAAAGGTACAGTTCTCCCTCCACATTCGTGGGTTTCACTTTTGCAAATTTGACTATTCATGAGGTGCCCGCTTGCCCCCTTCTCCCCCTCCCATTCCCTGGGCTGAGCAGGGGGCAGGAGGGGGCAGGGAGTGTGATTTCTCATTTTCCATTCTCCTTCTGCTGCAGCCGGTGCAAGCACACCCTGGGCTGGTGGCAGAACGTGCAGGATGGGCAATCACCCATTCCCCGTGCTCCTTCTGCCATCACCAGTATGGGTGAGCCCTGGACTAGTGGCAGAAGTGCAGGGTGGGTGATCGCCTGTTCCCCATGCTCCTTTCACCGCTGCCGCCCATGCAGGCATGCCCTGTACAGGCAGCAGAAGACATGGGGTGGGCAATCGCCCCTTCCTGCGCTCCTTCTGCCACTGCTGCTGGTGTGGGCATGCCCTTGGTAGGCTACAGAAGGTACAGGTGGGGGGGACACAGGAGACAGCCAGTGGGAAAAGAGCTTCCCCGCTTGGCTTTCTCCTCATCCCACCCACACAACCACAGGTGGGGATGAGGAGAAAGCCAAGCAGGGACGCTTATCCCCCCTCAGCCCTCTCCTGCACCCCCCACCTACATGATCATGATTGTACAGATTGGGGCCATGCAGGTATTCATGTTTTTTTCACTTTAGCCAGGGTTCTCTTTCCCTATCCCCCGCAAAAGTGAAGGGATTACTGTATTTGTGAACCTAAATCTGTTACTAAGGACTAGTTTCTCTACACATTGGCAGCTCCCTCATGGGTGTGGGTGGATATTAGGAGAAGATCACTGCCCATTTCCTCTTGTTTTGAAGCTCTCAGCAACCTCTGAACTCCACACAGCCAAACTTCTGCCATCTCCTGTTATCCAAATCCAGACATTTGCAGCCTACACTCCCCCGGTACACACACACCTTGCCTTTACTGCCTGGGTCTTAGAACTCTCTCAACCTTCATTAGTGCCATTCTTTGAGTTAATAATTCCTCACTCTGAACCAACAGGATTTTATTAGCTAGGTATTTGTTTTATCAAGTCATTGTTTGACATAGATGACACTCTACCCTGTTCTCCAGCATAATGTATTTTGATTTTTTGTGTGTTCAGTAAAATTCCATTTTTGAAAGGTGCACATGCGTATTACTGGGACCAATATGAATAAAGTGAGCTGGTGTCAGGGATTAAGGGTCCCTTGCAGGCATATATACTGAGAATGTGGGTGCTTTCACAATAGATTACCATTCAGGTAATTCCAGATTTGCAGGTTGATGATTTTATACATCTTGGAGAGCATACCTAGGTGTCAGCAGTTAGAATTATGGCCAAGCAATATAATTTCTCTAAGGGATACACACACATACACACTCATGATCAAGTGGCAGGGAAGAAGAACTGAATAGTAAAAATGTTTCAAGAAAGGGCAGTTAAAACTAGCCTAGCCTGGGAAGTAAAAGACCTAAAGAATAGAAGGACAAAGTGCTTGGCCACTGAAGAAAGTGCAGCCTATGACAAAATGGGCTAGAGCGAGGTTGCATGTAGCAAAAGGCTTTATATATTTAGCAGAAGTGGGACAGGAGACAGAAAATAGTTTGCAGCTGGGAGGGAAACTGAAAATGGAGCGGAATGACAACCAAAAGGAAAGGTAATGGGTTTAAAATCCCACCTGAAGGAGTTCACAGGAGTCAGGGCCTTTTTTAAGTACTACTTGGCTATCATAGAATGACAAAAATAAATACATATATATAGAACAGTGGAATAAGAACACCGAGAGTTAGGGGGAAAGACAGGCAAGGCCTATGAGCAAGATTATATGTATTAGGTTGCCAGGATTTAAAGTAATCTTAATATTTAGTACATTTCCATTAGATTCTTTTTCCAACACCAGGCAAACTGGGAAATTTGGAGACTAGACAGCTGTCAGCCAAAGACTTAGGTGACTGGTGGCTTCCATGCCAAACGTGTGACACTCCATGTTTTACTCCAGACTTTAAAGGAACTATCCAAGGTACTGAACCTTATCCACAAAACAGAATCTGCTCCTTGGATACCTGCTTTAAGTTCAGATTGAAAAAAACAGAGTGGATTCAGCCCCACTGACATGGGAACCACAAACAAGCTCCGTTCAAAGTGATTGAATGGACTGAGGGTTAAGTTGGGCTTATTTTCATCCACTGATTAGAATAACCTACAAAAATATTTCTGTCAGACTTTGTGGGCTGTGAAGCTCAAAATGTTTAGTTAAGAGTATTCAGTGTATGTGCATTAGGTACAGATAATTGTCTAAGCCAGTAGAGTGTACCCTGGTGCTCTTACAGGGTAGTGCTGTTCAAAGGCCATTTCTGCACTACACTGTTACAGTGCTATTAATCCACTTACAACATCCTATGGAATTCTGAGGTTTGCAGTTTAGGGAAGAGCATTTAGAATTCTCAGTAAACTACAAACCCCAGAATTCCACAGGATGTTGAAACTATATTAATAGCACTATAACAGTGTAGTATGGAAACAGTGAAAGTGATAGCTCAGAGACTGGTGCCACTCCAAATGTCATCAGCTGCTAGTCCCTGGAGAGTTTGCAGGAAAGGTAGGTTAAAGAGCACTGCTATAGAGGCACATGGGTTCTTGTCAAATGAAATGAAATTACTGGCACTATTAATGACCATATTTAATGGACGTAGGTTTATGTTGATGCGACTTGCTCCCTGAGGCCCAAATAATATTAGTTTGACGGGTAAATGAGCTATCCTATATTTTGTTGGGAAGTCCACAAGTTCTGGGCAGGGAGAAAGCATTGGTTCTCGATAATGTGCTTCCCAGGAAAATCCCTTCATACAGCTGGGGGTGGCTGAAGACGAACATGGATAGCTATCAAAAGAAAACAAAAGCAAGAAGCTGGGAATTTCCAGGCATTATTAAACTGATACCCTTCATCAGCATTTGTTTTCTGCTGGGTCAAGGATTCAAGCTGTCTCCATGCATTCTTAAGCAGCCAGTAACATGTCCTAGTCACAGCCATCAGCTGAAGTGGTCTGTTTACAGACTGATTCTCCTCTCCTCCTCTGCTGTGTGTGTGTCTCTTGTGTGTGCATTTTCCTCTGCAAATTCTGCCTATGAAATTAGTTCAGACTGCAGAATAGTGACATTTAACATTGACAAGTGGTTGTAAATTTGCCCTGCAGTCAGCAGAGGGCAGTGGTTCTTGCCATTCCAATTAGAATAATGACTCACTTGCTGGTGGTGGAGTTTTTCTGTAAAATAATAGAATTTCAGCTTTTCTCCTACCAAGGAATGAAGGAAACAACTAATCAATTAATATCAGTCCAGTTACATTTCTCTGGTGCTGGATGTACATACCAGCCTTTTCTTCCTTTGTCTGTGTTTGAAACCTCCCTGGAAAAAGTAATCTATTGTGGGCTTTTTTTCCGCTCCTGCAAAAGATTTCAGGAATCTGAGTGTCTTTCATGTGTCTCAAGGATGGGAAGACAAATTCTTTGTAAAGCATGCTTTATAACAAAAGTTAGCATATCTAAAAATCTCTTCCTTGGTAGATAAAATACATTATGTACTATTACACTATTTATCTCTTTTTTTTTTTTTTTACAAAAAAATCTGTGGGTGATGAGTATGTCCATCAGTTAACCTCATAGGGGTATCCTTTCTTAAGAGCTGATATGCCTATACTATCTTTTGCTTTGTTTTGTTCATTTTTTCCAGCCCAAATTTACGTTAGATAGAAAATATGAAATATCACATTGCTATAAGATTTTTTCATTTTCCTACACTGGTGTAACCTCCTAAAGACTCTGGCTTTAAAAGGACAGGTAAGCATCAATATTTGTGTCACTCCAGTCAGGTGGAACAGCCTCTAGCTATTTGTGAGAACAGAATGTAGGTTAAATCCTGTCCCTCCCTGTCTGCTAGTATTTATTCATTACTTAAAATAGTTATATCCCACCCTTCAGTTTAAACAGATTCCCAGGGCAGCGTTGCAGTTGTGTTGTGCCTTCAAATCATTTCCAACTTATGGTGACACTAAGGTGAGCCTATCACAGGGTTTGGAGGTTGAAAGTGTGTGACATACTTGAGATCAGCCAATGGGTTTCCATGGCTAAGTGGGGAACTGAACCCTAGTGTTCAGGGTCATAGTCCAACACTCGAACTACTACACCATGCTGGCTGTTATATATAATCCAAAAACAAATGTTTCACAAGATCTCAAAGGAACATCAGTCTGCCCTTACTGACAGTGGTATATCTAGTTTCAACAATGCCTAGGGCAAGCATGGAAGTTCTGCCCCTATATGCTGCCTCTCCCGCTGCTACCACCCTGAACCAAGGATGACCCTGGCAAGGGGGGGTGGTAGTGGGCCAAGCCGGGGTGGAGGGGCTGCCTCTCCAGCTGCTGCTGCTGCCGAAGGCCAAGGACCCCGGTGAGAGCAGTGTTGGGCCAAGCCCAAGTGGAGAAGCTGCTGCTCCCACTGCCACCAACCCAGGCCAGAAATGACCCCGGCAAGGGCAGCACCAATAATGGCAGGGAATGCTGATGCTTTCAGGGTGCACTGCTGGGCTGGCTATGCCAAGCGACAAGGCTGGAGGAGCATGGTTTTTTTGTGCCCCACTGGCATTGCTGCCCAGGGCATGTGCCCCACTTACCCCATCCTAGATATGGCTCTGCCTACTGAAGTGTTATGAAACTATAACTATGGATAGGACATGAACACATAAATTAGTTCTGCCCCAACTCAAACTACCTAGATTGAATTAGAATGTTTAAAGAGAAATTGTAATTAAGTAGATGAACAGAAGACTATAAAAGATTGGCGAGACTGGAAAATATCTTCACATCTTCTGTTTTACTTTGGCAAAGTTAAGGTATAAGAGATGAGAGCTTATGAATTCCTTGACATCCCATAATTTGCCACAGGTAGAAAAATTTCTTAAGCAAGTTTTCCTGTTTACCAGTTTGTTTATAAGAATGTATACTTTCAAAATCAGGGTAGACCAGGCTGCCCTATGCAGCTGATTGCTATGGACTCTTTTTAAAGCTACCTTGGGTCTATTTTATGAAGAAATATAGGCTAGAAACAATAATAATAATAAAATTTATTTCTATCCCGCCTCTCCCAATGGATCGAGGCGGCATTACAAAAATATATAAAAACATTAAAACATTAAAATGCACCCTATCCTCCCCACCCTCCAACCCTTCTATCCCCCTAAAACATACTAGTTAATTAAAACAAATTAAAAACAAGATTAACACAAAAGACAATGATGAGAGGCGGTGGAACACTAATCTGGGAAGGCCTGTCGGAAGAGAACTGTCTTGACTGCTTTTTTAAAGCAGTCAAGACTGGTAATGTGCCGGGTCTCCTCCGGCAGGCCATTCCATAACTTGGGAGCGACAGAAGAAAAGGTCCTCTGGGTAACCACAGCCAACCTAGTTCTGATTGGCTGCAGTAAATTCCTCCCAGAGGACCTTAGTGTGCGGGGCGGATTACATGGGAGAAGGCGATCCCGCAGGTAGGCTGGCCCCAAGCCATGAAGGGCTTTAAAGGTAAAAACCAACACCTTGTACTGTGCCCGGAAACTAATAGGCAGCCAGTGTAAAGACTTCAGAATAGGTGTTATATGGTCAGTTTTAGATCTTCCGGTGACCAACCTGGCTGCCATATTCTGAATTAATTGAAGTTTCCGGACTAAGCACATGGGTAGCCCTATGTAGAGCGCATTACAGAAGTCAAGCCGTGAAGTTACCAGCGCATGTACCACTGTTTTTAGGTGTTCCAAGTCCAGGAAGGGGCGCAGCTGGCGTATCAGCCGAAGCTGATAGCAGGCACTCCTGGCTGCCGCATCAATTTGAGCTGTCATCTGAAGCGGCGAGTCCAGGAGCACTCCCAAGCTGCGGACACAGTCTTTCAGGGGAAGTGTGACCCCGTCTAGAACTGGTTGACAAACCTCTATACCTGGGCTGGGGCCCCCAACAGCAAGTACCTCCGTCTTATCTGGATTCAGCTTCAGTCTGTTTTTCCTCATCCAGTCCATTACTGCTTCTAGGCATTCATTTAGAGGTGAGATGCCATCCTTAGTTGATGCTGTTATCCGAGGCATGGAGAGATATATCTGGGTGTCATCAGCATACTGATAGCACCTTGCTCCATGCCTCCTGATGATCTCTCCCAGCGGTTTCATGTAGATGTTAAATAGCATTGGGGACAGGACGGCGCCCTGAGGGACACCAGATTTAAGCTCCTTTTTCGAGGAGCAGCTGTCCCCAAGCATAGAATCATAGAATCATAGAATCATAGAAATGTAGAGTTGGAAGAGACCACACGGGCCATCCAGTCCAACTCCCTGTCATGCAGGAACACCCTCAAAGCACTCCCGACAGATGGCCATCAAGCCTCTGCTTAAAAACCTCCAAGGTAGGAGACTCCACTACTCTCCGAGGCAGCAGATTCCACTGCCGGACAGCCCTGACTGTCAGGAAGTTCTTCCTGAGGTTCAGGTGGAATCTCCTTTCCTGCAGCTTGAATCCATTGCTCCTTGTCCTGGTTTCTGGAGCAGCAGAAAACAAGCCCCCTCCTTCCTCTACGTGGCATCCCTTCAAATATTTAAACATGGCTATCATGTCCCCTCTTAACCTCCTTTTCTGCAGACTAAACATACCCAGCTCTCTCAGTCTATCCTCATAGGGCATGTTTTCCAGGCCTCTCACCATTTTGGTCACCCTCCTCTGGACTTGCTCCAGCTTGTCAATATCCTTCTTGAATTGGGGTGCCCAGAACTGGACACAGTATTCAAGATGGGGTCTAACCAAAGCAGAGTAGAGTGGTACCAGTACCTCCCTCGATCTAGACACCATACTCCTGTTGATGCAGCCGAGAATTGCATTGGCTTTCTTGGCTGCCGCATCACACTGCTGACTCATGTTCAGCTTGTGGTCTATGAAGACTCCTAGATCCCTTTCACACGTACTGCTATCCAGCCACGTGTCCCCCATCCTATATTTCTGTATTCCATTATTTCTGCCTAAGTGTAGGACCTTACATTTCTCTCTGTTGAATTTCATTTTGTTCGCCCTGGCCCAGCTCTCCAATCTATCCAGGTCATTTTGAATTTTGATCCTGTCCTCTGGCATATTAGCAACCCCTCCCAATTTGGTGTCATCTGCAAATTTGATGAGCATGCCCTCTATTCCTTCATCTAAGTCATTGATAAAAATATTGAACAGCACTGGGCCCAGGACAGAACCTTGTGGCACCCCACTAGTCACTTCTCTCCAGGATGAAAAGCAGCCATCCGTGATCACCCGTTGGGTTCGGTCGGTCAACCAATTACATATCCAATTAACAGTAGCCCTGTCTAGCCCACATTTTACTAGCTTCGATGCAAGAATGTCATGGGGAACTTTGTCAAAGGCCTTACTGAAATCGAGATATGCTACATCCACAGCATTCCCTTCATCTATCAAGCTAGTAACTCTATCATAAAAAGAGATCAGATTAGTCTGGCATGACTTATTTTTGAGAAATCCATGTTGACTTCTCGTGATTATTGCGTTGTTTTCTAAATGATTAGAAACTGAACGCTTAATGATCTGCTCCAGGATCTTTCCGGGTACCGATGTCAGGCTGACTGGGCGATAATTATTTGGGTCCTCTTTTTTTCCCTTCTTGAAGATGGGGATAACATTTGCTCTCTTCCAATCTGCTGGAACTTCTCCTGTCCTCCAAGATTTCTCAAAAATTATAGCAAGCGGTTCCGAAATGACCTCTGCCAGCTCTTTTAATATCCTAGGATGCAATTCATCTGGCCCTGGAGACTTGAATTCATCCAATGCGGCCAGGTATTCCTGTACCACCTCTCTACTTATTAAGTGCCTCATTTCCTCTGCTTCCTCCCCTGCTCCCCTACCGCCAGGTTGAGTGCTTGTATCCTTCTGGGAAAATACGGAGGCAAAGAAGGTGTTAAGTAGCTCTGCCTTTTCTCTCCCCCCTGTGAGTAATTCGCCATCTTCTCTGCGTAGCGACCCTACTGTCTCCTTCTTTTTCCTTTTGCTGCGGACATATTTAAAAAAACCCTTTTTATTGTTTTTAATGTCTCTGGCCAGCCTAAGTTCGTTCTGTGCTTTAGCCTTTCTGACCTCCTCCCTACATCTCCTGGCTACTTGCTTAAATTCTTCTTTGGTGGTTTCCCCCTTCTTCCATTTCCTATACGTGTTTCTCTTAACTCTTAGCTCAGCTGAGAGTTCTTTAGTCAACCATTCTGGTTTCTTCAGATGCCTTCCATTTTTCCTCCTTATTGGCACAGTTTTAGACTGTGCCGTCAGTATCTCCTTTTTAAGGAACTCCCATGCCTCCTGAACTCCTTTCCCTTTCACTATTCCTGACCACGGAATTCCAGCCAGCAGCTCCCTAAGTTTACAGAAGTCCGCTTTTTTAAAATCTAAGACGAGTGTCTGGCTACCCTTATCTTCTCCTTCCCACTGAATGCTAAATTCCAACAGGGCATGGTCACTCCCCCCTAAAGATCCAACCACTTCTACCTCATTCACAAGGTCATCCCTGTTGGTCAAGACCAGATCTAGCATATTTGATCCCCTTGTGGCCTCTTCCACCTTCTGGACCATGAAGTTGTCTGCAAGACAAGCAAGAAACTTGCTGGACCTTGCTGTCTTGGCAGAGTTTGACTGCCAGCATATATCTGGGTAATTGAAATCTCCTATTATTACTGTATCTCTCCTCTTTGAATGTTCAGTCATTTGGTTGAGGAAGGCGTCATCCAAGTCCTCAGCCTGGGTTGGAGGTCTGTAGTAAACCCCCACCAGAATATCCCTATTGTTTCTCGCTGCCTTAATTCTTACCCAAATGCTCTCTACCTGGCTTTCTGGGTTTAAGTCCTGGATCTCTTCACAGGTGAAAACATCCTTGACATACAAGGCTACTCCTCCTCCTTTCTTGTTTGGTCTATTTTTACAAAATAGGCTATACCCCTCTATTCCTATATTCCAATCATGAGACTCATCCCACCAGGTCTCAGTGATGCCTATCAAATCGTATTTATTTTTTTGTACTAGGAGTACAAGCTCATCCTGCTTGTTTCCCATACTCCTTGCATTAGTGTAGAGACACTTAAGTCCCCAGGCCCTTCCTGCAAGTCCTGTACTATTGTTTCTACTCCTCCCGCCATTGGCTGCTTGTACTACTTGTCCAGTATCATTTGGGCCTTTTCCCCCTGTGTTCTCTGAGTCCTTGCCCTGAATAATATTGTCTCCCTCCCCAGTGGATCTTAGTTTAAAGACCTCTTAATCTTCCTTGCAAGACTGTTTGCAAAAACATTCCTGCCCAGTTTTGTGAGGTGCAGCCCATCCCTTGCCAGAAGCCCATGTTCATGGAAATTCAGGCCATGTTCCAAAAACCCAAACCGTTGTTGGCAGCACCATGTGCGGAGCCAGTTGTTGACCTCTACTATTGCCCTTTCCCTACATGCGCCGTATCCTTGAACAGGGAGGAGAGACGAAATGACCACCTGCACACCAAGGTCCTTAAGCTTGGTCCCCATACGCTCGTAGTCCTTTGCAATGTGGTTTAAGCTGCTCCTCGCAGTGTCATTGGTTCCCACATGAACCAAAATGAGGGGCTTATAGTCAGTGGGTTTGACTAGCCTGGTTAGCCTCTCCGTTATGTGGTTGATCCTGGCCCCAGGAAGACAACAGACTTCTCGATTGAGCTTGTCCGTTTTGCAGATTGCTGTTTCAGTTCCTCTTAGCAAAGAGTCCCCAACAACCAGAACTCGCCTCCTCTGAGACTTGTCCTGGGCTCCTCGGCGAACCTGTTCTACTCGGACTGCCTGGGCATTCTGTTTAGGCTGGGAGTGTTGATCTAGTCCCTGTTGGTGAAGTTTGATTCCTTCTTGTTGACATTCTGTTCCCTCCGCGTGGTGCTCCTCATTGTTCATAAGGCCAAGTAGTTCGAAGCGATTGTGTATGCTAAGAGTCTCTGTTACCTTCCTGGTCCTTTTACTCCTCCGTGTGACATTCGCCCAAACCTCCGTTTCCCGGCAAAGTGTGGTGACTTCCTGATCTGGCAGCTCCTCCGTGCATTCGGTCTTCTGGTAGGTCTTCTCTGCCCTATCCAAAAACTCCTCCCCTTCCCTAATAAGATGGAGATCAGAAATTCGTGCCTCCAGCTGGCGAACCTTCTCCTCCAAGAAGGTGACCAGCTTGCACTTGGTGCAGGTGTACCCGAGAACCTCTTGTGGCAAGAAAAGGAACATGCCACAAGCGTTACAGGTGACTGCAGCAGCTCCCTCACCTTCCATCCTGGTCTAGGACGTCTTCACAGGCCCAGCTCTCCTCTGCTCTTTCCTCTGGGAAATCACCATCTGGTATCTACCTGAGAGATAGGACCGGAACCACTTAAGTGCAGTGCCTCCGATCCCCAGCCCTCTCAGGCGTTCCAGAAGGATACCGTGGTCTATGGTATCGAAAGCCGCTGAGAGGTCCAGGAGTACCAGCAGGGTCACACTTCCCCTGTCGATACCTAGGCGTAGATCATCCACTAAGGCGACCATGGCAGTCTCGACTCCATATCCTGCCCTGAAGCCAGTTTGAAATGGATCTAGATAATCTGTTTCATCCAAGACAGCTTGGAGCTGAAGGGCAACAGCCCTCTCGATCACCTTGCTTAAAAATGGAAGATGGGAGACTGGTCTGTAATTATTCATATCCAGGGGATCTAGGGAGGGCTTTTTTAGAAGCGGCCGTATAATCGCTTCTTTTAAACAAGCTGGAAAATTGCCCTCCCTGAAGGATGCATTAATAATATGTCTTAAGTACGTCTTAATTGCAGCTCCTCCCTGGACGACCAGCCATGAAGGGCAGGGATCAAGAGGGCAAGTTGTCCTTCTTACCTTTCCAAGGAGCTTGTCTACGTCCTCGGTACTCACTGACTGGAACTGATCCAGTATAATCTTGTTCACAGGGTTGCTGGACGCTCCATTTGTGACCTCTGCTATAACACTGGCATCCAAGTCGGCTCTTATCTGAGAGATTTTATCTGCGAAATGATTATTCAAGGCGTCACAGCAAGCTACGTTAGGTTCTAACAACGAGTTCAGGGGAGTGGGTATCTGAGTCAGATCCCTTACCACCCTAAACAGCTCTGCTGGACGAGAAATCGCAGACGCAATACGTGCAGAGAAGAAGGTCTTCTTCGCTGCATTTATTGCCACTCCATAGGAATGAAGGAATTCTCTATAGCGTGTCCTGTCAGATAAGAGTCGAGATTTCCGCCAATTGCGCTCTAGTCGTTGTCCAGCCTGCTTCATATTCCTAAGTTCTACTGTATACCAAGGATTACGGTTTGCAGCAGGCTGGAAAGGACGCTTGGGAGCAATCGTGTCGATAGCCCTGGTAAGATCACAATTCCAGGTATTAACCAGGGCTTCGACAGGATCACCGGCGATACCAACCATAAGACCCTCGAGGGCTTTCTGGAATCCAATAGGTTCCATTAACCTTCGAGGGCGGACCATTCTAATAGGTCCACCACCCCTGCAGGGGCGGATAGCAACCATTAGTCTAACCCTGACTAACCCTAACAAGGACATTGACCTCATTTCCATCCATGGATGCATGAGTGGATAGAGGTATTACTGATGTTTATTTCATTATCACTATGGCCACTCTACACTTCACTGTTATAGTGTTATTATTCCACTTTCAACATCCTATGAAATCTTTGGGTTTGCAGTTTAGGGAGGGGCATTTAAAATTCTCAGCCAGAGAACTCTTTGGTCTCAGTAAACTACAAACCTCAGAATTCCACAGGATTTTGAAAGTGGAATAACAGCAGTACAACAGTGTACTGTGGAAATGGCCTATGACTCTGACAGTTAGAAATATTTCTTTCTCTGCTGACAGTTACTAGGGAGGGAGAAAAATCCATTCATTTTGTATTTTAATGCTAATTCATATTTTCTAGACAGATACACAAACTAAAATGCAGTTGTACTTCAGCATTCACTTTTCTGAATTTTGGATGGAGCTTGTCAGTTGTAAAATATGTAGGAAAATGTGCATATAAGAGAACATGGGCAAGTATATATTTAAAAAAATGACATACAAATTCATGTTAGATTTGGAGAAACTTCTTGCAAGAATGTGTATAAGAAATAGGGTAGAACAGTCTTTATGTTAAAGAAGTGTGTATGAGCGCTCACAGAGAGTTTTTCACAAATTGGTGGGAAATCATAACAAAACAAATGAGAAACCTAGCAAAACCAAAATCCACAGATTCATCCATCTCTATTGCTCACACCAGACAGAACAAAAAAAAATTGTTCCCCAGTATTTTACTCTAAATTGATTCTCTTACTCGTAACAATTCACATTTATGTAGTCCTATAGTCCTGATGTGGGAATTATAGCAAATTTTCCATAGGATTTTTTTTTTAACCTAGCAGTCACAGGTTTGTACACAAATGAGCCTATCTGGATTGTTGACAGATCCTGCTAGATTGACAGGTGGCTGGACCAATCTGAGGCAATCATATGGTTAGCAGCAGTACAGACACCTGCCTTCTTGTCCACACTATGAGGCATGAGAATGGAAAGTGATCAGGATGATCTTGGCAGCTTGGTGAGCAGACTCAAGTCTTTGCCAAGCTGATAAGGATGAGTAAGAGACATTTCGTCTTTCTCTTGGGCTAGTGGGAAATTGCCTTTCATTTTTTTTTCTTTTTAATGAAACTGACACACTCACAATGCATTGGAGTAAGGCGAAATGTTTGGAAAATGAACACAGCTATTATCCTGGCAAAAATCCAGAGGGCTATTGCAGGGTGTTCTGGGAAATGCACTTAAGAAAGCAACATGAGGTTAATAATCTGTTTATGATATTTAAATTTCCCTTGTTTGAAGAGGGCAAGAGGAAATGGGTGCTGCTGCCAGCTGCTGCTTCTTACATCACAACACGGAATTTTCTCTCCCGCTGACATTAATAGCAGCGTTGTGATTTCCCAAGTGGATGTTTTCAGAAGCAATTTATTAAAATCATTTTAACTCTGCAAAATTACCAAAGCCCTTGGGATGCTACCTTGACATAGCGTATATTTCCCGCAAGTGACAATAGGCTGCCATACTAATACTCTAAAACTATGAAAGTGGACAGTTAGGGGTTGTTCCGTTTTGTTTTGCTTTTGGCCAGTGACACCAGTAAAAAAGAAATCATACAAGCTTCACCAGCAGCTGTAAAATCCAAGCTGCTTGGCTGAGCAAAAGCAGACTGGAAAATTGAGCAAATGCTGATGCTCTTGATGTAAACCATGTATTGGTTTCCTGCTTAGGTGATTGATGGATCATCATGGCCAAATCATGTCACACCATTTAACATTGTTCCTCGGTAAGTACAATGCAGGTCTACCACAAGAGTATTTGCTGCTACACTTGGATCGAGAGGTCTCAATATACAGATACCTCTAGTTTTGCAGCAGGCCAGGTGATTCATATCATTGTGGCCCACCAGAACCCTGTGGCTTGCCCCAGTGCTTGTGTCTCTTTTATGAATGGTTATGGTATTCTTATGTGCTGTATAGTTCTGATACACGCTGAACACTGATTGGGATTATATCGGTGAAATGTAAGGCCTGGAAATGTAAATAGTTTGTTTATAAGGTATCAAATATCAGTGATGTATTTAAGTCTTGTACTCCAAGTCTCAAGTTAAGTCTCAAGTCTCTACCTTCAAGTCTCAATCGAGTCTCAAGTCCTTGCAAGATACTTTCAAGTCAAGTCTCAAGGCTGAGAGCCAGTTTCTGAAGTAGGGAATAGGATCTCATTTCCAAAGCTGGAAGTGCTAAACAAGATCTTCCTTACTCCCCATTACTGAAGCTTCAAAAGCTTTCGGAGGAAGGATCCTTCCCTGCACCCTGGGGGCAACTCTTGCCTACTTTTGTTAGGAAAAGTTTTAGAATGCTCCTCTGAAATGCAGTGGGGACAGGCTGCCAAGCAGACCTCAATCCCACCTCAAGCCTGTTGCCTAACACATTTGCTGTACCTCTCCAAGAAATGGCTTGAGACAGATCATCACGTGACCAGTAGGAAAATAGAAATGGAAATGTTGTTCCTAGTTGTACAGTTTCTGGATGAATGTGTTATATTATTTGAACCAAGGGCAACAAGTCAGTCACTAAAAATATACAAGTCACAAGTCAAGTCACCGCATCATTTATTGCCAAATGGAGTCCACGTTGAGTCACTAAAGTGACTTGAGTCTGACCTGAATCTGAGTCAATTGACTCAAGTCTACTTCATTGTCAAATATTATGTGGAAAGCTTTGGGTTTTGTGGAATTGATGTATGTTACTAAGACACCGGGTAATTCTGAGCATAACACCATCATAAATATAAACAATTATATGAAAAGGAGAACAGTGAATTGACTAATAATGAACCCAAGACAGATGTTGCATTAAAGTGAATAGTTGATGCAACTGTAATCTAATGAAAGGCAACCAAATGTACTCAATAGGTTATGTCATCTTAAAGAACCTGATTGGAAAAGATATATTTATATTTATATGAACAGGGTATAGTGGTCTTCACTAATCTAGGCTGGGAAAACTTAGGCTAACCAAGGCTTCCTAGGCTAGGAAAGTTAAAGATAAGGCCAAGAGAAGACAGATGGGAGATGATTTGAGTATCAGTCTCCACCATATGAAGACAGCTGTTGATAAACAGTTATGTTGTTCCTAGATAATAACTGCTCAGACCATGCTGATGAAGAATCTCTGCTCTCAACTAGACTTTGCTAAATATATATATTTCCCATTCTGGTTATAATGGATGCCAGTTATGGATGTTTATAGATATATAATGGGTGCTGTTATGTATATAGCAATGTTGAGGGATTACCCCCTGGATGCTCAAATCTAGCTGCAGATTTGAAGCTTAATGTCCCCAAGATGTAACAATAGTGAAGCATATTAAAGAGATGCAGATGCTATAAAAGTTCAGCCTTTATGAAAGTGTAGCATCTTATCTGTCATGTAGTGTAATGTAATGAATGTAAGATGCCTTACATGCAACATAATGTAATGAATGTAATATGTCTAGACATTGAAATGTCTATGTGTCTTCCTAAGGAGAGAAACACAGTCATTTCAATGTCTACACACATTATTTTCATTACATTACATTGCATGTAAGGCATCTTACATTCCCTCAGATAGAAATCCTGGGCTCCATTACTTAAGAATACTTAAGTGGGGTGCTAATGCTAGGGATGGAACGAATCTAGAATTTTCCAAATCCGGATCTGAATTCCTGGAAGGTTCTGGGAAAACACAAATCTCACGAATCTCAAATCTTTTGAATCCTTTTTTTAAAAAAGAATTTAAAAAACAAGGGAAAGAGAGATAATATTGGGCAAGACACATTCTCTCAGCCTTAGCAAAAGCCTAGGCAAAGGCAAACCTCCCTCTGAAGAAATGTGTCCAGGACAATTGTCATAGTTTTCCGTCAGGATCTCCCCAGATTGAAAATGACATGAAGGCCCTTTTTACATAGGCAGGAAATTGTGGATTAATACCACATTTTCCTGCCTAGTAAACAGGGCCACATACTAGAGATAATCCAGGTCAAAACGGGCTTTTCTTTGCATAGCTCCTTCTGGCATCCTGGGGTTTGTAGTTTGATGATGCGCCAGCGCACTTTGGCAGTGACACCTTGTAAAACTCCAAACCCCAGAATTGTAAGAGCTTTGCAAGGGAGCTATGCAAAGGGATGTTTCAGCTGTCTTTGAAATCTCAAGCCTGTAGCTTCCAGTCAAGTACTGAACTTAAATATGAAATGTTCAATTTAAATATCTTAGAATACAAGCCCAGGCGTAATTTCTGAAATTGTTAGCAAAGGCCATTATTACTCCAAGGGAAAACCTCACCTACTTACTATCTTCCCTTGTATGTATGGTCTCCCTGGTTTTCAGGCATCCCAGTCTCCTATTTAGTTGGTGGATTGGAAAGATTCAGTTTGCCTATTTTGGCACAGGGATTTGGATTTGGGAATCTCGAATCCTTACCCAGGATTTCACGGTTCGGTTGGTCCATGCTAACTCTGCCTGTCTGGATTTTCCTGTTGGTCACAAGTTGGATGCCCAGGTGATCAGATGGTGATATGGGAATCTCCACACAGACACAGATTATCTAAGAAATGGCAAAGAACTCTCAGGCCCTTAGTCTAAAGAGATAGGGATGTGAAACCTTTTCTCACCTTTTTTCAGTTTCCCAGAGAATGACAAGAGAAAATTATATCTTCCCTTTACCCTATTCCCCGTAGGAGATTTCTTCAGATAACAGCTGCTTGTTATATGGTGCTACTCAGTTGTAATTTTCACAAGGATAGTTCTGTGGAAATTACAACATTTCTCTGGGCTGATTCTGTGTATTGTTTAATTATATTTGTACTCTGCTTCCCTCCCAATATTGTGAGCCACACAACACAATGAAAAAAAGAGATACAAAAAAAAAAACTAGATAAGGTTATAATATTATCATAGAATCATAGAAATGTAGAGTTGGAAGAGACCACAGGGGCCATCCAGTCCAACCCCCTGCCATGCAGGAACACCCTCAAAGCACTCCCAACAGATGGCCATCAAGCCTCTGCTTAAAAACCTCCAAGGAAGGAGACTCCACTACACTCCGAAGCAGCACATTCCACTGCCAGACAGCCCTGACCATCAGGAAGTTCTTCCTGAGGTTCAGGTGGAATCTTCTTTCCTGCAGCTTGAATCCATTGATCCTTGTCCTGGTCTCTGGAGCAGCAGAAACAAGCCCTCTCCCTCCCCTACATGGCATCCCTTCAGATATTTAAACATGGCTATCATGTCCCCTCTTAACCTTCTCTTCTGCAGACTAAACATACCCAGCTCTCTAAGTCTATCCTCATAGGGCATGGCTTCCAGACCTCTCACCATTTTGGTCACCCTCCTCTGGACTTGCTCCAGCTTGTCAATATCCTTCTTGAATTGGGATGCCCAGAACTGGACACAGTATTCAAGATGAGGTCTAACCAAAGCAGAGTAGAGTGGTACCAGTATCTCCCTCTATCTAGACACATATTCAAACACAATGAAAAAGATTGTCATATTAAAATGTCCCCCTCCAAATTATAAGCATCTTAAAATTACATAGGCAAAAGGGAGAAAAAAAGTACAGCATCCCAAATTAAAAGTTCCTTTCTCAAGAGCTAGTCAATTATCAAAAGGCTGCTTGAATCAAAAAGTTTTTGCTCTCAGTCTTTGAATCAGGCTAATGAACTGAACACACAGTACTGTAAAAATTTTGCACCAGATAGAATATAGAAGAGTTTAGCTTTGCATAAAGAAGAAGGGAGGGAATGTTACAGATTTAGTAACTGTTGTGTTCCATAAACTGAACCTCTGAATTCTTCAAAAGTCAAAGAAAGATCTTTCAGTATTTAATATATTATTTATATATTTATATATAAATTATTTATATATTTAAAGAGTATTTATATATTTAAAGAGTATTTAAAGAGAGCAGATAGATCAGGCTTTGGTGTGACACAAGGCCAAAATCCTTTGCTGCAGCACCATGCTAGCATAAAAATCATAGTTCAAGCCTGCATCTGACTGGTGGGTCCCAAATAGGGTCAACCCACTAGGTAAATTACTGAAAGTTGAATCAACAAATAGGTAAGTCCCATAGGTTCAATCCTTCTACTTTATCTGGGACTAACAATAGGATTTCAACTGGTATATTTGTATATTTGTATGAACCTTTTTTTTCCCCACAGAGCAGCTTTCTGACAAAGATAATCCAGATAATCTGTTCTGCTTGCTTGCCCACTCCTCTTTTTACCACTGAGTATGATGTCATTTTCCACGCAACCTTGTGACCTCACCATTGCATCTGTGCCCTTTGTCTTTGCAGGGGTGGTTCTAGAGTATAATGTAGCTTTTGATGCACCTCACAGTTTTAGTAGAACTGTTTTACATCAACATCATGCCTGTGACCTCCATTTCCAGCAAGATTACATATAATTATAACCATCAAAGGGCTGAACACCTTTTCATTTAGCAACACTGCTCTTAAAACACTCATTGCTCACCAAATTCCTATGGAAACAAAATTATCGATGCTCGTTTGCAACCCTCTACTTGTTACGGTTACTAGGAACAATGCAGTCACCATGGCATCTCTTTTCTTTCCTCAAAATAGCTGCCTAGCGATACACAGCACAGCAGAAGGAATGATAGCAAAGTTCTGTGAGTCACAGCCTAAGGGGTTGCCTTTGAAGAATATTTGTGAAGTGCCACTGATCTGGATCTTGATTGTTAGCAGGGGCTGCATACCAGGGGTATGTGATTCCCTCCTGGATTTCTGTCATGAAAACACCTGCACTGACTCCCAGTCTGTTTTTTTGGGAGGGAGGCAGTTGAAAGCATTGATGGGGATTTTTTGGAGCTCAGAACAGTTTAGAACTAAGACAGCTGAAAGAAGGGTTTCTCCCATATAAGTGTGGAAGTTCTCAGCAGGGGCAAGCATTGGAAATTTATTTATTTATTATGATATACACCAACACACATCCTGCTAGTCACCAAGAGGTTTGAAGTGACTGCACCTGTTGAGAATCTGACTGCTAGAAGGAGATGCAGAGTGTTGTGCTGACAGAGAGCTTTACTAGTCTAGTAGACATCTCAAGCAAATGCTGCTTGTTTCTTATAAGAATCATTAGATTTACAGGAACTGGACACCCTGGCAATACAGCAGAAATATGCTTTCATAAGCAAGATCTTAGTTTTGGTGTAAATCCCTCCAAATAAGAATTCTGCCCCTCTCCACAGAACATTTTTTCAGTCCCCGAATTTCTCGCATTACAGGAACTTGAAACTTCAGTTATTGTACATGTACAAGGACACTTTTCTACATATACACACCTTTTTTTTTTTTGCTTTACTTTTCCCCTACAATATCATTTCCTTGCCCTTACCCTTTCTTTAATTTCCTAATTCCTGTTGGATTCCAGCAAAAATCCCAGAGTTAAGAACTTAAAATTCAGTTTCTTGGGACAGATGCTGTGCCTATATGCAGTGTCTGGTGTAAAAAACCCCAAGAGGAGCACCTGGGTACAAAAAAACCACCTTCTTCCAAGCTAGCTTTGCTACTTGGTGGTTTACAATCTACCGGTCACTAACAATTAATGAAAATAATTTTAAAAATTCTGTAACCATTTCCATTTGTATTGGGCCATTTCCACACTAGCAATACAGTGCTGTTATTCCACTTTCAACATCCTATGGAATCCTGGGGTTTGCAGTTTAGGGAGGAGCTGGAGGTCCCTCCCTAAATTGCGAACCCCAGGATTCCATAGGATGTTGAAAGTGGAATAATAGCACTGTAACACTCTAGTGCGGAAATGGCATTGGTTTGAATCATCTGACCTAAACAGTAGAATTCCTCAGCCTTGAGGAAGTAACAAAAAGCAAGAACAACTTTTTCAAAACCCAGTAAAGTTAGGGTAGGCTCAAAAACCAGCAGGGAAAAATGTAAAATTTGTTGATTTTTAGCACAGTTTCCCATTTAACTGTAGTAATTTAGCAACTTAATTCTGGAATTAAGTTAGTGCTGAAATGGTTGTTCCATCTGTTGGGTTAAAAATTTCATTAAGTTACCCCTTTCATTAAAAATTTTCTATCTGAATTGGTAAGTTAACTGGTTTTAATTAATTCCTTCTTGCCACCACCTTTTTGGCTCTTTCTGTCACTATCAGCAGCCCCAACGTTTTAACATCTGCCTCTCCTTTTAACTGACCGACATGTATTTAGGTGTCAACCTTAAGACACAGAATGCTGGACAAGATGGAGAGCTACTCTGACCAACAATGGCAGTTCTTAAGTCCTTGGGTTATTATTTTGATGCTAACCCCCATATAATCCATTATTGATTTATACCTTCCTTAAGACAATATTCCACACTGCTGTTAGCTCAAGTAATTAAATGAAGAATGTACTAGTCTAGGATTATTTATTTATTCATTTAGTATTCACTATATGATAAAATACTTTTGGTAAGAAATGCATGGGAAAGGCATAAGAGTGTCAAATTATAAGGTGATGATAAGGTACAGAAATGTTGTTAAAGATGTGAACACTTCAGTGCAAACAGGTGGCTAATATATAGCTATGAGCCTGAGGAAAATAGGGATGGATGGGCTGAAAGCAAAGGTAATTCTGAAGCACATCTGAGTTGGACTATGCAAGGAATTCACTTCTGTACACTTTTTTCAGACTTTGCCCAGTCATGAACTCTTTTGCTCCCCAAACGTCATGTTGATGGATGGCTGTGGACATGTCTGAAATTTTTCAGCAAATTTAAAGGTGCGTAGAGACACGCCAAAGGCATCCAAAATGCAACTTATTCATCATTTAGACAATGAAGGAAATACATCGAAATCAATGGTACAATTTCTATATGTACCCATTTACAGAAAACTTGGCGAAAGATATGGATTTTGTCCCCTTAAAAGAAATATACTCAGAAGTACCATTAAAAAGTTTGGGTCATATATGAAGACTGGAAGTGGAAGAAATACATGGAGGATAGCCTTTATACATGTGTGCATCCCTACTTAGGGGCAATTTCTTTTCTCCATAGGTTTGGATTTTACTTTAGAAGGAAATCAGCTTCCCATACATCAACCAAAACGATGCCCTTATATAGAAGAGTCTTTTAAAAGTGGTTGACTTTATTTAAACATTAGCTGTTAGAGTGTGTTCTATTGTTAGACAAACAGAGGCTGGAGGGATGGGGATTCTGACTTGTGTAGGAAGTGATGCACTCATTAGCATTCTGTCTTCATCTCCTTCAACAGATCTTTAAGAGCAATGCACACACAACAGGTCTTTTGCCCCAACCACGGCTAACAACAACAACAACAAAAAACTAAAAATCCAAGCAGCCTTTATCTGTACAAAATCTGGAAGAGAAATGGAAAGAAAGGTCTTTTTCAGTCATTCCTGATCAATAAGCATCAGCGAACCTTGAAACATCTGCACATTGTTATTTTCTTCGTCGATTTTATGTGTCCTATGGAAGCAAACAATTACAACAACAATTAATGACTTGAACTATGCTGTTCTGAACAATTGGTGGGTTAGACTGATTTGTTACCCTAATTTTCTGGGGTTCTGGGAGTCCCAGTCACCAGATTAATTATTTTGAGTCAGGGAGGTCCCTGTCACCAGATTCAGGGACGTCCCTGTCACCAGATTCAGGGAAGTCCCTGTCACTGCCCAAGCTCCCTGGGATCCCGCAAAGGACACCTAGTCTGACCCCGATTTTAAGGGGGTTTCCAAGTTGCACTAAGCACACACCCAGCACACATGAGAGGTAGGGTAATCTTGCAGGATCTCAAAACCCAATGTATACCAGGTCAGGTCAGATCAAAAACTAAGCTAAATGTGTACTAAATGATTTCTTTTATTTTGTTTTTGTTTTTTAAATATAAGTCACTATGCACTCACTCACGTTAGCAATCACACACACACAGAGCCTAAAAGAAAATAAAAGGGAGCGAAATTGATGGGGGGGGTAGAGAGGGATTTTCAGGGTAATACTTCAGCTGATCCTGACACCCAGCAAGTCAAAGTTGAAACAGAGGAGTGAGAGCGGTGAAGCTCAGCACGTGGGAGGGGGACTGAGGGGAACGCTCAGCAAACAGAGTGACAGCAATTTGGGAGGAAAATGTAAGCAAACCCCTGAACAACTAATAACATGGGGTTTTTATTGAAAAAATATACCTGGAGGGCTAGTTCTCTCCTGGGGGGAACAATAGCAAGCAGGGCTAGCTCAAAAGCCCTCAATGGCGAACATCTCCAGCTGAATGTTCCTCAGTGTCATGTGAATGACTCTGCCCAAGGGAGACAAAGGCATAGGTAGAGCAGAAATTGCCCTCACTTGGCAGACTGATTGTGATTCTACTGAGCTGCCATATCATTACGAAGGGCCCTTTGTCTGTTTAATGGTCAGAATGTCTAGAGGGGTCCCTGGCTAGATTGAGTCACTGGCTTGACAAGAATTTTTTTCTAACTTTGGCCTTTCAGCCATCTCTGCCTACGTGTACTTGCAGTGACCCTGTCAGACACATGGAATTATTTTTAATATTAGCCACATGGAGATATCAATTTGATGGGGTGAATTAATAAATTGTAGACCTTGGGAGAGAACTATTAGCCATATTAACAGATTTTCCTCAACATGTGTATACATTATTTGGTTTCTGTTTTCAGAATTCTACCACCAAAGGGTATACACATAATACAACTTCTGTTATTGTATGCCTTCAAGTCATTTCCAACTTATGGCAACCCTAAGGTGAAGGTATCGTTGGGTTTTCTTGGCAAGATTTGTTCAGATAAGATTTTCCATTGCCTGAGAGAGTGTGACTTACCCAAAATCAACCAGTGGGTTTTCATGCCAAGCAGGAGTTTGAACCCTGCTTTTCCCGATTCATAGTCTGATGTTCACACCACAGCATCTCTCTGGCTCTCCTACCATAACCAGAATATGTTGAATTATTTGCATAGAAGTATTTGAATATACATAGGGTCTGATCTTGAAGGCTAAATCCATAATTGGATCATAGGATAAATAAGCAAATAAAACATAAGTGAACTTGCTATAAAGGTCCTGCTCTGTTTTTATTCAGTTCCTCCTCTTTCTCTTCCTTTTTCTTCTTCCTCTTTTCTATATTCCACCTATGCTTATACATTTGCCCATTCATATTCCAAATTATGTTTTCAATTCACTCTAGCCTTACTGACACACTATTTGTTTTATCTCAGATGTGATCAGGTACTATGATAACTCAACTCAAAGAGCATCTCTCATGGAGATTCATTGACAGCAAGAGAAGAATATGGACAGCATGGATATTTTGAACTTATAAATATGTATCTGAACACCAATATGTAAAATATTTCTATGAGATTTCTCCTTCCTATTTTTTTTTATGGTAAAACATATGCCACTGTTTAACAGATGTCAGCCAGATCCAAAATACCTCTCCTGCTTCTTTTTTAAGTTAAGCAATAAAATACGGTAGCCTATGGAATGACCTACTTTGTGTGTGCTTGCTCTTCTCCATGGTCATAATTGCCTCATTTATTCAGTGTACAGGCAGACTAATGTCAATGCCATGTCTGTTTTTAGAAAAGAATGAGCTTTTTAATTTTGCTCTAGTTTCTTTGGAAATAGATAAAATTATCCTGAAATTGTCCTAATTATATTAATTTGGCTGGAAGTAGATTTGAATGATACGCTTGGGGCATATTGTCATAATCTATGTAGTACTGGGTTTTAAACTGCACTTGATGGCATACCTTAGATTTTTAATAGTTCATACGAGACTTAAAAGCATTTCCATCAGTAGAAATAGCAGTGAAATAGGAAAATCTTTATTTTCAAAGTTGCTTCAAGTCTGCATAGCAATAAAAGCTGGATACTATTAATGAGGAAGAGTAGGGCATTGTTCATTGATTTTTGCCAATAAATGGTGGCAAGTTTTAGATCAAAAGAATAGAACTTTTGATTGCTTGTCCACCCACAGAAGACAATGCCATGTCACTTGATGCATTCATACCAGTGACGGAAGGTGGTAGCATACATTGGTGCAAGGTTATCCTAGAGGCTAGCACTACCGGGAGACATTATGTATCACCCCAAATGGAATGTTCTTCAATGGAAACCATTCACAGACCAAACAACTTGTTATCAGGACCAAGGTCACACATGCCACTTGATAATACTTGAATATCCTGAGAACTATGCCTTTTGGAAAATGTTTGTATTTGGTGTATGTGTATTTACTTTTTGTGTTGATATACCTTCAATGGCTTACTTCTATATCCAGGCAGAGTTACAATTATCAAGGGATAAACATTCATGTGTAAAACACATTTGCAATTTTATATGTTGAAAGAACACAGTGTAACACTAAACAACCCTAAAGCTTTGAAGAAATGCATTGTGGAATCTATCACTGTAAATTTTAAAGGCTTGAGAGGTATTTACCTATAAAGAACAGTTATAGCATGAGGTTACAGTATCACCACATGTACAATCAAATCTCCCCATTTTTAGGGGAAAAAAATTCAAATCCAATGTTTGTAGGCTACTTTTCTAACCCAATAGACTTTGGAAACCATCCAGTTCTGCCTATTACCAAATACAGCAAGCCTCATAAGTTCCTAGATGCTGCATTATATAAATGAAGCATAAAACTTCTGCAGACAGAATTATACTACCTCTTGTGTTTCATCTCCCTGTAGACAAACTTTTTTCATGCCCCTGCCCACAGCACAGCCCTATGGCAGCAAGTGGAGAGTGAGGACATCTGGAAGCTCCCAGTTATGTCTCTGCAGGGTAGTGAATGCTTCCTCTGGGACCAGTGGGGCTACTTCCACTGCATCAAAGATAAGCATGAGTTCTCACCTCATTCAGAGGCTGAATGACTGCTGGAGATCCTTGGCATACCAGAAGTATGTCTGTCCTTTACAATATTAAAATATATTATGCTGTTGCTCTTTTTGTTGCTTTCAGATTCTAGGTTATGGCCAGAGAGACACTGAGTCCTCATCTAGAGCCATAGCAGGATTTATTGGGTGGTGCATCAGGCTCACAATTGCCATTTTGAATCCCATCTGCGATTGACTGACCTGGCCAGAGATGAGTGGCTGCGGAAGAGGGGCCTTTGTTGGCATAGTCTTCTGCCAATGTCATTTGAGGAGCACAAGGGGCCTCTGCCACACATTTTGGTCATTTATCTACTGGGTAGTGACCTAGGTTTGTTAAAGGGCAAGGGCCTGATTATCCAGGCCACTCATGACATAACAATTATACAGTCCACATGGCCCAGGGTATCCATACTGTGGTCCACTATTCTGTCCTGGAAATACAGCAGGGGGAAGGGGTCTCATGTCATCTTGATAGGGTCCAGAAGTGGGTCAATAGTGAAATTCATAATGTTTAGTGAAAGAATTGAGTCACTTTTTAGATTCCACCCATAGATAGTTTCTCAGAAGCCTGAACTCTGCATGGCAAAAGGCATTCATTTGTCTGAGGCAGGCAATCTGTTTTTACTGTGAGATCTGGAAGAGGGTGTGGGCACCATTTTGAGTGGCCTGGTGAGGGGTGTTGCAGGTGCCTGCTGTCTGTGTCAGGCAACAGGATGCAGGGCCAACAGGAGGCCATTCACAGTCAACAGAGACACTAACAGTCAGTACAGTTTGCCTGTTCACAGTCTAGAAACAATCCAGTAGTCCAGGAATCCAGCAGGCAACATGGTCAGACAGTCCAGGGGCAATCATCATTAAAATGATCACAGGTTCCTCGGAAATTATCAAAACAAAAGAAGGTATGTGCTGGATGATGGCAAAAGTCCAGTATTCTGTTCACACAATGGCCAAAAAGAGGCCTATGGGAAACCCATGAGTTGTGTCCATGAACAATTTCAGTAAAACACCACCTTTTTGCCTGCATCCTCACCAGCAGCTGTTATGTAGAGGGATGCTGTATATGTGTGTGTGTCCATCCTGACCAACAGCCATTTGACTGACTTTCACTTGCCCTCATGGATGTGTCCAATCTTAATTTAAAGTAATCCAAGTTGAAGGACATCACTGCATCTTGTAGTGGTGAATTTCACATTCGAACTATGAGCTGTTTTATACACGGATAGCATCTGGAGTTAGTATTTACCTTGACAAGGCATGGTGTTTCTTAACAAAAGCATTTATGCTTCTTTTGCTCATCTCAGAAACCGAATGACGCTGGTCATCATTCTTTATGTCAAACAGGGGGAGCTGATTCTGGCAGAAGAGAGAAGCATGCCCAAAGCTACACACGGCTGAGGGATGACCCCAGCTTCCCAGGTCCTAATCTACAGAATTTTAAGTTCCTTTTCTCAGCTTAGTCCAAATACTTTTGAGTGATTACAACTGCTGCTAGAAGCCATTTTCCTCTTTCTTGTCAAACATTAGCCTTTTGTAAATAGAAACATGCAAGTGGTGTCTATAGCAAATTTTAATGGAGCTATTATGATAACACCTTTGTCCTTCCTAGACTGGCTTTAACGTTCAACATCAATCAAAAACAAATACAATACAGGCCTAATCTGAAGTGAACAGGTCCCAGGCCTTTTATTTAAACAAGTACAGCATAATATGAAAATAAATATTAGTGTATAAAAGACAAAGCCCTTTATGTGCCAATACAATAGGAGCAGGAGCCAAAGTAATGTCTGGGACAGTATTCAAAACTATGGTGCAGTTATGAGTAACAGAACCAGAGGGCACTATGCAAAGCTTTTCCATTCAGTGGATGGCTATTCATTGACTTGAGTACAACCACTGAGATTGGCAAGAACTTCTCGCATAAATGAACACAAATGAACATTAATTAAACTCCAGAACCAGAATGATGTGTATGTTTATTTACTTCTCACCCATTTTTTCCCCCAGTTTGGGATTCAAAACGGCTTGTAACAGTTAAAACAAACATAGCTAAAAATTCAAGGCATACAAAACTCACAAGTATAATTAAACTATTATGAAATAAGACCAGTTAAACATAAGTTATTAGAAACAAAACTACAAATAGACTAACCAGCACATGATGTAAAGCCCATTGTTGTTATTGTTTGTCATTTCCAACTCATGGCAACTCTAAGGCAAACCTATCACAAGGTTTTCTGGGGCTGAGAATGTGTGACATGCCTAAGATCATCCAGTGGGTTTCCATGTCGGACCAGAGAATTGAACATTAGTCTCCCAGGTCATAGTCCAACATTCAAAACCATTACATTCCTTAGGTATCAAATCATCAGTCCTCCAAAACCTGCCAAAATAAAAGGGTCTTCACACACCTGCAGACAGATAGCAAGAAAGGTGCCAGTCTGACCTCTCTGGGAAGGGAGTTACAGAGCCTGGGAACAACCACTCATGTAATTGTTTGAGCATTGGATTAGAACTCCAAAAGACCAGAGTTTGAATCTCCACTCAGCCATTGAACCCCACTGGGTGACCTTTGGTAAGTCACCCTCTCTTAGCCTAGGAGAAAGGCAATGGCAAGCTTCTTCTGAATAAATCTTGCTAAGAAAACCCTATGAGGGTACCCATAACTCAGAGCTGACTTGAATGCATATAACAAAAATTAGTAATGTTTACTAACAGGAGTGAATACTCCACATGTAGAGCCAGGGTGGTATAGTGGTCTGAGTGTTAGACTATGACTCTGAAGATCAGAGTTTGATTCCCTGCTTGGCCACAGAAACCCACTGGGTGACCTTGGGCAGGTCACACACTCTCAGCCCCAGAAAACCCTGCAATAAGTTCACCTTGGGGTCATCATAAGTTAGAAAGAACTTGGGGGCACACAACAACTCATCACATAATGTAATATCAGTGAATCATAACATATTAAGAGAAAAGGGTCTATCTAATCCCAAAACTTTTATGAACTAGAAAAGTATCTTAGAAACAGACATTTATGAATCAGTTATTTGAAAGGGAGAGCATTTTGGTATTTAAAAGTTATTTATCACACAAAAAATGAGAGTATTAAAATAATTTTGCCCCATTTTTATGAATTTTGAAGTCTTAAACTACTTCAAAAGTCATTCTATCATAGTCTGTCACAAAAAAGTGTGCGCGGAATGTTTTGTTTGTGATTGTAGCATGCACTCTGTGGTAATAACAAGGAACTGATACTGGGTCTTTCATTCCTTCCATGAACAACATGCCTAAACAAGGGCTTACTTAAATTGTCTTGAACAGCTTCACGGACAATTATATGAAATCACAGTAGATGGAATAGCTGTCTCTCTCTCTCTCTCTCTTTGTCTCTTTCCTGGGTCTAAAATGACTGGAGGTCCAAAGCATAGTGAAAAAACTCACCATGCTACCTACAGGTTGTATGGAGGCACTTGCTGAGGGTGCTGGGGCCCTTGAGGGCCTCAAAATGGCCTTGGGACCACATGCAAGTCACAAGCCACACTTTCCTCACTCCTGTGATATGCCATGATGCACAACACACATAACCCTAGAAGTTTAGAGTGAACCAGAATTCCCACATATATATTAATATGTTAGTGAACACCATCCAAAATAAATATATTCTTTTTCTTCACTACAGACGGCAACAGATGGCATGGAATCCCATGTGTGTGAAGCTTGTTTACATTTGACTATACTTGTGTACAGCCTGGTTGAGCTTTGCACACTATGTACAAGTTTGGCCCTTTTCACATGGGGTAATTAGAACGGGGCAGTGCGACCTCTAACAGAGGTCATACACACCCTGGAGTGGATTGGGGCAGACTACTTTAGCGTAGTTCCACACCTCAATCCACTCTGAAGCGACCAGAATTGGTGGCGCCGCATGTTTTTTAAAAACCTCTTTTAAAAAGGTTTTTAAAAAGCACAGAGTGTACAGCCCCATGCAGCTCTGTCGCAGCGCCCCAGTGTAGATTTACAGGTGTGCGCAAGTGCATGCCTGCAGATCTTCTGGGGGCGGGCTTCCAGCTGGTGAGCTTCTCTGGTTGGTGGAGAGCCTCCGCCAGCCGTACGCCACAGGAGTGTGGAGCAGTGAACTCATGCTGCTCCACGTGGTGACGGACTTACCCGGCTGCCAGTAAGCTCCGTTTCAGTGTGTTTTCCCCGTTTCTCCCTCCATGTGTGAAAAGAGTCTTTGTCTCTTTACATTAAACATACTCTCCAGTGCTTCACAGGTGAAAACTGGGACACATGTAGATAAGGAACACCAGAGTGTCATCAAGATGGGAAAAGTTATTGATGGGGGTTGAACACACAAGCAAAGAAAGGCTGCAGCAGTTTGGTTTCACCTGAGCCTCCTGGGAAAACTCCAACTTCTTCTCTCCCTTCCTCCCTGCAGAGTTAAAAGAGTGCAAACTGCTTTTAAACTTTAAACTCCTTTTGCAGCTGTGACAGAGTTTTGGGAGGTGTGGCTATCCTGATTGCCAGAGTAACCTAGCCACAGTTTGCCAGGCAACCAGAATAGCTGCTCAAGAGAGAAACCCAGCCCATTAGTGTGAAGGAGGGGTTAGAGGCTTGAGAGGAACATACAAAAAGGCATATACACTGAGTGCCCTTGGCATTCTTTCAGCTAGAGAGAACTCTGGAGTAAAGTTCCTCAGTCAGCCAGGAGGGTTGTCTGAATGGGAGGGTTTCTTTCTCAGGGAAAGCCTAGAGAGAAGCAGAAGGGAAGTTAAACCATTTTTAAATCTGGTCAAAAAGTGTGATCTAGATTTGAGGGTTGTTGTTTTTTTGTTTTTTGTTTTGGTAATTCAATAAAATTAAAAAAAAATAGATTTGAGGGTTGAGCCTCTGGTGATCATGTAGCCAAAGGCAGTTTGGGTTACTGGTACTTATATGAGGGGTTCAGAACCTAAGGAAACTGCTTAGAAGAACTTTGAGGAACTGTATTTGCTTCACACTTTACATGAACTCCAATTCTTTCTTCTGTTTAATAAAGAAAAAAGTATATTTTTTATAAACTTTGACTCAACCAAGTAATATATAGTATTTAAACCCCAAATAGAAAACATGCCACCATAAAACTCTATAGAGGTTCTAATTAACCATTAAAACAGATCACCCTTTATGCAAAAGGAGCATTTAAAGGGGAAGGTATTGCTGTGTGTGTGTGTGTGAAGTGACAGGGTATTTCATCAGATGGGGCAAGGGAGATGCCAACCCATCTGAGAGAGAAGAAGCAAGCCTGGTCACAACAGCGACAATTGATACAAGATGAGGATAAAGAGAGAAAGTGGGAGAAAAAGAGAGAAAAGTTAGCGTAATTTAAAAGCAGTTGGCTGAAAGAGGGCTGTCCTTGCTGAATCAGGAGAGTTAAGGCATATACCCTGGGGTCTTGTGTTGTTTGAGCCTCAGTTTTCTGTATCTTCTATGTACTTCGTGTGTTTGAAAACTGGAATTGAATTGGACTGAAGATGAAATATATTTGTATCCCATAGCTGAAGCAAAACAAAGCAAAAACCAACAACAGGTCAGTTTCAACAGCTTTAATGGTTAACCTCAACCGTATAAGAGTGCAATGCCAAATAAGGTCTTTATGGACTTGAAGTAGTATTTTTTAAAAACAAACATAATAATCCATATGATTTAACTGCAATATTTTCAGTAATGATGCAGCAAGAAAGGAAAGAGGAAGGGGAAAAAAGATCTCAGTATATCATGTGCGGTTGTTGGGGATTTACCAGATTACCTGTAATCTATCCCTCACAGTCAATATAAAATGATTAAATCCTTTCTTCTTAGAAAGACAATGTGCAGAATAGCAGTCACTAAAGTTGGAAAATTGACACAGTCTGCAATCAATGCCCTTAACAGCATTTTCGTCTTGATGAGATGGATCCTCAGGCTGATCCACCACTCTACAGAGTTGGCTCATGTGGCAAAATGTGTTTCCCCACTAGCAGCAGCTGCTACTCAAGACAGATGTACATATTTCATCCAGCAAAAGAGATTGTAGGCGGAAGGTTCTGTTCTATCGGCTTACAGAGCTGTGTGCTAACACATTTTTTTCTTCATTTCTGGACTAAACATGCTCCCCTCCCAGTGGATGGGGAGGGAGAAAAAAATCATTATCCAGCTACAATTCAGTTGTGGTTTGGGAGGTGCAGTGCATGTTTGTAGGTTCAGTCTATGTTGTAAGAAGCCAAGCTTGGTTTACTTTTGTCCTCTGCTGTATGGGGTCACATAAGGAAATTAGGTTGGGAAATGAAAGAAAACAGTCCTCCCCACTCGACATACAAACTGAATCCCGTTTCTAACATCCTTACAATGTATTCCCAGGCATTTCTAAGAAATGGATTGGCTATAAAGCCTGGAGAAGCAGAAGTGATGTGGATTAGGTCCTAATCCTCTCACTAGTTTCCTTACTAGGACTACTAGGCTGAAGGAGAGGATGGGAAGGTGGGAGAAGGTTTTCTCTGTGGTTGCTCTCACATCCCTGCCCAAGGGAACTGGGATGGCTCCTTCTTTGTTGTCCTTCTAGTGGCACGTTAAGACCTTTCTTTTTCAGCAAGCCTTTGGAAACTGATATTTAACAAAAGGGCTTTTGTTATGGAGCTGTAATATCACAGTATCATAGAGCTGGAAGAGACCACAATGGCCATCAAGTCCAACCCCCTGCCATGCAGGAACAAACACTCAAAGCACCCACACCTAATGACCATCTAGCCTCTGCTTAAAAACCTCCAAAGAAGGTGACTCCACCACACTCCGAGGCAGCATATTCCACTGTCCTAAAGTGATCAGATCCCATCTGACCTTGAAAACTAAGCAGAGTCAGCTCTGGTTAGTACTTAGATGGAAGACCACCAATAAATACCAGGTGCTGTAAGCTCTATTTCAGAGAAAAAAACTGACAAAACCACCTCTGAGTATTCCTTGCCTAAGAAAAACCCTATGGAATGCATGGAAGGTCACCATAAGTCTACAGGTGACTTGACAGCACATATCCACACACACACATTGTTTTTATTATTTTTTGTTTGAAAATAAGTTTTTAAATGGTTTTAATTTTGTTGTTATTTAACACTGTTTTAATTTTAGTTTTCTCTGTTTTTAGCTATAGGTGTTTTTATTGTACTTTATGTCTTTTTCTAAGCCACCTTGAGTCTCAGCAAGCGAGAAAGGGAGGACAAAAATAAAAAGAGGGAGGGAGGTGAAACTGCAAGATGTTCATCAGCACTAGACTTGTCCTATCCCTGGATAGCAGGCAATCCCAGGTGTTCAACATCATGCCATTGCCTGCTATGTAGCTCAAAGCTCTCTTGCAAAGTTTGGGAGTAATGTGTTGCAAGAAATGGAGTCAACGTACAATGTTGCTTCTAACTCAGGACTTTTGCGGGGGAGTAATGACAGTGTAATAACATCTCCCCCCCCAAAGACAACAGCTGTAACATCAATACTTTTTACAGTGTAACTAGTAACATTTACTCATTTCTCAGGAGTCATTTGGGGAATAATTTTGTTACTGTTTCTGTTCTTAAATATAGAAGAAGAGAGGAGGAGGAGAGAATGTGTCTAAAGCATTAAGTAATGAGTTATCTCTTTTTCCCCCCAAATAACATTCTAAGCTCTGTTCTATCATATTCGCTCACCCTGTGGATCTTCATTCTGAATTCAGATAGAAAAATCTTATCAATTCACTTTTTTCCCCCCATGAACCTCGAGTTCTGCTCATTCTGTTTATTATCAAATTTGTGAATTTGGGTAAAATTCCTCAAAACTGAACTAAAACTACTCCACCAATCTCCACAGTAGCCAACATCAGTAAGTCAATGTCTTCTCCAGCATGGAGAGAACGTGTTCATACCTTCCTGCAAGATGGGTGTTGAAGACTAATTGTTTGAATATACAAAGATTCAAATTCAAGCTTTTATGACTTTACCACTCAAAGCCCTGAACCTGAAGGAATTAGTCTCATTTCCCCTCATGTAGGATCTGCCATGACATTTTAAACCTCAATGTAATTCCATCCTAAATCTAGAGAAATTTATGAATATTGACAAAGTCTATTCAAAAGGGGAAAAAAGCACAAGACGCAAAATTTTGCTTATGCTACCTTTCACATTACTTGCTGCTTTTGATCCAGAAGCTTGGTATCTCACTAGCCTCTGAGGTAGTCTGGTTCAAGATGGGGATGATGTCTGTTTATTCTACTTTTTCCCCAAAGTGCCCTTTTAATCTGCTGCATGTATATATGTGGTCAGCATTATCAATACAGAGAAGCATTCTTGATTGATTGCCTCTTTTTCCTTCCTTCCTTTCTTTCTTTTACTCCCCCCCCCGCTTTTTTTTTTTTTTTGGTAGAATACACAGATTTTGGTAGAATACATAAATATGATAAAAATGAATTGTTGCAAATGTCAACCTTAGTCTTAATCATCTTTCCATCACAACCTGCTCTAATTCTTCATTGGTTTGCAAGCTTTTGTCTCCCCCCACCATCATTGTAAATTTGTGTGCATTTAAGCTCACATTTTCCAAAATGGGCCTCTTTTGTGCTCATATATGCATTTTAATGTACTTTATCCATTGAGTGACATGTCTAAGATGCACTGGCTACAGGAAGCTAACAAACCTTTTCTGCCAGCATAATTGCTCTGTTGGCTAAGCTTGATCAGCAGAAGAATGAATGGGACTAGAGCATAAGTGGGGAGGGAAAAGCAAAATTAGACTAGATCTAACCCACCTCAGTCCCAGGGACACAACTGAAGTCTTGGCACATATTTAGGACAAGGTGAGGATAATCCCAAGTAATTTCCAGTGCCCCTAGTCTGGGAGGGATCTGGATTCAGCACAGCTTCAGCTGGCTAAGCATCAGCTCAGGCGGTCCTTGACTTTCTTGGCCAGTTAAAATAATTCTCTAAAGCAGGGCTTTCCAAATGATGTTCTGCAACACATTAGTGTGTCACCTGAAGTGTGTGTCGCCTACAATCTTGGAAATGTATGTTATTATTTATAAACCATATATTTTTAAAAATATATGAAAGGTTTTCATGAGATATATTGTGTCCCCATACATTTTGTTATCACAATTTACAGTATGTGTCTGTATAAGGGGTTAGTTTAACCTCTGGTTTGCTAGTAAAACTGAAATTATTGTGTCATGAAATGATGCATGTCTAAAAATTGTGTCATCAACATGAAAAGTTTGGAAAGTTCTGCTCTAAAGCATGGTTCTCAAATGTTGGTCTTTCAGTAGTTTGGGACTTGAACTCTCAGAATTCCTGACCATTGGCCATACTAGCTGGCACTTTGTGGAGGTGAAGTCCAAAACACCAGGAGGGCCAAGGTTTCAGAACCACTGCTGTAAAGCATGTTTCTGCTTATTTTCCAGATATATACAGATATATATTCCAGATTGTTTTGTGAAGCATGACTCTTGAGATTCTATTTTCCACAGTCATTTGTTGTACTTGAAGCTTTAGTTAGGGTTCTAGGAAATAAGGCCTTTATTCTGAAAATACTGCTTCTATCATTTTTCTTTCCACAAAAAGAAAATGTTAAGGAAGAAAATATACAATGCCTTTTGATTGCTAGCATTAGGAGGCCTCCATCCAGAAGCACCATTGGTCATATCAGCTAGGGCTTTCTCAGTGGCCACTCTGAGGAGGTGGGACTCCCTACAAAGCTAGCAGAAACCTTTTTATTCAGCAGCCTTTACCAAGGGTGGCTGTAAATGAGGACTTTTAATACAGGCTGGTGTTGCTTTTGGGAGGAAAGTGTCTTTATCTACATTCTTCACTTATGCTTGTTTTATTCTAATTAATTAATTAATTAATTAAACCCTTACTTTCCCCAGAAATGAAAGCCACAAGATAAATCAAAACTAAATATAGCTAAAAATGCAGAGTAATTTAAAAAATGACTAAACTATCCTGTTCAGCAATGTACTAATTTAGAAGTGTTTAAATGCATCCAAAATGTAACAATGAGGAAAAAGGGGACAATGCATATCTACACCCCACTGAAAGAACCTTCAGCAGCTGCCTCCAGAAAGGTGGAGTGCAAATCTAATAAAGTAACAAATGCAGAAAGCTGGAGAAGGATTCTAAACAGTCAGCAGCATGCATGTTCTGACTGAACTTTGCATGTGTAAACTGGATCGGACCATGGTTCCATAGAGTTGGTCATGTTTCCTCTGATGTTCTCCCTGCTGGCTTTTGCTGAGTACTTTCTGATGCCTGAACACTGGTCAGTGATGCTCATAGATCTGTCAGTGCTGTGCTTTCTCCACCCTGCTTTCCAAGTAAACAGTACAAGAAAGCTATCTGGTGAAACAGTCTTCCCCTTCAGTAGAATACAACATTCCCATCACCTTCTCCTAGTTCAGCTATCCATCATGTTGCAGGAAGTCAGCATTATAATTTGGCCAAGGAAAATACGCTGAGGTTTACAGAAAGCAAAAAATATCTGTTAAACAAACACGAACGCTCACAGTCAATGTCGGATAGATTTCTTGGCAATTTCTCAGCCAGTTTGAACTTTTTGGACTGTGTTTTAGCCCCAAAGTTCCTTCTCTTGGAAGGGTTAATAGTCACATAGCTCCCTCAGAAGTTGCTTCCTTTGCATTTCCCCTTTAAAGGGATACAACAGTGGGCAGCACTAAATAATCAAAGGCCAGCTGCAGCTACTGATCCCTTCTAACCCGTTTTTTCCCTCTTAGTTGTAATTTTGACTATAAGCTCAACAATAAGCCCCATCTTTTAATCTCAGCATGAACAAATGGAATATGGTCAAATGACGCACAATTTTAAGCTTCTTGGTGCATAAATTAGACAGAGTGCGTCAGTTCACTGGAATACGCTGACCTTTTCTCCTTAAAAAAAGTATAGGAGGGAAGAAAGATTTGGACAGAGTTCTGGCTTGAAAATCTTCTCTGTTTACAGTGGAACACTGGATTGGCATAAGGTGACAAGCATATACAGAAGCAGATGCTTAAGACGTGCTGAAAGATGTAAACGGGTAAGCAGACATATTGTTGGCGCCACTAAAACCTGGATGATTTAACATTCACAGTGATGAAATTGGCCACTGCATTCAACACATCTCCACTTTCTTCAGCCAAAACAGACAGTCACTACAGTTATAAGGTCCCAGAAAGACCTGTTACCCACCTCATGAAGGAAGGATAAAGAAAATCCAGGGTCTTGCATTGCAATATACAGGAAATCAATAAAAGGACCAGTCTTAAATTGAGAAGTGTATGAGTATGAGTTTGGATGTGTGTACATGTTCATCTTTTGGGTAACAGAAAATAAATGAGAAACACTAGGCTCACTGATCTAAGGCCCTTTTCGCATGCAGTTTCTGTTGTGAGAGGGCCCCTTGGGGTCGCGTAAATGGGAGCGGCGGTCCGTACGCCACACTCCCATTTACGCGACGCTCAAGAGCCAGACGCAGAGCGGACGCACACCTTTTTATTTCTGGCTTTAAGCCGAAAATGGTGCACAGTTGCGCAATGCTCCTGGGGCCCACGTGCACTTACCTGCTGTGCAGTGTGTCGGGCAAGCCAGGCCGGTCATGCTTCCTCCCCTAGCGCAGCCTACAGCTCCCAGGCTGCACTGCGGAAGGAAGGGGCGGGGTGCTCGTGCGATGGTAGCGCGACCAGGAAGCCAGCTGCGGGAGAGCGGAGGAGCAATGCAGGTGCCTCGCGCAAGAGGCTGCTTGCGCGAACGGCACCCCCCACCTCTGAGAGCAGGTAATGTGCAGAAAGGATCTAAGAAATGACTCTTCCTTTTTCATTTTCTCTCCCCTTTGGTGTGGAGATGTTGTGGAAGAGCTATGGACATATCACCTCAAGATCTCTACTAACTTGCAATTTCTATTTGCCTATGTGGCCTTATTCTGAAAGGGGCTTCAGTTTGACATCAGTTCTGTCAAGAAATTACAGTGAAATCCACTTGGTTCCATATTGTCAGGACATTATTTCTGTCCAGTGTGTGATCACTAATTGGTTCACATTATTTAAGAAAGAAACAAATGACTATCAGAGCAGTAATGGGAGAAAACATGGCTACAAGAAATAACAAATACAAAGAAGTTGGGGTAGAAAGGCCACACTGCCAGAATCATTCCATTCAAACTAAAGAGTGCATGTGATTCAGCTGATTAATCCTACCAGACCTTGGATTTCTTTTGGCTATCTCAATTAGGAAAACAAAAATGTGCAAGTGCTACTGATGTAAAAATGTCCAGTTGCTACTGATATGAGTGCTCACTTAAATCCAATTTTTTATTAGCATGCACAATTCCTGACGAACTGCATGCACTCAGGTATGGTATCTGAGAGAAAAAAAGTTAAAAGTTTACAGGGCAGAATTGTGGTATCTCAAATACTTTGATCACTTACTCTTTGTAAATGAATTAGGATTTTTTTCTTCAAGTAATAAAGGAAATCTAAAGAATGTGTATTGTTTATGAAGACCACATTAATAACCATTGTATGTACACAACAGAAAAGAACAGCATTTTGTCCATGGGATTTTTACAAATAGGTGTTATTGTAGACTGTTCTGTGCAGCTGAAAGCCTTTATGTTACTTCCTTCCTGCCTTCCTTCCATCATTAGAACCGAAGGTCATAATTAAAGTGGAGGAATTAAGTAATCACAACACATGTCATTTCAAAATTAAAGCATATTTTATTACAGACAATGTATGCATGTACTTCCTATACAATTGTCCAGGCCAAAAGCAGGTTTGTCCAAAGCATGTCACCTTAACTCATAGTCTTCACCACTTCTTGATTCTGTTATTCTGCAGCAATCAGTTCTATTCCAGCTTTAGTCTGAATAAATTCCTAGAAAATCAATAATGTGTTTCTTTATGTCCTTACTTTATGTCCTTTTTCCCCCCAAGTTCAAGAAAGAATAAGTATGTATGTATGTATGTATGTATGTATGTATGTATGTATGTATTTATTTATTTGCTCACTCCACCGTTCATCTGACTGTACCTGTTAGTGACTACAGCTTCAGTACATCTAGGCAGCACACATCAAAAGAGAAAGTTTCCAAAAGGCATTCTAAAAAGGGCTGTTTGGGAAATCCCACCTTTCTGAATTCTCAAATGAACATGACATGATATGAACCAGCCTCTTGCACTGAATTATGTGCTGGATGGAACTTAGGTACTCACTGGCTTTTACTTTTGGATGCTCTGACTTTGTTTTTACCCCCTTCCCTTCAGCAATCTCTGGGCCTTTCCGCACTACACTGTTCTAGTGCTATTATTCCACTTTCAACATCCTGTGGAATTCTGGGGTTTGTAGTTTACTGAGGCCAAAGAACTCTCTGGATGAGAATTCTAAATGCCCCTTCCAAAACTGCAACCCCCAGGAATCCATAGGATATTGAAACTGGAATAATAGCACTAGAACAGCGTAGGGAGGAAATGGTCAATGTAATACGATAAGGCCTTAAAATAGAGGTGCAATGCTTCTCACTCCAGTGGAGAAGACTGTAAACAACATCCTGTCTGTGCTTCCTTCCAAAAGAGGACTTCCTTCTATAAGATAAGACAGTGACCACCACGACAATGCTCCTAGCCCTAAAACTAACAACTCGTGATGCATTTCTACTGAAAGAGGTAGTGTGGCTCAAAATATCCCAAACCTGTAAGCAATATCCAGAGCCTAGAATAGAAGTAAGCAGGTAATTTGGATGAGAGAAGCCAAGCGATCTCAAAGGAAAACAGATTTTTCCATGGAAATCCTTCAGCCTGAGCCAGGAAAATATACAGCTCATCTTGTAGTCTTTTACACATCCATGGCACACACACTCCTGACAGACATTTTTAATTTCATAGAAAAAGAGAAGAGTTGCTAGCTTCAAAGTCCAGATGGTTCTTCAGGAGTTACTAATAAAGGAGCATTTAATCTTCATCTCTCACCACTACAGGGAACATATAGCTCCCTTGCTGAAACAGCTTCACTGGCTACTGGTTCATTTCCAGGTACAATTCAAAGTACTGGTTATGACCTATAAAACTCTGTATGACTTACGTCCAGACAACATGAAAGACTGCATCTCCATATATGAACCTGCCCAAGTCTTAAGATCTCAGAGGAAGTCTTTCTCTTACAGCCATGAGTTCAATATCTTTCCAAAAAAAGAAGGGGGAGGGGGGAAGCAATGATGGTTGTCCGCAACAGTGCCTGTGGTAGCAATGGAAAGAATCAGGAAGCCTTCACAAGGTGCCTCTGGCTGAAAGCCATCTTGCATTATAGGAACAATTTTTCCTGGCCTGGTGAACTTGCCCAGTGACCTCTAGCCTAGCATAGAGGGGGGAAAAGAAGACATCAGGGGAGGGAGGCATAGCTGCTGGCACATTGGGCAATGTGCTGCAGTATTACCCAGAAAGACCCAGTGTTTGTGAGTACTGTGTATGGAGGGGGAGTCTTTGGAGAGTCTCACACACCCACACCTATACATGATAAACATACATTAAAACTGCCTCTCCTGGGGATATACGTACCTTACTAGTTTAGAAGTAAACTGGGAGCTTTGCATGTTGGAGAGCATCAAAATGCTCTTACATGAATTCAATCCTGGCTAGCACTTTAAAGAGAAAATCCTGTTTAGTGCCAAGCTTATTTTGGCATGAAATGAATGTTGAATGGGTAGAAGCAGCCGCTATAGTAGTTCTTAATTTTTAAGTGGTTAATAAACAGAAATATGAAGCCAGATTGTAAGAAGCAATCCAATAATGTTTTAGAGTCTAAAGCATTATAGGATTGCTTCTAGCAATCTGGCTTCCATTCCTCAGAGGGAGAATCTCTCAGTCCCTCTCTCCCTCCTTCTCTCTTTCTCTGTATTCTGAAGCTCTCTATCTAAAGTTTAGATAGAAGATGGATGGATAGATGGATGGATGGATGGACAGATAGATAGGTGATAACCCTGTTGCTCTCCTCTGTCTAGGAAGGGAATTGGCAACGGGCTGTAGTCAGTAATATTGCAAAACAGCTTTGAGCTGTATTGTTAGCATGACATAGATTTAAAATAAAGAGGGAGCTAATCCTCTGATAGAGATGTTTAAAAATAAGGATTATTTTTGTTTAAATGATGAGGCATGACTTTCAACACCATAAGAATCTTCTGCAGTGTCTGTTCAAGGGGCCAAACCAGGAAGAAAGAAAAAGCAAACACAAATATACACACAGAGGGAACATTTCACTGCTTTTGGTGATTCCCCCAGCCCCTGCTTCAGTGTCCTGAACACACACAAAAATCCTAAAATCTGTACTGGAAGATCAGGAAAATTACTGGTGCAGATTTTAAAGTGGCACAAAGAATTTCAGGGGCAGGGAGTAAAGGAAAAAAGTCCTGCTGTACTATCTATTAGTGTATCATTGGATTTAGAAAAAAGAAGGAAGGAAGGAAGGAAGGAAGGAAGGAAGGAAGGAAGGAAGGAAGGAAGGAAGGAAAAATTAACTACTGAGATGCCCAGCATGAGAAAGTGGTGCAATGGATCATCCAGTCCTACATGAAAAAAAAAGGTGTTGTGCCTGAAAGAACATTAGAGAATGTGTTTTATGTGGGATAATAGTTTTCTCTCTCTCTCTCTCTTTCTGTGTCTTTTCCCCACCCCAACCCATACATGTGTGTAAAGGGACAGGAAAGGGACTGGCAGGTGAGCAATTTAAAAATAGGGAAAGGTTGTTCCAGCAACACCTGGCTAGAAACTCAATATCATGTTTCAGGGTATTGGGCATGTAGCCTGGAGTGTGAGCACTGAAGGATTTAAAATGCACAGGGGGTTCTTATCCAGATTTATTTCCATAGAGGTGCCATTGATTGTAATACAATTGTATTTTGGTAAAGGAATAATGCGGAGAGAGGAACTGCACAGGCTGGCTGCCCAAAGCCAGAGTGCTGCCTGGCTCCCATTCAGAGCTCACATGATATATTTGGAAAGAAATCTTGGAACACTTGGTGGAAAGAAGGACGTTCAACAAATGGGGAGCACCATTCAGAAATAACCTAGTGGTACAGTTCTTTCTCAAATCACATATTAATCCCTCCTCATTGCAAAACAGGTGAATTTCTTGGTTTACTGTTTCACGTAACAACTTTCCTGGGCCATTCATATGATTTGGATTTCACTCTGTATTAGATGTTATTGTCACTGTGACCAGTGTTGCACCTTGTCTATGATAGAGTCAGAGAAGAAGTTCCCCTGTTGAGATGGAATTAGAATAAGAAAAACTGAATTTATTTGGTATGCTACTGAGACAGTCAATGTTCTAGTTTTTCTCTATGGACTGGAGATGTACAGCTGAAGAGCTATCTAGTGAATCCAAATCAATATGAAAAATTTAAAATATCTCCCCCTTGCAAGTAGTTAGTTTTGACCTTCTGTGTCCTTTGAAGGGAATAGATAAGAGGTATTATAGGATATTTTGTCCTTCCCTCTGCCTGCTTTCTTGTTGTTGTTTGTAATGCTTGCCATCTTGTTCATAGAACTTCTACATCTTGTCCAGTTTGATCCTCAAGGCAGGGCCTCAATGGAAAATCAGAGCAAACCAGGTCTATCCACCCTAGCAAGTGGAGTCATAGTCCACAGAGAATAGTCATAGCAGCACCAATGTCAATGACTCCCTGGCAATTGTGGCATCTCCCTCTCTCATTCTCGCTCTCTCTCTTAGATGGGGTAGGTTTGTTTTCTGTTGCTCCAGAGACCAGGATATAGAGCAAGATATGCCACTAAACATTGGAAAGAACTTCCTGATGGTAAGAGCAGTTTGACAGTGGAATACACTGCCTTGGTGTATGATAGAATCCCTTCTTTGGAGGTTTTTATGCAGAGGTTATCTGTTAGAAGTGCTTTGATTGTGTATTTCTACACAACAGCAGGTTGGACTAGATGACCATTGTGGTCCTATCCCTATGATTCTATGATCTATCTATCTATCCATCCATCCAAGCACCTAAACTCTACAAATGAAGAGCAGGAGCAAGGAGGAAAGCATATACCTACCTCTTCCATCTCCATTTTGCCCACCCTCTGCCTGTGGATGATAGAAATGGAGGCCCTCTCCATAATTTAGAAACCTGGAAAATCAGATTCCTCATTTTTTGGTGATTTTGTGGATTTTGGATTTTGTTGTATTTTGCTGTATGGCTAGCACAGCTATTCCTGAATATGTTTTCTAAACTAGAGAGAGACCCTCCATGGTTAAAGGAGCATCTCCCCCTGCATATAGTCACCCTCCACAAGTACAGAGTGATGAAGTGGATGAATTAGAATGAGCACATTTGCCCCATTCCCCTTCCTCACATGCAAAGTTTACACCTGGGACAAACTCTTTCAGAGTCTCCCTCTCTCTAACTCTTCATCCATCTACAAAAATGGAAATCTTTCCCATTAATCTGACATCTTTAGTGAGGAAAACATTCAGTGGTGAATTTCTTCCTATATTTCACAAGCCCTGCTTGAGAAATGGTTGAAACTACATACTGTATAGCAACATCTTCCAATCTGATACTCCTAAGATATTTTGGATCAGAACTCCCATAATCTCCAGCCACCACAACCATTGACCATAATTTCAGGAGGTTCTTTCAAAAGTGACCAGATTAGACATCTTCCCCCATAGTCTCCCATATGGATACAGCTGTGGAGGGGAGGGGGGTCAAAAATACTACACTTGACCCAGAGGGCCGAGATGTGATGGGTCAGAAATAGAGAGAAGAGAAGTGCTTAGAATGCAGGGAGAGAGTGGTTGTGTCTCAAATTGACTGAAACACTCCTGATTAATCCACTTCCATCCTACTATTTCAGCTGCTTTTAAAATGCCCCATTTTCTATCTTTTCTTCTTGCTTTCACCCTCTGTTGTCAGCTTACTTAAATTACAGCAAACTGAGTTCAAACTGAAAAAGTATGTTTGTATGTACTCATAGTTTGTACTCTATTAACTCAGTACAGAGAAGAAGAGAGCAGGAGGAAGAGCTTTGCCCTCCCCAGCAGGCTCAGGCAAAAGCAAACTGTTGTAGTCTCTCCTAGCCTGTCTGTTCTTCCTCCTTAATATCTTTTGCAATCGTGACCACACCCTGATGTTGCTTGGCCACATGTGTCGTAGTTTTCATCTGTGAAATGTTGGAAGGTGTGAGTAGCTGCAGCCATTTTAACATTCACTCCTACCTTCCATTCTACCTCTAACTGGTATGCAGTACCCAATAGACTCGACTGAGAGGAATGCGATGCTCAGAAAATGCTTCCTCACCCCCAGTCTTCTTTTTCATTCCCTTCTCTTCCTCTTCTCTTCTCTTCTCTTCTAATTAAAATTTCTATATCCCATTGTATGGGATCTCAGGGCAGTTTACAATAATATCAATTTATCTAACTTAAACTGTTGATGATAATTTAAATAGATTGAAATCATGTTAAACAATTAAGAACTTAAAACAAAACAGTTTAAAACCAGTTAAAACAATGTAAAACAATTTAACACCGCACAGATACAAGTTTGGCCATTTCTGCATGGGGCAAGGGAATCGCCCCGTGACTCTACTCACCAGACTTTTGGGTTCCCCGGTCCGGTCCACGCTTCTCGGTAGCAGTCCGTGGCTGCCGCTCTGCACTACTCCGGGGACGAAAAGGGCAGCTTCCGGTTGGTCAAGGGTCTCGACCGACCGCTGAAGCTCGCCAGCCTAAAGCCCGCCCCCAGTAGATCGCAGGCTCACACCAATGCGAGCCTACGAATCTGCATATGGGAGCAGGCTCGCAGTGGTGCACTCCGTGCTTTTGAAAGACCTGTTTTTAGCGGTCTTTCAAAAGCACGCTGGATGACCACTTGGGGTCATTTGGGAGTGGGCTGGACTGCGGATCTACGTTAAGTAGGTCCGACCCAGTCCGGTCCCAAGTGCAGACATCCTCCCTGGAGGACTCTGTGCCCCATTTAAAAAACCCCATGTGGAAATGGCCTTAGAATGACATCAGTTAAGAATGACAAGCAGTAAGCCTTATATCACTTTGGCTCAAGCCACGCAAAGCCAGACAGATGCCTTCCAACAAGCCCTGCAATGATGAACATCATATAGAGCTACAAATTATTTCCTTACAACTCACTGTATGGCAGTTTGACATGCCAAACAATGCACAAATACACAAAAGTGGATATTTTGTGGTCACACTGCAATATTCTTTGAAGAGAGGCCAGGAACGCAACAGGAGCAGATTTTCACAGTTCTAAAGATGCATAACCTCTGTGGGTTTGCCAGCTGAGTCATGCTAGTACTACACTCGTTCTAAGATCCCAGAAGTAATATCATCTGTCAAGGAGTAATAAATCGAAACTATTGCAGCTGGAAAAGATTATAAACAGCACTGGATAAAAACCCAGTAATCGATGGTCTCCAACTTTCCTGGTGAGCTAATTCTCAAGACTATGTGGGGGTACAAGGCAGCAAGGAGCTGCCACATTCCTTTGTCACATGACCTTATTCTTCCCAGAAGCACAAGGACTTTGTGCAAGCTTTGGGATGATCAACCAATCAGATAGATAGATGACGCATGGTTGGGGAGGGGTCCTTTTGATGTGGAAATGAAGTTGCAGGTTTCACTCAGGCCAACTTGGGGGAATGATAAAAATTGGTATCTTACCACTCCTTTGGCAGTTTGGCTTCAACTGCTTTTCCACCCACCATAAAAATATTGTGATTTGTAATATGTGTTATGGGCTATGGTTTATGTTGTTGTTTCTCGTCACAACTTTAGTGATGTCACATGGGCTATTATGCTTTGTTGCCTCTCCCTGGGAGTCCTCTTAAGAGAATTTTAGGGCAAAAGAGTTAGGTGCAGGCCCAACTCAGGGACTGTTGAGCACGCTATACCACCATGTGGCACATAACCACACAATGGCAGTGTGCCCACATGGATTCCATCACTGCCACTCTAGCAGCCAGGCTGGAGGAGGGTGTTATTGGATAACAGGAAGGTTATTTGATTACTGGATCCTGACTAATGCCAAGCCAATGCTATACAGCTGTTATGAATAAAATAGTAGCTTTTTATATTCAAACAACACGTGTGTTTGCCTTAACTTCCCCTTTACCCACAACACCCTTTCCACTGGAACAGCAAACATTTTTCATACTTGCAGTGGACATTGAGGCAAATGGACAATTTTACTCTTGCCGTTTGTAGAAAAAGAATGGATATATTTAAACATATAGACCTGGCATATCCATTATAAGTGTTACATGTTGGAGCAATAGCAAACACTTGTGATATTGTCCAGAAACCTAGTGTTGTGAGTAAAGTGTTTGCAATTTGGGGTACTTTGGGGTCCAAATGCCTCTTCCAGCAAGCCAAACTTATTTTCTTTTTCAGGATTACTCATTCTCTCTTCGCCCTTGCCACCAATTCCAGTTTTTCATTTTCCCCACCACGTTAATCAGGCAGCATACCATTCCATTATGGGTGAATATTTCACTGCAGTTTGATACAAATTTAACTGCCATGGTACCATCCTTTGAAATGCTAGGATTCAAAGTCCATTGTTTGGTAAGAATTCTTTAGTGCCTTTTCCTAACCCACAGCACTAGAGCTCTTTGACTGAGAATTCTAAGTACCTCAGGAAACTACAAATTCCAGGATTCCCTAGCATGGATCCATGGCTGATAAAATTGTACAGTATGAATATACTTCTTGTAAGACTGAGGTGGGGGGCTTCCTTCACAGGATCCCTCTACCTCTCATCTGTATTTGAGTCAGACAGCAGTCCTCACTTTACTGATGAATGGGACTTACCCTCATGACTGTATGTATAGGAATGTAAACTTGTGGAACAGGTCAGTAAATGGTGAGTAATTTTTTTTCCTCCGCCCCCACCTAGAACTGAAAATTTTGTGGCAAAAACTCCTTGTACTAAAGACTGGTGTACCCAACTGTGAGATCTGGATACTTGTAAGGGATGATAGAGGCTACACATTTTCTCCCCTCAGTACCCAGTACCCAGTAGAACAACCCAGTAGAACAACACAAAGTCCCTCTGAGCCAAAGTAAGGCCATTTCTGCACGAGACTGGTCTAGCGCTATGATTTCACTTTCAACATCCTATGGAATCCTGGGGCCGGCCCCTCCCTAGACTGCAAACCCCAGAGTTCCGTAGGATGTTGAAAGTGAAATAATAGCGCTAGACCAGTCTTGTGCAGAAATGGCCTAAGACATTGTTCTTCAATGTAGGTAATAGCCTGCGTACTTGTATCTTACAAAGCAGGACATTGGGCAGAAAACTACATGTCATTGGCTCTACCTCTGGTGATCCTACTGTCTACCCTACCAATCAGAGCCACTGCTATGGAGCTCCCTCACCACCCAGTGATCCATAGATCTGAGGGCTTCCTCCTTCAGGATAAACTATTTTTTAAAGAAACCATAATAATGTGCCTTAACTGGAAATGTTGTGAATCAAAATTAAGTTCTTAGGTAAGAGAACAGAACAAAGAGGTAATGGAGCATATTACAGATTAATTTACTAAGTATAAAGCAGTGGTGTGGGACAATATGAGGAGAGAAGGGGAAATGTATGTCTGCTCTCCTTGTAGACACGTAGAAATAAACTCAGCTATTTCCAAATAAAGACTAGAAATAACTCAGTTTATTTTCTGGACTGATCCAAAAATCAGAAAATAACTCTCACCCTGATCCTGCCAGTTCCCACTGGCTCATGAACAATCTGGAGATAATAAAGTTCATGTCTTACTTTGAGGTGGTTTTTCTAGCTCCCAAGAGCAATTATGGAAAATTTCACCAGCATTTCTGATTATGAAGAATGAAAGATATTTTAGTCAGATTCCATGTAATCATTGTTATGCGTGCCATTCTGTTGAACTTTTTTAAAAAAACTTTGATTAGTTTGTGATAGAAATTTAAGATTAACTAAAAACTTCTGAAATATAAGAAAATTTGGACTCTTAATTCTAACAGATAAAGCTTTAACCCATCTGAATTCACATCTTCAAGAAATTTAGATCCACTTAGGTTCAGTCACATTCCCTGCCCAAATTATGCACCATGACAAAGCTTACAGGGGAAAGAAGGTCACCTGTTCTGTCCTGGGAATAAGCAAAGAGGAAACTAATCACTGGTGGAAAAAATAGCTGCCAGGCTAGAGATAACTTAATAAAAATATACTGCCAACAAGCAAGCACAGCTGCAGCGATACATGCTGCTGTCGAATGGAAAATATGTTTACTGTAAAACACATGCACTAGGAAAGAGAATTCCACTGTTTCACTGCAAATGTTACAGTACTCAGAGAAAACACGTAGGCAGCAATACACACCAGATATATAACTTACAGTTCTAGAGGCTCTTCAGCAAAGGAGTAAATCCTCACTGAAAACACTGGAACTCTTAAATGGAATGTGCCTCAACTAGACCAAATCCAACAGTCTGTGCCCCAAAATTTGCGGTGGGCGTGTTGAAAGGGCAAATTTTCAGAGATCCAACATTTGGTGGAGTTATTTTTATTAAATGAGGTAGTCTTTCTCCCCTTCTCCTTTGAAAAAAAAAGTCAGTTTCAAAAGCAAACCTCTGCTCTGCAGCACCACAGCTGCAGATATACATTTTGGAACCTCAAAAGTCACTGGAAATGGCAGGAATGGGTTAAACAAAAGAAGACCTGCATTTTCTCTGGAAATTGGTCTCAGATCTGTAAGGATGGGGGTCATTTCATTTTAAGAAGCTGTTGCCATAATCCTCTTGTGGATTTGTGCTAGTGTAATCCCAAATTATGCTAGCGTAACTATTTCTCACAATGTTGTTAAAGGAGATTTCCGGTACTTCCTTCTGCACATATTGTTCTAGGCAGCTGGATGCGCCTGGGCCTAGCTCATCCCAGCTCAAGCAGCCATTGATTTGCAATGAGGTCATGTGAGGAAAATTCCCTTGGACAGCCACCCACTTGGCCACCCTCATTCCCTCACTAGTGTCCAAATGTGCATGTAAGCACATTGGTGGAACTTTCCATTCAACCAGCTGAAGATGAGGGCCGTTCACACTACACAGTTATCAAGCTATGAAAATGGCTATGATTGCCTCCTATGGAATCCTGGGACTTAAAATTTGGTCAGAGGCACTAGCAAAGCTCCCTGACTGAGCATTCTAAATAACCTGTCCGAAACTACTAATCTCAAGAGTCCATAGGATGTTATCATGGGAGTGAAGGTGGAATCATAGTACTACAAAGTCCCAGCCTCTTAGACAAAATGGACACTCCCTCCCACTCCGGCTACCTGACCAAACTAGTGTTCTACAGAGTAACACTATTGTTTCCTGCCAGTCTTGAACGTTAATGTGGTGTGGTGACTTGAATTTGGAAGAAAGATGAAAATGACTAATGACTTTAAAAGAAAACGGGGAAAAATGCTCATCCCTGAATTTAATCAATCCTAAAGTGAAGGTAATAACACTTGGGAAAAATAATTTGTAATTTAGTCTTAATTGACTGAATCATTTCAATTGTGTCACTCTTAGTTTCATGCTTTTTTATGGAAAAATCAGTGATCTGCCCACTCACTTATTTTGTGTAAGTGAATGTAATATCTGACGTTCTGAGGCATTTGTTTCCTTATGTAATCACTTGGAGTAATTCCATGCTGAAGAACCGCTTGGAGCAAGATCTGTCTTTTCCCCTCTTCTTCCTGCTATAGAGAACAATACATCAAACCCACTGCCTTCAGGGCAAGGTAATGAGTTGCTCTTCAGATGCTGTTTGACAGCCCTTCCCATCATCCATGCTGGGACGGCTGATGAGCAATGTAGTTCAAGAATGTCTGAAGGGCCACAAGTTGTCATCCCTTAATTAGTAGAAAGAACTTGCATTTTAATTAGCCCATAGCTGAACAAATAATTATGTCATTCCTTAAATGGAAATATTAGTACCATCACTAGCATCTTGATGGGCAAGGCATTCTTTGATGAAGTAATACTTTTCAACTGCACATAGAGTAAATCAACACGTGCAGTGTTTACATGTAGTGGACTTCAAGGTGTGAGATTAGCCTGTATAAGGTAATGGTCATTAGTGCATTTTATTTTGGCAACAGGCTGGGGAGGCCTTCTGTGGTGCCAAAGAATGGGGCAGATTGTCTTCTGTGCATGTGGAAAACAGTAACTCACAGGTAGAACAGGATATTAATACCTACCCTCTTGATAGTGTTGAAAATGACGATTATTACCACTCCACTCCTGGTACTGTCAAAAAATGTGTCAGAGTGAATTTGAGAAGGGCCCCTCCTTCTGCTGACAGTCTCCCAGAAAGAGGAGGAAAGTATGCCAGCCCTGGAGTTTTTCCTTCTCCTGACACTGCCCTCCTATCCCATGATTGCTGATATGACTCTAGAAGGGTTTAGGATTTAGTGGCTCCTCTGCTACAGATTCTCTCGCTCCCATCCACTGCATTGCTCTGTGAACTTCAACGTCACTGAAATTCTTGTCCTTAGTTTTCCTACTTCTGAGTGGCATCTGAAAATGTGGCTAAGACCCTGCCTGTGGCCCGGAAATTGCACAGAGCCATTTGGACTATCCAGACCTAGTGTTATGCCTGACATAGGCCCTTTCCACATGTTTGAAAATAAACGGGCAAAAACAGGACTCATCAGCTTTCTTCTCCGTCTGGGTGAGTCTGTCGGGACAAGGAGCAGTGCAAGCTCATCGCTCCACACTGCTCTGGCATCCAAAATGGCGGCTTCTGGTTGGTGGAGGCTCTCCACCAACCGGAGAAGCTCGCCAGCCCAAAGCCTGCCCCCGGCAGATCTGCAGGCACGCACTTGCACGCTCCTGCAAATCTGCACCAGAGCACAGTGATGGAGTGACACAGAGTCGCACACTCCGTGCTTTTTAAAAACCTCTAAAAAGAGGTTTTTAAAAAACACCCTGCGCAATCAGTTCCAGTCGCCCCAGAGTGGGCTGAGGTATGGAACTACAAAAAGTAATCCGCCCCAGTCCACTCTACAGTGCAGAAGACCTCCATTGGAGGTCACTCTACATGGTTTTAATAGCCCGGTGCAGAAAGGGCCATAGTGTGTCCAATGCCAGGTCCTGGAGCTACTGAGGACTCACTACATCTGACGCTGGCCAGCTCTTCTTGAAAAGCTCTGAGGAGGGTCCAGAGGCATTGGAAGATAAGATAACTGCACTCTTAACACAATCACTCTGCCACCCCTTGATTGCCCTCCCTATCTACCAAGCGTATATTAGAAACAACTACCTGCAGGACAGGAAGAGTACCAGAGGATGTCATGCCAAGAGCTACCTCATACTTGGTACCAGCTGTGTAACTAGTCATCTAAGCTAGTGGTATCTTGTGCCAGCAAATTTCAAATAATCAACAAATTAACCTGTAGATTTACTTAATTATGTAATCCAGGAAAAAGAATCTGTTTGTCCTAGCTAATAAATTCCTCAGTATTCATTACTTTCATTAATGTCAGTCAACACCAAGGAACAGTAGCACTGGAAATTTTAGATTTTTTTTTGCAAATGATTTAAAATCTTATGTAGACTTATCAGAGGCAGATTTAGGCTAGGGCAACTGGGCTGCATGCCCTGGGTGCCAATGTCAGAGGGGGTGCCCCCCACAACCGCTCACCCCACCCACTTCTGCCCACCATTTGCTCTGCCCCCACTGCCACTTGCCCTGCCCACTTCTGCCTGTGACTCACCCCGCCCATCTCCACTTGCCCCTCCCCTGCCTGCCACTGCTCCCCCTACTGCTGCTTGCCCCATCCACCTCCCCCACTCTCCCCTACCCGCCTCTGTTCACCCAGCCCACTTCTGCTACTCACTCTGCCCACTTCTGCCCTCCCATCCAGCCCAACTCCACTCACTTTTCCCTTCCCTGCCCACCGTCACTTGCCATTCCCACTCCTGCCACTATCCCTGCCCACCTCCACTCACTCCTCCCCTGCCCACCACCACTCACTCTACCCCCAGTGCCGCTCACCCTGCCCACTTCTGCCTGAGGCTCTTCCTGCCCACCTTCCCTCGCCTGCCCACCTCCACTCATCCTTCCTCACCTGCTACCATCCACCACTCACCATACCAACTTCTTCCCACCACTCATCCTGCCCACCTCCTCTCACCCCATCCCCTTGCCCTGAGTACTGTTAAGGGTCAGTACACCACTGAGACTCATTGACTTTTTTTAAAAAAAAATGTTTTTGCTGTATATAACTCCTTCCTTCCTTCCTTCCTTCCTTCCTTCCTTCCTTCCTTCCTTCCTTCCTTCCTTCCTTCCCCTCCCCATTCTTTCTTCCACTTTTCTCCTAATACAGCAGCCAAGGCAACTTACATTATAAGTTAACATCAAAATAAAAAACAATATATAATACAAAATTGTAACATAGATGATAGATAGATAGATAGATAGATAGATAGATAGATAGATAATGCTATTAAAATTAATTTAAAGCATTTAAAAGTATTTTAGATCATAAAGATAAAAACCCGGCACACCCCATAAAAAAAATTCTGCACAACCAATTATAAATCAAGGAAATGACTGAAAATTGTCTTTGCTTGTTGGCAGAAAGAGAACACAGAGGCCACCAACCAAACCCCATGTGAACAATTTCCACAGCCTAGGAGCAGCCACTAAGAGGGGTGTCTCCCATGTTCTCACCAAACGTGGGAGTGATGGTGGCAGGACTAAGGGAAAAACCCTCCCTAAATTGCTCAAAACTTGAGCAGTCTCATACAGGGACATACAGTCTTTCATACTTCAGTTATAGTGTTTGTATCTAAGTTGTACAGTTCAGGAAGTCAAAAGAATGGTTTCATAGGATCATAGAATCATAGAGTTGGAAGAGACCACAGGGGCCACCCAGTCTAACCCCCTGCCATGCAGAAACCCACATCAAAGCACTCCTGACAGATGGCCATCCAGCCTCTGCTTAAATGCCTCCAAAGAAGAAGACTCCACCACACTCCGAGGAGCTATTCCACTGCCAGAGAGCTCTGACCGTCAGGAAGTTCATTCTGAGGTTCAGGTGGAATCTCCTTTCCTGTAGCTTGAATCCATTGCTCCTTGTCCTAGTCTCTGGAGCAGCTGAAAACAAGCCTGCTCCCTCCTCGAACTTCATGATTCTAGAAGTTCTTTGCAAAAGTAGAAGACCTGAGCATTTTTATCTAAAGTATTTTATTCAGTTACAGTATAATTCTAGGACCCCTCTCTCCTTTTCTTGTTCGTTCTATTTAATGTTGTTATTTAGAACCCCAGGTTCTGATGAGCTGAACACCCATTACTCTGTTCATCAGCAAACATATCATCCCACTTCTTTGCTGACATTCTGCTATTGACTTGCAAGGGCATAAGTGCCTTTTTTGAACAGGGTACAAAGGGTTATTCTCTTGCCCTTACACTTGATCCAAAAAAAAATCCCATTACCTGGCAGATGTCAAGCCCCCTCCTGCAGTTGCTTTCTGGTGGAGAGAGGAGAGGAGGGAAGTGGGAGGCAATTCAGACCAAGGGCTTGCCTGAGAGGGAAAAGATGGTTCACTCCAACTGAGTGCATCATCATCTCTTCCATCTGACTGATCTGACAGCAGTTGCTTCTGTATGATCTGAATTACTTTTCCTCTCCCTCCACTTCTCACCAATAAGTGACAGCAGTTAGGGCCTATCCTAGGCTTTGATAGCATCTGAGTAGCGGGAGGATGTGGAACTCTGCATGTAGAACCTTGCAGATGTAAGATCTAGGTCAATACATGTCAACCATGTCTTCAATAAGTCTTCCTTCTTTCCATGATTGCTCAGTTCTTCCAGAACAAGGGTGGGCATAGTACAGCCCATGGGTTGCATGTGGCTCTGGATTTTATGATTGTGGTTCCCTGAAGCCTCCCATCAGTCCCACAAATCCCACTAACTCACCGTATCATATAAAGAAAAAGAAATCAGCATGATTTTTGGATGCAGAAATCCCCACAAAACATGAAGATACACAGAAATGTCCCACCTCACTCTCACAAGTATTCAGAATCTTGTATTATATGACATCACTTCCTGTTACCATTTTGAGAAGGACTGCAAAGGAAAAAGGAGAAATTTGGGCTTGCTGTGAGGAGGAAGTATGGCCCATTGGCCATGGGTGGAGGCATTGGCCCCTGGACCCTATGTATTTACCTACCAACGTTCTAGAACAAGTCAGCTTTTTTTGTACTGAATTAAGGTCAGAATTATTTCAGTGTGGGTTATTTTCCCCCTAGAACACCAAATGGTATTATTAGTCAGCATTGCTGAAAAGAACAGCACCAGCTATTTTAGAAGCTCACATGTTGGCAGTTGCTACCATACTTTCAAAGTCTTGGGACGCTTTTGTGCAAAGCTAAAAGCTGGTAAAATAAAACCCTTCATTGCCGTTTTGCACCAGTTTGGTCTTCCAAGATTAGCAAATAATCTTCCATTGATATAGATTGGGCATAAAACATCCTATCTATTTTTTTAATTCATAGAAATGTTAAAGTACCGTGAAAATAAATACACATATAAGCAAGCAACATTTGCTAGCTGAAGGAAAGGCTTCTCTAGCCCCATTACATTTTATTTGTAAGAGGAACTGGTTTTTTCTTTGCCAGAATAAGCCACGCAGTGGGAAAAAAAATAATAAAATGAGACAAAGCAGGTGTTACATAAGAGATTTGCAATTGTTCAGAGAGCATGCTTGTAAAATAGCAGTGATATGTGTATACTCACTGTAAAATGGAATAATCATAAAGACAATTATAGCAATGTTTTGGCCAATGTTGATGGCAGGTGTTATACAGAATTCTTCTAGTTTAGCTTCCAGTCTCTTTACTCCATGTAGATCCTTGTGTTTTAAAGGAGCAATTGACAAGGATAATACCCCTACAAGGTTTACCTGTTTGCAGTACAGTTGGTCCTTCACATTCACTAGGGTTGGGATGCAGGACCCTCGCAAAAGTGAAAAATCAAAAATGGGTATGTGTGTCTGTGGGAAGGAGGCTGAGGCATGGTGGGGAATGGACACTCAGGGTTCAAAACAGTTCAGGGAAAGCAGGGGGGAGAGGGGTAGGTCAGCATAGTGGCCCTATACTTCCTCTTTCTCCAATTTCCTTCCTTATACTTCCTCTGTCACCAATTTCCTTCCTTGGTTATGTGAGACATTGGTTTGGGGTTTGTGGTGCTGAGAAATTTAGCTGTGAGCCATCCTTAGCTAGCTGGGTAGCAGGAGGAGGAGGAGAGGTGGGTTTTTAAAAGGCTGTGAGTGTCATGCCCTGCCTTGGAGACCCTGGCAGTGAGAAGGAGGATTCTGAAGCCAAGGTAAATGTTTCCTCAGAGGCAGGAGTTTCCCCAGAAGCTTGCTCAGAAGAAGATAACAAACAACAGCTGGGGCCTGAGCTGGGGGGGACAAATATCAGAGGATGAGGCAACACAGACTCTTACCATACAGGAGAGATAATGTCAGAAAGAGGGGCTGCACTGCTCAGCGCTTTTAAATAACAAACAAGCCCTAATGAAGGAATACCTGCGGCAACAGCATCAGTAAGATAAAAGGCTATCAGCTGGCCCTTTCCTTCCAGGGTCAGCAACTGATCTTTCCGGTCATTGTAGCCCTGCGCCATGTTCTCTTGCATCTGGACTACCTTGAACCTCTGCCTGTTTGACGATGACTTGGATTTGCCCTTTGGATTTGTTTACTCTGGAACCTGAACTCAGTTTGGACATCCGTCCACGCTTGCCTTGGGAGTAAGCCCTGCTCTGCCACTTGCTGGTTAAGTGCCTGCTCTGCTCTGTACACGACAGCGAGGCCTGAATGGAACTTCCACTGTCTCCTTATGCCTTTCACACTACTGAGTAAATCCTGGGAATTCTTCCTCCATTTCATCCAAAGATAGCCCTAAGTCATCATTCATCTCAAATGCCTGAGGTCAAAATGACTAAACTGAGCAGAAAATATATTCAGCATATACTGAGAAGCATCTTCCTCATATCCATTGTTTCTGCCAGTCATGCACACATGCAGGTGCGCATAGGTATATCCACACATATAAGCACTGCAAGTGTTTATGCAGGCAGTAGGGACTGGTTTGTCTCTGGTTTGAACCTGTTTCCCCTATGTTTAGATGGCTCTGCACTTTTCCACATCCATCTGCAAACAAGCAACTGAACATTTTTAAAAATCTGCATAGCATCAAATCAACATCAGCATCACAACAACAACAACAATCAAAAGCATCTTCTATGAAAATATGCATTTCTAAATGCATTTTTGAGGCATTATAAGTGCTGATGACCATGTCTCAACAATTGGAAATGTGTGAAATCTGATGTCCAGCTTAGTTCTGATAAACACATTCATCTGAAAGATTAGTTCTTAACTGGAGCTTGCTAAGAGTGATCCACAAGTGATCCAAGTAACTAGCCACCTTTGCCATGCATTTGAGCAACAGTAGACTTAAAATGATGCCCTGCTGAAAAGTCTCCATTGGTTTAATTAGACAATAGTACAGGTGGCTCTGAGTATAGAAATTCTCTTTCCTTTCCAAGTTCCTTCTGATTACATGTTCCACAAGAATCTTGCTGTACAACACATCAGTTTTCCTTCTCGATATGCTTGATGCAATATATGCAGTTTATTTTTATTAGAGGATCCTTTGTTTCATTTCATTCCCTCATTTTATGGTTTGTTAGAGCATAAGATCCAGTAACTAATGTAATAACTGTGAGTCTTTGTAGCTCTTAGTTGCTCTGAATGCATGATATCCAAGTCTTCTTGTAAACATTCTCAGTGATACCTCTCAGTTCCAGTGTTTCCTTAGGAGTTGCAACTTGTTTTACTAACAACTTGTGTCTATTTGCAAGTGAAGGCTAATAGATCTAGTTATGCCTATAGTGTGTCTGCAAAATGGAAGTTGCTAGAATGAAAACCTTTTACCTTGAATACTCTGACTATACTTTTAAAAGAGAGAATTTCAACATGTGTTGTCTCTTACCTGATTGCCTGACAATCAACATCTGCTGAAATTCCCTCTTCTTCTACACAACCACTAAAGGTATTTTGTGCAACATTTTTATTGTACAACATTACTCTTTTTTTTTTTAACCTAGAAAACAAGTTTCAAATTCTTGAGGTAGGGAACTCCAAATTTGACCACATTCAGGAAACTGATGAATTTCAGCTCCATCCCTAGTTCCTGGTGAGACTTTATTTTTTCCAGGTGGATATGGTAACAGAAATTAGAAGGAACTAATTCTTTGAAAATGTTGCCAGCACCAAATGCCATACTGTTACCCTGATTTCCGGGGGTCCCATGAGGGACACCTAAGTGCGCTCCAAATTACAAAGTTGGGAATTAGTCAAAAGAGCACAAGCTAGCACTACGAGAGGCAGGGCAACGTAGCGAGATCTTTTACCCAATGTCTACGGGGTCAGGCCGAGTCAAGGAGCAAACAGAAGTAAATAATAATTGTTGTTTTTATTAATATACAGCCAAACAAGTGTATGTAACACACTCACACAGAGAACTATAGAAATAAAGGTTGGAGTTGGATAGAGGGATTTTAAGAGGAGGTTTGGTATGGGAAATACTACACCTGTCCTGAAACCCGGGTAGTCTGAAGGAGAAGTTTGTGGAGATGGAGCTTCTCAGCACATGGAGCTGAGGGGAAGGCTCACCAAACAAAGCGACAACAAGGCGGGATGGAAGCCAAAACCAATCCGAGGAAGCGCTCAAAGTCAGGGGTTCTTATAGGGGAAAATGTGGCTGTAGGGGATAACAATGGGTTTCGGACTGGAGACAGAGCCTCCGAAAGGTCAGTATTTTACATGATTGAGTTATGACAGCGTTGTTAATAGCTCAGACAGTATGCAAATGCAGAGTGCTTGACAGTTGAGTATTTGGCTCGTCAAGCTGCCTGCTCAGGGCAGGGAGTCCTTTGTAAGTAGTGTGCATACATAATGTGGTACTTGCTTTGAGGTCTCCTGAAGCCGCAGTCTGGCTATTTCTGGCCTGCCTGTACTTGTTTGGAATATTTCAGTGATTAGCGGCCGTGCCTGTATGCAAGCTTGTCTGGGGGCCTTGCAAGCACGTGGAGAGGAATAGGTAAAGAAGGCCAAATTATTGATATCAAATTGATATTTAGTATCCCATAAGTCCAGGCTAAAAACTGCAGTAACAATACCTCCTTGCTCTATAAAGACATTAGGGGCTTTTGTTTTAAATCCAAGACTGCCAGCTTGAATACAAGATAGCAGGAAGATCCAAGTGTAGGAAAGGTAGACACTCTTTATAGTATATTACTATATTCACAAGGAATCTACTATGTTCCTATATTCATATATTCATAGAAGTGTAGCTGGATTCACAGGACTACGCTACGAGTCCAGCTGTGCGGGTTTTTGGATGATTGATGACATGAAATAGGGTTTGATCGTTGTGAAGGTTCACCTCTTATTAAAATCCAACTTTGCTTCTACCATATCATTCATAGCCACCTTGAGTCCTGTATTGGAGAGAAAGTGGGACATAAATTAACATTAATGAATCAGTAAATAATATTGAAGACTTTTAATACCTTGGGTAGTTGGAAAGGGATAGGAGAATCATAGAATCATATAATTATAGAAATGGAAGAGATCGTAGGGGTCATCCAGTCCAACCCCCAGCCATGCAGGAACCCACATCAAAGCACTTGTGGCAGATGGCCATCCAGCCTCTGTTTAAAAATCTCAAAGGAAGGACACTCCACTACATTCTGAGGCAGCATATTCCACTACTCAGCAGCTCTTGACTGTGGAATCTCTTTTCCTGAAGTTTGAATCCATTGTTTCTTGTCCTAGTCTCTAGAGCAGCAGAAAACAAGCCTGTTCCCTCTTCAATATGACACCCTTTCAAATATTTAAACATGGCTATCACATCCGCTCTTAACCTTCTCTTCTACAGACTAAACATATCCAGCTCACTGAGACACTCTTCACAGGACATTGCTTCCAGACCCTTCATCATTTTGGTCGCCCTCCTCTGGACACATTCATTCCAAATTTCATTACTTCATTCAGTTTCATTACTTCATTCCAAATTTGTCACATACACATCTGGTTTTTTTTCCCTGACCAGCTACAATTTGAGTCCTCAGCAAGACAATGGAGTGTGTGCTTTTTTTCACCTACAGACATTATGGCCATTTCCACATGACGGGGCTCTGGCAGGTCTTTCCATTGCAGTCCAGCAGGGAGAGGAGTGCACCAAGAATGCTCCCCTCCACACCTTGCCAGGTTGCTAGGTAGGGGAGCCCACTGGCCCCACCTTTTCCCTTCCACATCACAGCTGGGCATTTGCCATTGCTGCACTGGGGAGGGAAGCATCGCCAGTGCGCTTTCACCCTTCTGCATGACCAGGAAGGACAGCAGGGCCATGTGATGGTAGGCGTAAAACAGATTTTTTTCCATTTTGCAAATACTGTGTGCACACACCACTTGGAAGCAAGATGGTGGCAGGCTGGTGACAATGTCGTGCAGAAGCATGACCAGCTGATCACTGCCATCCTGGCCCCAGAGGAGCACAGCCCTCCCATGTGGAAAGAGCCTATCTGCTTATGGATTATAAAGTGAATGGAGGAGCAGGCTTTAAATGTGCTCCCCAATGGCCATATATGCCAGGGAGGAACAAATAATCTGTCTTCTTTTCCTGAGTTGGAACATGCTGTCTTCTGCTGTAGAACATGGCAGGGATCACATTTCTCAGAGCCTTTTGCATTTGAACATGCATAGCCAAGTTCTGTGTGATGTTGTCAATGTACAAATGTAGGAAGTCCAAAGATATTTAAGTAGCCTGAGCATGTGGCATCCCAAAAGGGTCAGGTCTTGTGTTTTGCAACCCTGATCCAAGCTAACATCACATCTGCCTTCCTTCTTTTCAGAAAACATTCCTTAAATAGGTTTTCCCTCTATTTTGGGGGGTTGGTTTGTTGAAACCTAGAATGGCTTTTCTCTATCAGAGAATGATTATGGTTCAAATCAGTCTCCTAGTCTGTTAACAGTTTTATTGTTAAAGCTGTCCCCAAAGCTGTTGTCTATTAGCTGCTTTCTAAGCATTTGATCATTTTGTGGAAACTAGACTAAAAATGATTACAGGGACTATTGACGTGTATTGGCACTTCAGAGATTTTATGGGTCTCTTTTATCCTCCCTAGCATGCTATTTTGTAGGCTTTGCCTTATTGGAAAAAATGTAATCCCTCAGGGCACTGCTGTGGCTGTTCCTTTCTTCCTGATGAGAGAATGCTTTGCGATGAAACAAATAAAAAGTGTCTGTCAGCAAAGAATGTCTATCTTAGCACAGGTGAAAGAGATGCAGTTTACCACAGCCGCTGCCCAGCTGCTCACATGTTACATTTTGTGCCAGGAGCCAATCTCAATACACACACCCAAACACACAACATACGCCACACACATATACATCACTCCCACCACTTGCAGTTTATTAGTGCCCCAGTAACAAACCTCTCAGTGCTTTGTAGAGATTTGGGAGTGGTTCTTAATATATAATTCTTGAACTCTTGAGGAATAGAAAGCTGTTTCCAGAGCTATGTTCTGTGGGAAGGACAATAACGAACTTATAATGAAGGAGGAGCACGCACATGCACCACACAAATCCACTGAAAAACAATCAGTTCTACATTTCCAAGTTGTTGCTCCAGGATTGTATTCAAGAGATCTAGTTCACACTTTGCGTCTGTGTTGTCCTTTAATGCACATTTAGCCCTTGGCTGTTGATATTGTCTTTCAGGCTTGTTGTTGAAACACCTCCAAACCCAGGTCAGGAGCCTTAACCATAAGTGCCTCCCATCTTATCATTCAGCTTCAGTTTGTTTTTCCCCATCTGACCCATTACCTCTTCTAGGCATTCTTTCAGAAGAAACACACTATCCTTAACTGAAGCTACTACTGAAGGCATAGAGAAATATATCTGGATGCCATCAGCATACATATAGCACCACAATCCATGTCTCCAGATGATTTCTCCCAGCGGTTTCACAAAATATTAAACAGCTAAGATCTAACTGCATTGTAGGTGAGGTCTAACTGTATCTCCTGCCTAGAAGACCAGTCAAGAAGGACAGGGACTGAGAGGACAAGTTGTCTTTCTAATAGCTTGTCCATATCTGTTGCACTCACCAACTGAAACTGATCCAGTATAAGCTTATTTGTGGAGTTGCTGAACACTCCATGTTCAACTTCTGGTTTAATGAAGGCTAGGTTGGCTCTTATCCAAGAGATTTTATCTGTAAAATTATTGTTAAAGGCATCACAGTGAACTGTTGAAGGCTAGAATCAGATTCGAGGGGAACGTTACTGAGTTAGACCGTTCACTACCCTGAATAGTTCAACTGGATTCAAATTCATTGGCAAAATATTTCTTCACTGCATATATGCCTTACAGGAACAAAGATTTTCTTTTTTCATATCTTCTTGGTTATAAGGCAAGTTTTATTCCATCTGTGCTCCTTCCTATTTCAGCTTCCTGCAATCTTCTGTAAACTAAGGAATTCTTACCATAAGAGGTGAGAAACAGTGGGGTCCACCCACAATGCCAGCATTTCCTTTGAATTTGGGGGAATTATAGCTCAAAGGAGGCCTGTGAAAGAAGGGTAACGGCAGGATCTTTTCACGTGTTGAAGTGAAGCAGGACCAAAAATCTAAGTGACTCCAACATCAACTTAGAGGCCAGTTCAGTGAGCTCAGTCAGGAAATTAAAAAGACAGTGGGGTGGATACAATGCTAACAGAATCCTCGGTCTGTCCCTGGTTTTCTGGCTCAAATATACACATTCAAAGTGGTTCAGTTCCCTAAGAGGTAATCTGGTCAAGTCAAAATTATCTTTATAAACCACAGATAATCTGCCTTCCCTACCACTTGTCCTTGCCTGCTCACTAACACAATTCTCTGCCGAGATAACCTGAGCCAAACTTAGTTTACTTTAGGCTGCTTTTCTGTTTGGACACTCTTTGACTCTCAACTCATGAGTAGGAGCTGTGCTGCTTGTGAATTACTGCCTGCTTTGCCATAGACATGACACTTATTTTGTTTTTCACTGATCTGGCATTAATCCTGGAAAACCCACAAATTGCAAACCTGAGTCTTCAAGAGAAATATAACCCTATCCACTACAAGTTGAATACCCGCTCTCTTATCTGCCTTTTTGTGAAATCATGTATACCTCTACCTTGTATGGATTAAGCTTCAATTTGTTCACCCCCATCTAATTAAATATCAGCATCAGACCCTGACTCAAAAATTCAGCAATACCAAAAGATTTAGATACAAAGAAGAGCTAGAACTGGACATCATCAGCATACTGGTGGCAGAAATCACACAGCTCTGGACAACCTCTTGCAGTGGTTTTGCTCAAAATCATGTTGAAGAGCCACAGTGATGGAAAAGATCCCTCCAATATGAAATTCTGATGTTATCGTTTGAAGCATGAATGGAACTATCACAAAAAGTTGGATTCAAGTCCAAGACAGATGATCCTAAAGTATAGCATTGTGGAAGGTATCAAAAGCTGCAGAGGGATCCAGGGAAGGAAGATGCAAACTATCTTCATCCAAATATAAATGTTTTGTCAAAGTTACCAAAAATGGTCCTGTCTCATCACGAGTTCTGACGCCCATTAAAATGGTTCTGGATAACCCCTTCATGTGGAAATGCCCAGAGCTGATGAACTGCTGCAAACTATACCAGTGTAGCCCAGTAAAAATTATTGCCGTATATTTGGACATCTGATCCAAAATTACAAGGAACAATTCAGGATAATTTCACTCACCCTGTAATGCATTGTTTTGATTCATCTAGGCTTGGGATATGTTTAGGATGACAAACAGACTTGCAGCAGCATCTTCCAGAGTGTAGTCCTTGCCAGCTACTCTAATTACTTCATCAGTTAGCCGAAGCAAAAGTGTGTGTGGGGTGGAGGTGTCTCATTCTGCTTGCCTGCCTAATAAATGCCCATCCAATAAAAGTCCATTGATTGTAAATATGGGACAGAGTTCAGCATTCATCTTGATGAAGTCTTATCTATCTTGCACTTCCTAAACCTAATTCACTAACCAGAGCTCAGTCATGCTTTCAAATCCACACTGAGATCACATCTGACATTGAAAAGAAAAAAAAAATCTAAAGAAAAGGGTAGGTATGACAGAATTCAGAAAGCTATTCAAACAGCAAAACTAACAGCATATTAGTCACAAAGTGAATCAGCAAAAGAAAAACTGGTTGGAGACAATTTCTTGAATTTTTTTCTCTATGAATTGCTGGGTTGGTATTACACCTTTCTGAGTGAACAACTGTTTTTCAACAACCGTGACATGAAGTACTTCTGATTTATCCTTCCTTTCTCTTTCCCATGTCAGTTTTTTACAGGAGAAGAAACCACAGTAAAGAAAGCATACTTTATAATTTGGTCATAAGTAGCATGATAGTAAAATCTGAAATTCATAAGTTCTCTTATGTATCCCAGTAATATGATTTCAATTTGTTTATGTTGTGCAGAACTCATAGAGTCATTTAGCATAACATTTTATTGCTTCCACAGACTTCACTGCAATCCCACTCAGAACATTTAAGGAATCACAAAAGACTCCAGTTTGCGTAGTGTAATATTAATGGAAAATTTGAGGCCATGGAAAGAAATGCTTATTCTCTATCCTGTATGTCAATGATATTTACTGTTTGCCAATTCTCTGACATTTTCATCAATCACTTTATGTGCCAGTAAATACCAAACAACACAAGTTGTCTACAGAAGAGTAGATTAGAATAGTACAGTGGAAGAGAATTTTCACATGAGCCAGAGCAGCTAACTTGGAATGAGCATGGGTTCTGGAGAGCCATTTTTGTCAGCCGAAAAGATGGGTAAGGTGGTTTTATGGCAAGTACAATGGTTTATGCTGTTCCATCACTTGTAACAAAGCGAGGTAGTAAGTATCCTGTGCAGTATTTGTGGGAGGTTTTATTCCTTGTCACCATAATCCAATTGTAATGCAGATCAGAGTTCAGAAAAAAATCAGAACTCATTCCAAGGTATTTTTGACTTGCAACTCCCAGAACTTCCCAGTAGTCCTGTTTGCTGGGAGATTATGATAGTTTTGCGCATGCACACACACACACACACTTTTCCAAGCTGTAGTTTAGATCACAACCCTTCAGTAGACACATAATGTTGAAAGATGGCATCAGTTCTGTGCATCCAACTATAGACATATGGTCATGTTGGATAGAGATGCAGCAGCTAAAATATGACTTGGAGAGATGAAGGAAGAGATGCCATATAGTTCTCTCTGGAATAAACTTATGTTGCATTTTTCTCCATTATCCCCTTCTGTTGCTTGCGTATTGTCAAGTATTGTTACTTTTTTCTTATTATGCAGCTGTACATTTTGCTGTGCACATTTAGTACAACTCAATAAATGTAAAGTCTTTGCCCAAGATTTTTCTTCCAGTTTCCTATACCAAATTAAGCTTGTCATGCACCTTCACCTGTCCTATCCTATCCCTGTCCAAACACCACAACAAGCCACTGTAAGGATACACAGTGGAAGAAAGCGGAAATGCAGTGGTAAGCTGGCTAGTCTTATTGTGGGAAAATCATCTGCAGACAATAAAATGCTTTGTATTACAAGGTACCAGAATTTGTGTATTGTCTGGTTTCTGGAAAACAGCATGCATGTAATGTTCAAATATCATTAGCAAAGCAAGAATGAAGAAAGCTATCTGGAGTGGCATGGTAATGGGAAACAGTTTATTAAATTTTTAAAGGGCATAAATCGGCCCAATTCATCCATTAAACAGAGCTTCCATGGGTAAGAATTTAGCTTAACATGCCTTTCATTAACATGAGTCAAGAAATCGAGAGATGTGACAGCGTGCCGTGGTGCTGAGTCAACAGTGAAAGACCATCTTTTCATGTGCATTAGTTTTGCAACCATGACAACTATGTAGGTTCGAAAAAAAGAGAACTCTTAAAATAGCTCTGTGCTCCAAGTTGGAAAGAGCTGAGAGCAAACATGTGTGGTCATCTGAGAAGAAACAGGCTTACTATTCCGAGTTGTTCTGCCAAAGTGTTTGCTGCTGGCCTTTTGGACTGGGAATCCCAGTGAACTCACCAATAGAATAGGACAATGAACGCCTAGACTCTGCATTCTCTATTGATTGCTTGGGGCAGGGGGAATGAACAAGCTGGTTATTTCTTGAATGCTTACAAACTGGCTTGTTCCTTTATTGCTTTCTTGACAATAACTTATTCAATAACTCACCAGCCATTTCCACCCACCTGATCAAGGAAGACTTCTCAGCTGATATTTGTTCTGTAATTAAAATGTCATTTACATCATGAGATTCTTCTGATTCTTTACAGTGGTCTTTCCAAAGCTAACTAATGTATTATTTCATCCTTTCATCCTTTCACTAGGAAGGTGACACATAATTTGCTTATGATGACACGATATCTGATAACAGGAGAAGCATGAAAATATTAATTTTATTTATGAGTGTATGATGGAATGCATTTTCTTATGCGGTTGTTTTATGTTTACTTTGCTATGTAAAACTAATTGCCTCAGACTGAAATCTTCTGAATGACAGAAAAGAAGTGGTGTGGTGTGTGTGTGTGTACACACCTATAGGTGATATATATTGGTTTAAGTGAGGGTTGCACCTGCATATGCATTTTATTGAACCTTGCAGAAAGAGATATCCTGTACCTCCTTCTGCAAGTGTGCATCAAAAGCTGGGTGGGACAGCAGGGCACAGTCCAACTCTTTGGCTACTCATTGGCTGTGAGTGGGGCTCCTGGGCTTGTTCTGATGGCTCTTGAGCACCAAGGGATGGAAGTATAAGCATAAGGAAGATCAGCCTTGCAGAGATTGTTCTCTTTCCCCTTTGTGCCTAAAATCAGCTGGAATGAGCATGAGCACAACCCAAAGCTGACAAGGGGCTTGAGGAAATGGAGCTGTTCCCAGCATACTATGGTAGCCTGGGGAAAGAAAGCAGCCACTGCCATCTCTTTCAGGATGATGCAGGATCTTGGCCATAGAGTTCTATCATAAACCCTGTTTAGGTATTGTCACTTCCATTTTCCTTGACTTGAGAAGGGGGGAGGGATCCTAGCCCCACTCCCTTCCATCCCTAGGTTCTTAGTCACATGGAGAGCCTCCATATTAACAGAAACATCTGCTCTTCAGATGTATTCCTTTCCATGTTGAGAAAGCAACAACAGAAAAGGCAGGGGATAAGCACTCACCTGAAATAATAAGTAACTCACCCAGAAAGAATAAGTAAATGTTGGCTTTTACCGATAGGTGGCACAGTAAGGAATGACGACCCCCTGCCTTGAATCATCCTGTCTTCCGTAGTAATCAGTTACATGCCTCTTCGAAGACCACATTCAGGACATGCCTTCCAGAGTTGCTCTCTGGCAATGATATTTCATGACTTTTCATAAGAGCATTAGCTATTTTTGCTAATAGCCATTGGTAGATATTTCCCATGAATTTATCCTGTCCAGCAATGTATTGGATGCCCCTTTTAGTGTTTTTAAAAATGATGCTGTATGTCTCTTTCTTTATTCACATCAAACATAATTTCATATACAGCTGTCACAATAATCCATAGAAATAAACAAGTAATTTACGGGCAAATTTAGATGCACTTGGTTGGGTGTGTGTGTGTAGAACTGTGCTGTAAATACAGCATGAAGCATCTGTCACAGAATAAAATTACTAAAGGCGTCAACTCATGTTACACATTTTCGTTGTGGGGTCGCTACCAGAAGCAACTGTCTTGATTCATTTAGATGTTACGGGTCATACTTGCTAAATTTTGAAGCAATGAGTGGAAAAATGTGTTTTCCTGCATTTTTTTTAATGGACTTCAGAGATATAACTTAAAAATACACAATAGTGGTTTTTTCATTGTCGAAAGTCATGCTGACAGTTCAGAAACATAAAAAACATTATGTATAACTAAGTTAGTACATAGACTTGGTTGAATATATTAATAGCACACTTCTTTCAAATAGGAATTTAGAAATTTACTAACTGAAATTCTTTTGAAATGCTTTTAATTTTCAAAGAAATGGAACATACTGATGTCTAGAAATCTAGCATTTCTCCATGATAAGTAGTGAAAATTGGAACAAATGCCAATGCTATAAGAAAACTCTCTGACTTTACAGAGTACTGGCTATGGCCTTCTACCAACTTTTCCCAGTTAGCTCTTAATGTAAGGAAAGTCCGCTAGCCCTGCCCTAACCCATCCCTATCCTGGGCATGCTACCCATCTTTTCCATTGTGTGTGTGTGTTTGTGTGTGTGTGTGTGTATTGGTATAATAGTCTGTCTGCCTGGGGAGAGACACAAAGGATATTGAATTTTGGCACTATCAGTTAGGTATTACAATTGCTATAACTATCTTTCTGGCACTTATGTCTCACAGAGTGGACATACACCCTGAGCCCTCATGCTAGAATATCAATGGTTTACTTTTACAAAGCACCTCCTTATAATTACTTAGTAGTCAAAATCCACACCAAGTAGTTATCACCCTTTGCAACATTTCTGAACCAATCTATCCTGAAACAGATGCTTAAAATGCAATAGGACCATCTCTCAAAAAGCTACTATTTCTTTGAGCAGTGGGTTAAAATGTTAGTTCCATTCTCTTTGGCCTGAACTGGCCAAAATCTGTATCTTCCTCCATAAATTAGATGGAAAGAACTTTTTCCCATTCTTGCTTCATGAAGAAGAAGAACTGAACTAAAATTCTAATCCCTCTCAGCTAAATAGTAGCTCTCTGAAAGAACTTTAGACTTTTAAAAAAAATGAATATGAAAGAAACCTAAACTGACAGAATGCTTGAATGTTTAACACTTAGAAACATGGTTTGAATCCTAGTGTGTTCAACCATTTCAGTGCTGAATTTAGGTTGCCTTGTCTGCATGTTTCTCTCCCCACTGCAAATAATGGTATCTATTGAGCTTAGCAGGTGCAAGTGGGTGAGCATTTTCTTTCAGCTTTGATTACCAAAATCCACAAATTTCTTCATATTTAGGGTAGAAAGAACTTGAGAAACATGAATGCAAGAGAAGGTGAGCTGACTGACTCATCTATCCTTGCTGTCAAAATTAGCCCATATCAGTCACACTGCTTAAAGAATTGTGCACAGTATTGATCACAAAATAGGCGGAAAGAGAAAATGCAAGCATCTCGTAGTCATAAGCAAATTCAGGATATACTTCATATTAATTGGCTACTTTTATTTTTAGGAAAATGTGCGTTTGCATTCTCTAGCTGCATTAGTTAAGTAATTATACTCAAAGTTTATTGAAAAGCTATTTTTAGTCTCTCCCCCTCCCCACACTTTCCTCTGTTACAAATTAGAGTCATCATGCCTGTCTAAAAATAAAACATTCCTCACTGCTAGCCCTTTTCTAAAAGGCCATAAGCAACATATGTGTGAGATGCACAGCTGTTTTGTATGTGTGAGCTCCAGAACACATACTGTTCTTGTTCTTTAAGGATAAGATAGGTATCCAGTAAGCTCTGCTGGACAGCTATATTATCCTTTAAGAACTGGAACATTCTGCATACTGAGTGCAGGAACAAAACACTGTTTTTCCATATATGAAGGACCCTGAACATAATCTTTGAGGTATTCTATAGTGTGAATCTAATTTGTTCCAAAAGACCTTGAACAAGGGATGTGAAACTCTCTCAGTCTCAACTGCATTATGTTTCTGCAAATTCCATCTTCATTTGTTTCCTATCCTTTTTTCATGCTTGGTTGTATCTGGGACAGTAAATGAAGTTCGACTTCTATTGGCAGAATACCAAACTGAAGTAAAATCAGGTTGGAAGGATTCCCCTCCCCTCAGCCACTACATTCCTTCATTCACCCTCCAAAATTGGCTGTGGAGGGCTAGGAATGTTTTAAAAACCCTCTTAAAGATTTCTCATTGCAAGGGCACAATTTAAAAAAAAAAGGCTATAAATTTTCCTCCAAAAGTATACACAATTTTTCTGTACCTGACTGTTCATCAGATCTGACAGATATTGAAGCAAAAATATCTCTTTGGGGGAGCACTGTAAACTGATTGTCAAAAAATAGTGATAAATGTTCTCAATATGACCAGCCTCCTGCCTCCACATTCTCTCTGAGCTATGGGGTTCTTAGATACCTGGAGGGATGTAGAAAAGAGACAAAGTCTCGGGGTATTACAAAAGATGATTTTATTCTTTCAGTTAGTCAATATGTTTTGGTCTAGTAATATTTGATATTTCATATTTAATTATCTGTTGATCAGTTGCCAGACATAAGCTTGGAAAACACTCTGCTTAGAATCCCTGCAGGCAGTTTTAAAGTTGCATACCCTGAAGGAGGACATTAAACATAGCCAGCCGAAAATAAATTGGACTAACTGGAAGAATAAAATCATATTTTTAAACATCTTTAGACTTTGACTCTTCTCTGCGTACCTTCTAATGGTGTTACTTTGCTTTTCGTTCTCAGGAATCTGTCAGCCAAAGATGCTGTTAGCATTGTCTGGAACGACTTTCATTATCTGTAAAAGGGTAAGTGTATCTAAATAAGTAGGTATAAAACAATTTTCCATAAGCAGGTCATTGTTGTTGTTATGTGCCTTCAAGACATTTTTGACTTACAGGGACCCTAAGGCAAACACCAGGTTTTCTTGACAGAATTTGTTAACCGGGGGGGGGTGCCCTTGCCTTCCTCTAAAGCTGACAGAGTATAACTTGCTCAAATTCATTCAGTAGGTTTCTATGGCCAACCAGGGATTTGAAGCCTGATCTCCTAGTGTCCTAATATAATATTCAAACCACTACATCATGCTGGCTCTCAGCAGGTCATATCATCTAGAAATCACCCAAGTGAAGCAGATTGTTATCAATGAATTTATCACAACTGATCACCTGACTCTAAACTGATGTGCTATCCAGTAAAATACTTTGTCTTGATATTCTTTAAACACAGGCCATTTCCACACCGGGCTTCTGTAATGGTGCCGAGCAAACTCTCACGGAGGTCTTCAGCACCCTAGAGTGGACTGACGTGGACTACTTTTTGTAGTTCCACACCAGAATCCACTCAGGAGCGGCTGGAACTAGCTGTGCTGCGTGTTTTTTAAAAACCTCTTTTTCAAGGTTTTTAAAAAGCACAAAGCGTGCAGCCCCATGCTGCTCCGTCACCCGACTCCGATGTGGATTTGCAGGCGCGCGCAAGTGCGTGTCTGCAGACCTGCCAGGGGTGGGCTTTCAGCTGGAGAGCTTCTCCGGTTGGTGGAGAGCCTCCACCAACTGGAAGCTTCCATTTGGGACGCTGGAGGAACGTGGAGCAGCGAGCGCATGCTCCTCCGCGTGTCGACGGACTTGCCTGGCTGCTGGTAATCTCCGTTTTTGGGCATTTTCGCCCGTTTCCACCTGTGGAAATGCCACAGTTTAAAGCTATCCCTCTTATTTAATTGCTCAAGCCAAGAAACTCTGGGGAGACAGACATCTTCCAGTTGGTACATTCTCCCCATAAAATCTCTTTTCCTCAGGTCCTGTAGGAATATGTGCCCAGAATTTCCTTCCATCATGTTCCATGATCACCTGATTTAGTTCCCTATTATTATTAATTAATAAAGTAAGCCACAATGTACTTGGGCAGTTAGGAATATGTAACCTAGAATTACACATTTGTGACTGCTTTATATTAACAGTCCTTATGTATTCACTGCTTTAGGGAATACATAGGAACAATGAAAGTCCCCTAATCCCCACTTACCAGAGAGCAGCCACTGCTAATATAGGTCTGTTCCCATCAGTTGGGAAGCAACTCACTGACATTTTTGCCCTCTTCCCTCCTGTCACAATGGAGATCAATCATAGGAGGAGGCGGAATCATCAATCACCTGCTTCTGGGGAACTGACCCCTGTCACTAATGGCAGCTGCTGCCCAGTAAGTGAGGATCGGGGGGCAGGGGGGAACCAGGCCAGGAGACACTACCTAGAAACGTAAATGCAGTGATTATATAGCAATGTAACTGATAGAGAATTCCAGCCCACAGTCTTTAAGAAGTTACACTCATTTTGCATTTCTTTTAGCCCTTTTAAATGCCTTTCTGAAATTAGAGTTGCTGTATTCCAGTTCCCCAAATCCAGACAGTGTACATTGTGTATTATGTAAATATATATAATAAGTTAATAAAATAGAAGACATGAATTTTCATATTATTTCAGTTAAGTATGTCAACTGTAGCACTGTATCTCAGTTTCCAAAACGACTAGATAATTTTTAAAAAAAAATAGCTTGAAATCCTGAAATCCAGCTAATTGTCCAAACAGTATTAGGCAGCATTTCTAGAATTAAAGTAAAATGGAGCTAACCAGGAAACATGACAATCCTTTCTATGATAGACTATTGTTACAAAACTGAAATAACAATTGAAACAGCAAGGCAAAATAATAATAATAATAGTTGAAGCATTGAAAATATACTATTTTTCCAAAACAGAAAAAAATGTAACATCTGAAAGAATTAAACATTTTTAACTGGATACTTATGAAATAATAGACTGAGCACCAGATAATCTGCTTTGGAGAAAGTGATCCATAATTGAGGTGCTTCAACTAAGAAAACTCTTTACTTTTTGCCATTTGATTGAACTCTCAGGATGACTGTCACTCTAAGAAGACCTCAGTGCCAAGAACCTGGCACAGCTTTCGAAATGTCAGAGGTTCCACCATCACAGCGTTTCTTTATTAGAGCTTCTTCTTCTTAGTACTGAGGGGTAAAGGCACCTTCCAGCCCCAAACTGAGCTCCATTAGTGTCTTACAGATGCGTAGGAGTGATTTAAGCATGTGCCTAACTGGTTAAGCAGGAAACCAAGAAAAGGTGTAAACTAGACTTTCCTATGCAGTTTTACTTAGGATAATTTGATGACTGCTTTAATAACTTTCATCCCTGATGCGCCTGCTTTGATTTTTATCAGAACTAGTCTGTACTCACCTTCTTCTTTCTGTTCCCTGCTGATTAAAATGCTCTACACAAGTTCCAAGTGGACAATACGTGTAATATGTTGCATGTATATTCATTATTTCCATGGTTCCATTGGACAGGAATCTTTGAGCAAGAACTAGATAGCTCCAGCTGGTCAGATTTTTTTTTTTATGGCTTTTATAGCTGTTCTTTAGATAAGATTAGCTAATGAATTTTCTTTGGCATCACTGTTTACCCACTGGATTTTTACTGCTGGGAAGGTTGTAGGAACTTTTAAATCAACAGCCTATGGGAAAATAAAGACCACGCTTTAAGCTTATAAGAAAGGTTACTTGGGTCTTTCACATGAGAGAGATGAGGGACAGAGATGAGAGAGAGAAATAGATAGATGACAGATAGACAGATTTAGCAAATATCTATACTTTCTGTCTGCCAAAGTAGCATTTATTGTTGCCCACATGAATCGTTGAAAAAATCAAGCCTCAAAAAAGATCACAGAGTAAAACAGTGTAAGAAACAGAAGATAGCAGGAGGTTAATACTGAAACCTGTGTGTGTGTGTGTGAATGTGTTCTATCATCCTGCTTCATTCACAGAATTTTGTTTGGGGGAAGAGCCTCAGGTATTCTTGTCTTCAACTGGGAATCTTTCCACTGCTTCGTGTGTGTGTGTGTGTGTGTGTGTGTGTGTGTGTGTGAGAGAGAGAGAGAGAGAGAGAGAGAGAGAGAGAGAGAGAGAGAGAGAGAGAGTTTCTCTTCACACACACTTAGAAATCTACTTAGAAGCAAAAGGTGGGATAGCTGCACCATTCCTATTTGGAGGAGGGTGGAATTAATCCAATAAATTGATTTCCTGTCTGTCTGCCTGTAACCTAGTCAAAGATCTTGCTGCAACAGAGCGGGCAGGCAGGTTAGCTTTCCTTTGCAGACCCTGTCAGACCCTGGGACAAACCACTGAGAAAGCTAGGCATTATGTCATCAAAGTGTCTCCAAGGACACTGTGTCCACCAAACACAAATATGTGCCAAACAGATATGACTATGACCCTGGCCATTTCCACACTAGCCTGTTATAGCGCGATGATTCCACTTTCAACATCCTCTAGAATCCTGGGGTTTGCAGTTTCAGGAGGGGCTGGCTGGCCCCTCCCGAAACTGCAAACCCCAGGATTCCAGAGGATGTTGAAAGTGAAATCATTGCATTATAACAGGCTAGTGCAGAAATGCCCCTTGCCTCCCATTTCTATCACTATATCATCATCTGAAAGCAGGCACAGCAAGTCCTCTCCTCACCCTCAGTTGTCATTGGTCTTGACTACAAAACTGGTAGGGATATAATTCTTTGCTACTGTTGTTCTTAAATGAAGCAATGAGTAATTTTAGCCATTTTTCTCCTTGCTGTGAGAAAATGTTCAAAAGCAGTATGATTTTTGAAGACTATTTACAGTCCATGACTTATTCTGCACAAAATTCACATGTGGGTATTTTGCAAAGAATACAGTATTTTCTGCAGAGGAAACAGAATTTTCTGTGCAGAAATTATAATTTAGAAATACTATTTCCTGTGGAGAAAATGCTGATTTCTGTGAAAAAATTGCAAAGTTTATTCAGGATACAGTTGTTGTCAGTCCAGGATCCCTCTTGTCAAGGGCCTCCCCACATTTGAGAAACATATTTTTTTACCATTTATGAAATATTTTTCAATATTCTTTCCATTGCTAGTCACTGTCCCTACTGTTTCCAGTCATATTATATGGTGCATGCAACACATCTGGTTTCAGCAAAAAGAAGGGGAATGCTCCCTCATCCCTGATAAAAAATCAAAATTCAGAGGAACAAGAGAGTGACTAGGTGTATACAAACTTTACTGTGGTGTTGGTGAAAGTTGGCCAAACATAGATTATATGAGATAAATATAAGAAAAACTTACAGATATTTGGAGTACTCATTGTCATTTAATGAAGATCAAAGGGAAAGCAGTATGTAGCATCTTAAAGATACAAGGATATATGCATTTATAGAACCAGCAGCTGCATGAATCCTGTTCATGAGGTTACCTGAACATTTGTAAGCCCAAATGAGATGTGGGTAGGGGGTTGCATAAATAAGTCCTACTCTCCAAATAGCCTTGTGGACCCAGAAGCGTCAGAGACATACATGTTTGTGTTCAGCTAAATGTTGTTATAGATCCTGTGATTTTGAGCCCCAGTGAGATCTGGTTCTCCATGATGCAAGTTTCATGGAAATGTAGTGGTAAAGTAGCGTTCACATATATGACCACATTTCCACCATCCATTTAGGCCTCCACGCTCAGCTGTATGCCTGAATAAGGCTATGGAATTCATCAGAAACGTATGTCCTGGTAGGCCACAGATTATGTAAAAAGCTAATAATCTACATGCCATCCCCATACATGTGCAGTTTTTGCATACATGTAATAGCCACAGTGGGATTGGCAACTGAGTACTTTAGAGACCTTGGAAATAGTACCTTTAATGTTGTTACTTGTTGGGGATTTTTTAAAAATAATTGGAGCCAATACCATTTTTTAAACTGTTATAATGATGGTTCTATTAACGTTAAACTGGCTTGTTTTTGCAATTTTTTTTTCAAATTTTGTAATATACATTGCAGAAATGAGGCAATTGGGAGAAATTTGGGGATGGCCATTTTTAGTGATTTCAATTTATAAAATGTTAATAATTAATTAATAAATGACATTGTAACTCTGTATGAACTACTTTCCAAATAAGGCCAAAATCCTTCATTGAGAGACATAGCTACAGTGAGGTAGCTATGAAGGTATAGCTGCATTTCTCAATGTTGCTTCTCCCCATCTACATTTTTTAAGACATGCAGCTCCCCCAATAGAGGAGTTTCTGAGGTGATGGAGGCCATGGAAACTAGCAATGATGCATCTAGCTCTCTCCTCTTCCTGTGGGGTCCCGTTGAAGCTGACTATCACATTGCACCCACCTATGGGAGAGAACTAGATGCATTATAGCTTATGGTCCTACTCAGAAATTGATCGGGGGGGGGGTGGATGTGCCTTAAAATGTAGATTTGACAGAGCACTTTTGGTCTCTGCAAAGATACAACCACCATAAAAATGAATTTGCATAATTATGATGTCATAAACCAGACTTACAACATCATAATTACTGAATAGCATGCCAAACTACATTTCCAAATTCTGGTGCATTGTTAGTACTAATTTAAATCACTGAGGCAAATCCCAAATCCCCAGATTGCTTTACAGCAAATTGTCTCTGACATAGGAACCAACTATTACAGCTACCTCATGTAGGATTGAACCACTGAACCCTATAAAGTCACAGTTTTTGTGCCAGCTTAAACATTATTTTATGCCAATACCACAACTGTAAGGAAAGACATACATTACTGAGCTTATGGAAGTCTAGCTTATGCTTATAGGGTGGGAAAATATTATTTAAGCTTTAGGAGAAATCAGGTTCATCCAGAAACCATGTATTCTTAGCCTGGATGCTCTATACATATCAGAGCAATGATATAATCTCAGCAATGTCTTTGCCCTGAAGGCCTTGTTTAAATACTGGAACTGTTATACATTTACAAGACACTTTTGGAAAATATCTCAGGCCAGGCCTTTAATTGATAGCATTTTAAAACTTAAGTATTATGAAAACACGCTTTTAAAAAGTGATGTCTCAGGCATAGTTGTTTAAAAGATGATGAACTTGTAAAATAATAGTGAGTTCAAAGAAGGAGAAAGGGTTTTTTAAAAGAAAGAAAAGACAAAGAAAAAAGTAAACTGGTAGCAAATACAAAGCACATACACAAAGTCTCCACCACTCTCCTTCTTCCTCTTCTCCCAGTTCAAGTACTACTAACCTACTACCTGTACTCATGGATGGGAAATTTAGCAGGAAAAGCTGGACACATTGAGTTAACTGTTAACATGACTTAAACAACCTCACAGTCAAGGTACATATACATCAAATTAATTTTATATTGGTAGTTAAGTTTTACATTGCATTATATAGTAAGAGCCTTACCAGAATGAAGTGAAAAATCACACTGATGCCTTCGTTCCTCTCCATATTTTGAGCTTTGATGAGAAGAAAACAATTGTATACATGTTACTGCCGTCTAGGCCTACCCGGAGATAGCACTTGATATCGTTTTGATATCAAACCATTCAGCTTTCCTCTGCCAACCCAGTCCACGTGTTTGCGAAGCCTCCAGACAAGCACGTAAACAGGCGCGGCTGATAATTGCTGGACATTCCATTCTCCACCCAGGCAGGCCAGACAGAACCAGTTCGTCGCTTCAGGGACCTCTCCGGCAAACACCTCATTGCTTATGCACGATACTAACAAAGGCTCCCTGCTCCGAGCAGGTAGCCTCACAAAGCTGTACTAAGCGCTTTTTATTTGCATACTGGCTACACTATTGTTAATTCGGCTCTAAGTCAGTCATGCTAAACTCTGCCCTTTCCAAAGCTTTGTCCCGTGCCCAAAATGCATTATTCTCACCGAGTAAGGTATGGTCTGCAGTCACATTTCACCCTATAAAAACCCCTGATTCCGAGACCCTCCTCTGATCGCTCTGGACTTCCATCCCGCCTTGCTGCTGCTTTGTTTGGCGAGCCTTCCCCTCAGTTCCACGTACTGAGACTCCATACCAATGAACTCAATCTTCAAACCTCTTCAGGACTACGAGACAGGTGTCGTATCATCCATTTCCGTCTAAAAATCCCTATTCCCAATTCTTTAGTTAACTGTGTGACTGTGGTGTCTTTAATATTTGTCTGTATTTAATAAAACATCATTTTTGCTACTTTAAACTGTCTGACTGCTTGACTGACCTGACCCCGTAGATGCTGGGTTGCAAGATGCGGCTAAGTTACCCTGCCTCTCGCTAGCTTTTGTGAGTGCTCCAGCTAATTTCCCCAAGATTGTGTTGTTGTTGTTTGGTTATTTGGGTGCCCCTCCCGGGACCCCCAGAGATCAGGGTAACATACATTTTAAAAAAAACATTTCTCACCCATCCCACCAAAATGTTCTCTTTCTCTCCCACCTTATGATCTCAATTTCTTATACTATCCTTCATATACTCACCTGGGGGGGCAGGGGGAAGAATGAGGCCCTCTTTCAGTTTGTTCTTACTACTTATTGGTTCAAATATTTTTCATCTTAGAATTAAGATAAAAAAAATTGCACTCTAAAGATGAACTTCCAAAAAGATTTTGACAGCTTTTGGAACTTATTAAAATACTTAATGGTAAAATTAATAAGGCATATATGTGTTTATGATTCTTAAACTAGAACAATAGTATTTCTAATATTCATTTGGAAGATGTGGACTTTTTGTAGTTATTACTGCACTAAAGTCCTTTTAAAATTGTCTTCTGGAAACAAAATCCTTCTTTGGAAAAAAAATACTTATATATTTGGCAATTTGTAATTTACATTTATACATCACCTTTCTGCTAGTGGGCTCAAGATGACATGTGTGTCTTTTGTGATCCCCGCTTTATCATCCAAACAATCTTGTGAGGTTGTTCACAGTTTATTGGCTTTATGGGAATATGAATCTGGATGTCCTAAATCCCTAGTCCAACATTGTACCGTATTTTTATTTTATATCAAATAAACACATTTCAAAATTCATTTTGTAACATCTTTCAGTTTTTCAGTTCCAACTTGTCTTATCATTTGAGAAATCATACTTACGGTGATTTCACATTTTACTTAAGCAGACATTAATATGTTCATACAAACAGACCTCAGACAATAATTACCTCAAATTTGATAAAACCTAAAATATTCTTGTATCAGTAGGATTTTAGTGAATCAGGATGTTTGGACAGATTTATCTTTGAGACATTTTGTGTTTTCTAAAGGACAATGTTTTCTGAAATTATGTTCATAGTATTTGTTTTCTTTTTCTCATTGCTACACATAGATTGTAAGCATTTCTACAATGTTCTGAAATACTCCTGATGATTGATATAGATAGATAGATAGATAGATAGATAGATAGATAGATAGATAGATAGATAGATAGATAGATTGATTCTGATTTTATAAATATGAATTAGTTTTAGAAGACAGGTAAGAGTACAGAATGATCAATTGCTGATACTGTTTGCACAAAAAGCTCTTAACACAATTGATGCCACTGGACTTACTCTTGGTCTATGACTTGAATCTTCTGGGCTAAATCTTGTATTTCCCCAGTCCTGAAGAACTAACAAAATCCTGTGGAGTATATTAGATTATTTACATGGGCACCTTCCTGATTATCTTCTTAACTCTATCTACTGCTCTTGGTTTTTAATAAATTGTTTTTTTTTTTATTTTTACTGTTTTTATTGTTCCTTCACTTTGTTCTTTGAGTTAGTCTTTTATTGCATGTTGCCAATATTCTACACCTAGTATCTAGTTGCAGATGCACAACACCTCTTGGCTGAAACCTCCAAACTCATCTTAACTGCTCGCAGCCACACCAAGTAAAGGAAGTCTGTTCAGCTGTTGACAACAAGCAAGGAGGAGGATGAGTTTAGACCCCTCCCATCACTGAGCAAGGCTGTGACAATCACAAGCAGGACCACAGTCTCTCATCACAGCCTCACACACACTGTTGAGAGGTGGCTGGAAATGTTTTCCTCCTTGCATTCCAATCACCAGATGAATCAGCTGCACACAATGCAACTGCTGGCTGTTAATGATACCTTGTGTCATTGGAGAAAGGCCTGCTTGCTGGCCTCCAATGAAAGAAAGCCACAAACTGTGTGCTGTGGTACAAAGCACCATAATGAATAGTGCAGGGGGCAGAGACAGAGCAGGTATAAACTCTTGCCATTACCTCTTATGTCTCTTTGCCGTTATCACTTCAACCCACCCACCCAGCCTGCCTCTGACACATTATAAGTTTGCTCGTCACTTCAGCATTTGGGTTCTTCTTGGAGCTCAGGTGTTCACTCAGGAGAAACTGGAGAGGAGGCCTGGAAGAGACATTAGGTTTCTCCCTGCCTCTTGCACAGTTCAGAGGATAAGCTTAAATAGGTGATAGTTTAAATAAAGTGGCCCATATTTCAACCCAAGTTCTTGTATGTGATCTCCTTATTTCATACCTTGGTCATAAAAGTCCCCAATTGCAGCATGTTCTATGCAAGGAACAGGTTTTTTTTCTGTGCAGAAAATAATATTTCTATATAGAAACATTTTTTGTGCAGAAAACACTGTTTCTAGAAAAGAAAATGCTGTTTTCTGTGCAAAACAACCACATGCTAATTTTGCAGAAAATAAATCCCAAACTGCAAAGATTCTCATCTGTCCATGATACTTCTTATCGTAGTTTCTCAACACTTTAAAACCATGTGGGGAGGTTTTAACACTTTCGAATGAATTTGAATATCACTTCCTTTCAGCATTTGGAAGGGACTGCAGATTGAAAAATTGAACTATGTGGCTTGCTGTGGGGGGAGGTACAGCCTACAGGGGGGATTGGCCTCCATGTAGTTGCTCACTCTGATTTAAACCCAGACTTTCAAATGTCAAGAGCTCAATTACTAGGGTGTAAATGAATTAATCTGTTGGTCTGAGTTTCTTCTGCATTCCGTGTTTTAAAAAATTCTCAATTTCTTTCCATCCCAATCATGAATACGTTGGAGAAAGTCTTCTAAAAACTGAACTGAAATAAAATTCCCATGGATCTCTATTATTGATTGATGCAATTGGTCTCATAGATTTGACTGGCACTCTGGACAAATCAGGGAAGACAAGTGGCAGGCAGTCTACACACTTTTTGGCCTGGCACATCTCCCGCTCTGTCTCTTGACCCAGGTCAGGTCAGAAATAGCATCAAGTGACCTACAACTGTCTAGCACTGGGTGGGAACAATGAGAAAGACAAGCCGAGTTCTTTCAGATCGCCACCAGAAATATGTGAGCTCCAGCTTACAGTCTTTAACCTCAAAAATTTGCTAATGCTTTCATTTTGGCAGTTCTGCCCACAAAGTGGGGTGGGGAAGACACATTTTAAAAAGCACATTTCAGCCACAGCTGTTTCCTACTTCCTTCAGATAGTGATTTAAACACCTTGTAACTAAGGGAGGGGGAAAATGGGGATTTTCCAAATAAAATATCTCCTGTCTGAAACTCCTGCTATAAAAATGGTTGTTATTCACTAAGATAATCTCTCAAAATTATCAGAGAACAACTTGGAACTACATATAAAATATAATATATTTCCAAATGAACTGATCTTTCTGAAAATTTCCACAGTACAGAGACAAGAAGGTGTGTCCTTTTTTTTTCCTTTTCTGTTTTTTTTTTAATCCCTCTTTTTGGAGGAGGATAAAGAAAATAATATGCATCCTGTAGGAAAACTGAAGAATAGTACTGGAAAATCAGAGGGAAGGGAGCAGGGGCATCAAGTACTGTCTGGTGGCAATTCTAAATATAATGGCTGCCATAATATTCAGAAAGCCATCTGAACTTTTCTTGTGCATTATGCACATAACATTTTCAGCTCCCTGCACTTGAATTAATGTTGGAACAAATGGAGATAGCTTGGGAAACAGCTAGTTGAAACATCAACAGAGAAACAGAAAGACTTTCTCTGTACCATTAGATGCTACTTGACAGGTTTTCTGTTAATTCACATTATTTATGAGGGCTACCACCCCTGCTTGGAAAGTCTGTGAATCCTTCCTCCATAGCATTGTAAAACATCACACAGGTTACATGACTGTAAGTAATATCAGCATTTTTCTCTCCATCACCATTACCCTGTATGTTTTCTATTTGATGAAGAAATCAGGTCTCCTGGTTCTGGTGTTGTTGCTGAATTTCAGGGTGAGCCAGAATAAGACAATTATTTAATAACTTGGTTGTGGATGAAGGGGCTGACCTGGTATTCATTACAGAGACTTGGGTGGATGTGTTTATCAGAGTGGACCTGTCCCAGTTTTATCCAGCAAGTATAAGGTTGTCAGGACCCTGGCACTCCAGGACTCAAGCTCTGAGTCTGAACCAGAGGACTTCAAAGCCATGGAGGCTGCTGCACCAGCAGAGCCCACCCCAGAGGCTGCCATGGAGCCTGCTGCACAGCCCACCTCAGAGGCTGCCTTGGACACAAGAGCCCTTGGCCCCAGTAGCCCCAGCAATGAAGCCAGGGGCTGCCTTAGACCCAGAGATTCAAGAGCAGGTGCCTACTTACCAGCAGCATCGGGAGCAAAAGAGTGCTCTCAGAAGGTCAGAGCGTTTAAATAGGAAACACCAAGCAGTCAAGCTCCAACTGAGGTAGCACCTGGGTGAGGGCCTGCTTAATAAAAGCACTCACTCAGCCTTGGGTCTTTGTTGGCTCACAACCGTCCATTTTGGGTGTGCCTGCTAGGCTACTGGGGCCCTTGCCTTGCTTCCTGGAACACTGCCCCACCAGCTGAGGAACAAGCTCTGTGGTATGTGGACTCTGTTTGCTGTTTTGCCTGGCTGTGCTGTAACAGCCAGGGATATCCCTGCTGCAAAAGTCTCTTTAATTTACTGCTGCCTTACCTACTTACTGCTGAAGTAAAGCTGTTTGATTTATTGCCTGTCTGTCTTATCTGTGTAAAGACCTATTAGCCAGCTCTTGGCTGCCTGCCATGCCTTGGCGCTGACAACGGTGCAGCATCAACACAGATTGGAGAGTGGAGTTGGGGGGAAATTGCCATAATCCACAAGGATTCCATCTCACTCACAAGGAAACCCATCTTCTTTAGCACCAGCTTTGAGGGTTATAACTTGTGTTAAGCAAAAGAGACAGAAAAGTGATGCTGCTGGTGAATCTCACCAAGCAGTCTTGCTACCTAAGCTAGTCATGATGCTCTTGGAAATGGTGCTGGAAAACCCTGGGAGACCTCTGGAAAATTTCTGGGGGACTTGAATAAGCCTTGAAGAGGCTGTAGCATTTTTTTGAAAAGAATCTCCCAGAACCCTTAGGTATGTGAGAACTACTTCCTTATTGCTAATATTCCCTTTCTTCAGCAGGTGCTAAAGTGTATGGTGGCTAGGTAGCTTCAGACCTTCTTGGAGGAAATACACACATTCCAGTCAAGGTTCAAGCCAGGGTATGCTACTGAGACAGCCTCGGTTTCCCTGATTGTTAACCTGCTCCAAGTGAAACTTGTTGAAGTGCTACCCTGTTGATTTTCCTGGATCTCTCAGCAGGTTTTGAAAACACTGATTGTGATATCCTACTGGACTTGTTCCATCAGATGAGAAAAGGTGTGAAGAACACCTTGTGTCTCAGAACCTTATAACAGGCTCCTCGTGACATGGAATAATTCCACTGGCAGACACACTGAGGATGAAATAATGGAGGGAAAGTCATGCTCCTTGCTAATCTTCAATCATACTTACTTTGCGACCTCTTCCACCTGCACTCTGCCATCTACTTCTATTAAATGAGTAAGTCTTTCTGTGTGTGGATTTCCAGGAAATGGCATGCATTCAGGCTAACACAGGAAAGGGTGAACGTGTGCACAGATGTATGATTGCTATATTCTATTGTTGCTTTGACTGTAACCAGTATGGCACCATATCTCCCTGCTCCACTCAGCTACAATAATAGTCATTCAACTACAAGTTTCCTTTTACTTTTATAGATGCATTGACAACTGTTCTGGGAGAGTTGGCCAGGAAGACACTTTTCTTTGGCTTTCCGATTCTGGAAGACACTAGTTAGTGAGTATATTTCTGTTCCAAGAAAGAAACCAAAGGAGAAAAAGCCCTTTATTGATAGCTTGATGGTATTTTAAAGTATCTTCCTGTTACATTCTTTCCATGTCTGGAAAACTGATATCCTGAAGGTTTCCTTGAAAACAAAGTTTCCTTTTTTTGCAAATAGGTTGTGACATAAAACAGGTATTTATTAATCTTAACATGTTGTTTTTCTTAGCAGGCTGAGCTACAAGGAATTCCTATAATCACGTGTAACTTTTCTTATTCACAACAGACACCTGCAAGTAGCTCTAATATTCAATATGCTTCTAGCAGCTTTTAGCTCATATTCCATTTTACTCTTATTGCAGCACATAAAGACTGCTGGAATTAAAAGTGACTCCCAATTTTGCTTTAAAAAAAATGTAAATTCAAGATATGATTTGTCAAAAGTTGGATACTACATACCAGACTACATTTTAGAAGTTCTTGCTCTTCATTTTAGCTTCCATGTATTTATTTATTCAATGGCATAATTATTTATATCTATCTATAGACATCCATACACACACATCACATTTAGTAAAATCTTAAATATAGATCCACCTCATCCTCATCTATAAATAAAAAATGGTATTTACTTATTATGATGGGTAGTCAAGCATTACTTATGTCAGCTTACAGATGCAGTGGAAAGACTGTAATTCTCCCCCATGAGAAATGCAGAAGAGACATCAGAGATATTTTTTTCTTGGTTGGCATACATACCAGTACCAGCTCAAGAAGTTATGATGCCTGAGGCAAAAGGAGCAAATTGACCAGTCTTTTGTCCTTTTTTCAACAATGTCCAGCTGTTACCCTGTATTGTGGGGGTCCCAGGAGGGACGCCCAAATAATCAAATAAAAACACAAGGTGGGGGAAATTAGACTCGAGCACTCTCTTAAGCTAGCAAGAGGCAGGGTAACTTTAGCTGGGATCTTTTAACCCTATGTCTACAGTGTCGGGTCAGAGAGCGGTTAGACAGTCTTAAAATAGTAAAAATAATAGTTTTATTAAATGGACAAACAACATAAAAGACATCACATGCACACAGCTAACTAGAAATTAGAAGTGAGAGTTTTCAGGGGGAATGGGTGATATGATTCCTGGAGAGAAGTGGAGGTTGCAGGGAAGAAAGCTCAGCGCAATTCACTGAGGGGGCGACTCGCTGGACAAACCGACAGCAAGACAGAATAGCAGTTCGGAGTGTTCCAAGGAGGGCAGATTCAATTATTGGGAACTGAGGGGAAAACTTCACTGGACAAAGCGGAAGCAAGGCTAGATGGAAGTCCAGGGTGATCCGAGGAAGGCTCGGAATAGGGTGGATTTCACCTACAGGCCATGCCATGCTCGGTGAGAACAAAGGAAGTTTGGAGCGAGATAAAGCATTGGAAAAGGTCAGGTTTTACATGATGAGCTTAGCGCTGAATGACAACAGTATGGCCCAACATAAAGGACTGGCTCGGCACTCAGCCAGGCATCTTTGTGTAAAGTCGTGCTGAGCAAGGTAGGTTTGCAAGAAGGAATGGTCCCTGAAGCAACAGAGAGGCATTAGTCTGCCTGCCTAAATGAGGTTTGGAATGTACAACCATTAACGGCCGTGCCTGTTTACGTGCTTGTCCGGTGGCCCTTGCAAACACGTGGAGTAGGGTGGCAGAGAAAGGTCAAATAAAGGCGAAATAAGTTTGATATCAAGAGATATCAAGTGCTCTCACCAGACATATCATAACCGTGGTAACACAGCACCACATTTGAGGGTGGCACACTACTTTAGGGAATGCTGGATAGGCTGAATGGTGCATACAGTTTTGTCCTCCAACAGAGGGTTATGGCTGGGATGCCTGGGAGAAACAGACAGGAAGCTGTTGCTTTGGTCATCTTTACACCTTCTGTCTGGTGCTGCCCAATGATAGGACTGACCTTGGTGCACACTCATTCCCTACTGTCCCCATTCACCTCTTCTGCAGGCTGCTGTAGTACTTTGGTGATCTGTAGGTTTATTAACCACAGATTACAGAGGAAGAGAAGTAATGAGCATATATCCTATAGAAAACAATTGCTTTTTCATATCTTTTTCAGTTCCCGGGGGGGAAAATGTGTTTCATTTCCAACTCATGACTCATTTGCACAGGACTCAAGACTTTTCTAAAAAGTATTTCTTTATTTGTTTGCTTGGATCCCACAATCTTTTAGAAAGTTCAGCTTATTTGTGTCTCCAGAAATGGATTAAGTCTACACACTCTGAGAAAAATCTTTGTTATGATATCCAGTGCTCTCAGACCAATAACTCTGTCCATTGCAGTGAGCCCCTATTTCCATTAACAGATCACACTGTTCTCTTGTTCACCTCCAGCTTCAGAGTAATATCTTATTCTAAGGGCCTTTCTGCCCTACACTGTTATAGTGCTATTATTTCACCTTCAACATCCAATGGAACCCTGGAGTTTCCAATTTAGGGAGGGGCCTTTAGAATTCTCAGCCAGAGAGCTCTTTGGCCTCAGTGAACTACAAAGCCCAGAATTCCACAGGATGTTGAAAGTGGGATAATAGCACTGTAACAGTGTGGGGCAGAAAGACCTTTTGTCCTGTGAGTTCATACCTATTTTGTACCTGAACAGTCTAGAACACCTAGGCCCTTTCCATATGACAGTGGTGTCCTGGCATGGGGACACGAGAGGAGTGGGAGTGTGACAATGCTTCCACATAACATTGTTGCGGTCCCATCCTTTTTGTGTCTCCAGCCTGCTCGATCACGGGGTACATCATTGACAGAGTTTGCCCATCAATGACCCCTGGTTGTATGCTGCTCCCATCCTTCCTGGCCATGTGGAAGGACTGGACGTATTATGAAGGTGCTTCCTTCCACAGCACAGCATGGGAAAGAATCTGGCTGTGTTGCCGAAGAAAGAAGCGCGTCCCTTGCACTCCCTTCTGCAGGGAACCAGTCGGGTTTGGAGGGAAGAATTCTTGTCACACTCCCTTCTTGGCAAAGGCACTTCCAGGATCATGACCAGAAGACAATGGGATCAGATAAAGTGTGGAAATGGCCCTAGTCTCTTTGTATCATTCTGTTCCAGGCTTATAGCAGAAATCAAAATGAAAGCCTTCAGAACAAAACATTCTTCCTCATCTCCTTCAACAGAAACTGGCGGGATGCTATCTAAAGTTACAGTCCATCATCAAACATGGATCCAGGTGGGAAGCCAAAGGATATTTGACAGCCACAAAAAAAAAGAATGTGAACCATTTCCCAATGTACAGCTGCAAAAAGTATTTTTCAGTAGGAACAGTTGTACCCCTTAATGAGTGTTGAGCCTGTGCACTTTTAACTCTCATAATCCTTTTTCCTACAACTTCTCCATCTTGTAAGAATCAACTTGCAACTGCAAGCATATTTTCCAAGTACTCACATTCCTGTGCCATATATTAATATCAGTGGAAATGTGGCAAGAGAGGCAATATAAATACCACAACTTCCAGAGGTTGGGGTCGAGTGGGGATGGGGGAGGTTTTCCCTAACAGTTCAGACATCACAATCACTCACATTCAGACCTTATTCCAGACCTAGCGGAGTCTAAAGAGAGGTAAAATTTAGGACAGCACAGCTGAAACCTTTTTTTTTCAGAGACCTGCCTTTAAAAAAAAAAGTTAAGAACAAGGATGGGCAAATATGTGAGTTAGTCTTTTCCCACTTCCATTTTTTAAATTGAAAACATCTCATTTTTTTTCTGTCCAATTAATAAATAAAATTGTGATTTTGTTTCAGTTCATTTTAAAAAACAACAACAATTTTTTCAGCAACCTATATTGGCTCAACTCAATTTGCAGCTATCCTCAGTACGGACAGAATCATCTTGCACTTGCCTGCCATGTACATTTTTTTTATTTATCATTTTTGTATAGTATTTTAATGCAAAACAAATATTTAAAAACAGTTTCTCCATCATATTTTTATCTACATACATTTTTACCTACATACATTTATATTGCATGTACATTTTTAAACTGAGGAGGCTACCGGGCAAAAAAGAGATGGCAACCCGAATTCAGCATCATAAAAATGGTTGAATAGTGATTCAAAACCAGGCTTGTGGGATAGGAGCAAAGAAAGCCATCTTTCTAGATGGCTAAATCTGTCCACTTTTTTATATTTCAACTTTTGTTATGTCTCAATGATATAGAATTTTATCTGTACTTGCTTTACAGGCAAGGCTCAGGGCTGGGGAAAAGGTAAGATATAAATAATGAATTAATATCTGTGTATTACAGTGTCCCAAATGTTGCTCACAGGAGTTTGGGGTTATCAGTTATTTGGATTCTATCCAAGAATCCAGGGGTTCTATCACACAAGGCAGGTAAATAACAATTACAGCACGATAATAGCATCTTTGGCTTGAATTTATCACATGAAATTGTTCTTCTTCTGTTGGTCTGGTGGGAGATTGTTTGGAAAGTGTTTCTTTTACAAAGGAGATCATAAATGTATTTTTGTGGCTTTAAAAGAAATGCTTTCCAAACAGTATCCTACCAGGAGAACAACAGAAGAGGAATGAGGTCACTTGATAAGCCACAACCAAAGACACTATTATCCTGCTGTAATTGTGATTTAACTGCCTCATGTGATAAAGCCCTTGGAAGCAATCAGAAATAGAAAATTAAGCATATGAGAGCCAGCATGCTGTAGTGCCTTGAGCATTGGACTATGACCCTGAAGATCAGGATGCAATTCGCTACTCAGCCATGAAAACCCGCTGGATGAACTTGGGCATGTCACACACTCTCAGCCCCCAGAAAACTCTGTGATAGGCTCACCTTAGGATTGTCATAAGTCAGAAATGACCTGAAGGCACACAACAACACATATTCCAAGTAGTGCAAACTTTTGTTGCTGTTGTTGTTCTATTATGACCCTATGTATGGTGATTTCATTCAGATTTTATATCAGTCCACACAGCATTTTCCCAAAGCATCTATCACCTCTGGAACTACACTTGTTTTCTTTTCCCATGGGCACTGATTCTCAGTTTGTACATCTTGATATTTCATGATCCTTTCCCCTCTATTTCTTTTCAATTTTGCTGTCCCATGGAATTTGCACATCTCTAACTCAAGCTTCTTCTTTTTTTCTCAACAAGCACCATCACAACATTTTCAAATTCAAATTTTAATCTCAAACTCTTTCTGTTAAAGAAATATGAAGCTACTGAGAAGTTCTTATCTAAAACCTCAAAGCAAATAAAATTCTCCCCTGTCTCTGACTAACCACTACCAATGGAAAGCATTGGAGCCTATATTAAATATGAAGATACATATCTCCTTTACATGGCAATGTAGCCTCAACCACATTTGAGTTATACCACCATTTCCTACTGTAAACATATGAAGTAGGCAGTTAAGGACACATACCAGAAAACCTTGACTGGCTACAGTTCCACAGCACGTGGCCACTGAGAATTTAGGAGCTGATGCCTTAATTCGCATTTAGGCCCTTTTCACACGTGGGTGGCGGAACGGGGCAAGCCATGCCAAAACAGGGCTTACCTTGTTCCGTCGCCGCGCACAGCATCCCATTTCGCTGCTCCACACATTTCCAGCGTCCGGCGGCGGCACTCAGCAGTGCCCAAAATGGTGGATTTTGACTGGCGGAGCCTCTCCACCAATCGGAGAAGCTCGCCAGCTGGAAATCCCACCCCCCGCCCGATTTGCAGGGACGCCCTTTCGCACGTCCACAAATACACACGGGCGCTGCGACGGGTCTGGATGCCCCGTGCCTTTGAAAAACCGTGGTTTTTCAAAAGCACGCAGCACCACCACTTGCGGGCGCCCAACCATGGACTGGTGTGTGGATTTACTCACGAGTAATCCACTCCAATTCACCTAGCGGTGTAGACGACCTCCGTGGAGGTCGATCTACACCGTTTTTTTAACCCCATGTGAAAAGGGCCTTAGATGTTTGCTGCATGAAAGAGTTGTCCTGCCCAGATGGCAAACATGGTTGTTCTACTACATGACCTTTGTCCTATGGAACCATATGAAGAAATTATGCTGTCATGTGTGAAAGTCATACAGGTGCCTATTTTGTCATCATTATTGTACGTCTTTGGGAAACCAAAAAACAACAACAAACAGAAGACATTTTAAAAAGTTACCTATAACAGGCTGCACACAAATCTACACAGTATCCTAAAATGAATAGCTTCATAAAATACACTGTTGCCTAGAGGTGCCCTAACATTCGTTGAGAAGGCAATCTATTCAAGTTCTGCTTAGTATTTTTATTAATGCCCACCAAAGCCTTGTCTCTTCACCTCTTCCTTCATCTTTTACGGTGAATTTCAATTTTTGCTTTCTCTCAGGAGGACATTTTTCCTCTCTTTCTTCCTTTCAAAGATAATATATTCCAGAAAGTGCAGAAGTCATGTATAGTTTCAGGCTGGGTTGTAAAAGTTTACATCTTGGCCTCTATAATAAAACTGAGCAAGAGAGTTCCACCTAGTTCAAAAAGCAGGCTTCAACTGGCCATGGTTCTGGCCTGAAGCACATTTCATAATCCCACTGCGTTATCCCACTCTCTGATCTATTTTGTTTTCTTTGTCACTCTTTGTTCTAGTGAGCTCCAAAGACCGTGATATGCACAATAAAAGCTGTGAATGGTGTATGTACCTATGTTTCTTCTATACAAGATGAAATTGGAGTGATGGAATACACAGTCTCTGCCTAAATTAGAGCAGCTGCAATGCATTGTCAAAAAGAGATGGCATGGATTTTCACAAAATGTGCATATTTATGTATTTAGATTCTCACTTGACTCTAGACCCCTGAAAAGGCCTATTCCAGAAGGGCCAAAGCATCAGGAGACGGGGTGTATTTGTAACTGAACAGCCATCCTTTTTTAAAGATCCAAATTATGTTTTACCAGTCCATGTGATGTTTCAGGCTGTTTCCCTTTCTTTCCCCCAATATCCTGAAGTATTTTATTCCTAAACAAACAACAACATATTGGATTGTTAGATAACTTAAGATAATCAAAACTGATTTATCCTGTCCTCTTCCTGTTATTTTTGGGATGTCTCAAATTTCTAGTTCCCTTCTCCCACCACCCCACATGCCTCCTTTTTCTGAAAAAAAAAAGGGAAAAAATCTCTCTATAGCCTTAGCATAAAAACAGTGTGCTCAAAAGTATCAATAACCACACTCACTAGTAGTAAACTAGTGTTGGATATGCACAGTTCTAAAAGGGGCATTGTTGGAAACTTTCTCCCACTTAATTTCTCAGGTTGACTAGTGCTATGCCTGTTCCTTAAGACATCAGATCTGGCTATAATGACACATGCCTTAGTTACATCTCAGCTGGACTGCTGCAATGCACTTTACACAGGGCTGCTTTTGGAAACTGTTTGGAAATTTCAGCAGGTTCAAAATATGGCAGCCACGATGCTGACCAGGGCCAGTTATGGGTAGCATATAATTCCTTATAGCTTCACTAGCTACTCGGTCATTTTTGGGTGCAATTCAAAGTGCTGGTCATGACCTATAAAGTAGTGAATGGCTTAGATCCAGACTATTTGAAAGACCATATCTCCCTATATGAACCTGCCAGAATTTTAAGATCTGTAGGAGAGGGCTTTCTCTTAGTCGGACTACCATCCCAGGCTTGCTTGGTGGAGACATGAGAGAGAGCCTTCTCAATGGCTGCTCCCATCCTCTGGAACTCCCTTCCACAGGAGGCCAGGCTGACCCCCTCCCTGCTCTCCTTCTGCTGGCAGCCAAAAAACATTTCTGTTCAAGCAAGTTTTCAACATGTGAGCAGGAGAGGTGTTAATTTTTATTAGAAAGTTTTATTTTAATTTTAAACTTTTTGTATGTTTTTGTAATGATTTTATGCTGTTTTATATGCTTAACTGAAAAGTTTTAATTTTTAATTTTGTAAATTGTTTTTAACTGTTTTGGAAGCTCCCACTCTGGGAGAAAAGCAGTATACAAATGTAGTAAATAAAAATAAATGTGTGCAGCTGCCTACTTGGTTATGCACTAAGACACTGACTTTTCTGTTTGTTTTTTAAATTATCTAGCATTAAAATGCTAATGTGATATAATGTACATGGTGCTATTCCTGTATTTGTTTCTGTGGAGCAAGATCTCTCTCATACACATGCAAAGAAGCGAGAAAGTGACCTTGTGATAATAGCACCATTACAATTTACCATTTTAGCACTATTATCTCTAGGAAAAAAGAAGGGGAAGAAGATACTGTTGTGGGGACATAAGGAGACCATGGCACTAAGTAAAAGTTACTAAGGAGAAACTATACTATATCTCTTCTCTAAATCCCACCCCAACTCACTCTTTATCTGCTGCAGCTCCTCCTCCCCATGATCATTCCATGGGTAGAGAGGCAACAGAGAAGCATCTCACAATCTTCCCAAAGCCAGACACAGACAAATGACACCATCCACTGTGATCCACTGAGGTCCTCTGGAGGGCTCAGTGGATGATGTAATCATTCTGTATCTGTCTACAAGGACCTAGTCAGATGCTTCTCCAATCTCCTCCACTATCCACTGAATGGTTATGGGGAAGGCTACAGAAGTTTAGCAGTGTGGTGAGGGGGCTTTAGTGGTTAGGAAGGGAAGAAAAGAATACCTACCTTCACAGTGACTGCCCCCCACCCAAAAAGACATATACAAGCATATTTTTAGCTTATGCTGTGTATGTCACTAAGATGATGCTACCCCATATGAAGTTTGTAATAATTTGGAAACACAGCCACAGGTTGGTGATGTTGGTTATCATCTAACATGACAACCGACATCACCGGTAAGTCACTTACACATGAACCAAAATGTGCTGCCTTCCTACTGAAGTTCAAAAAAAAAAAAAAAAGCCAGGAAAGCATTCAGATGGGGAAGAGACAAGAAGCCTCAAGAAGATAACAAATCAGCAAAAAATCACCCCTCTTCATAACCCCCCAAAAAGAAACATAACATAGTTCAGGGTGACCAGAGACATCTCATCCTAATGTGTACCTGCTGTCTAGAGCTAACTTTTGATGGACAATGTGAAGGTCCTTTCTTCCTTAGACATTTCTTTTAAAAATAATCTTTAAACTGGACAAGGAATGGAGATCCCTCAGACAGAGCATGGTCCTCTGTGAAGCAGACCAAATGGCCAGGCAATCTCAGTTAAAATGCTGAGTAAGCATGGGGAGGATGATACATTGGTATATTCCCCTCTTCTCACTCCAGTGTGTAATTGACTCTTCTTCTGCATCCCTGATGAACAGTCAACCCAACCCAGATCCCAAGAGGCAGAAGATATTTTTCCAGCAGCAGCAGCTGTCTTCTTGGCTGCTTCCTCTGGCAGTTGCCTCAGCCACTTTGAAGCTGTCTCCAAGTCTGTCATGTGTTTATAAGGTTGTTGATGAACTGTTTGGGCTGCTTCAAGGTCTTGTACTTTCCCCACCCCCTTTGACTCACCTTTCAATGCTGAGGAATTTATGAGAAATTCTTTCTTGGCCTTTTCTTTTGTTGTTAATGCTGTGAAACAATTAGGAACTTGACACCCAAATCTTGTATGTGTACGGTGGGCGGAACAGCAGAAGAAAAGACAGACATCTCCAAGTTCTTGCAGATGAAACTAAATTTGGAGTTATTTCCAAGCCAAACGCATAGCTTGCTCAGATGATTTCCAGAACCACACATTCTTCAGAGGCAGCTCTGGAGAAGACTGGTTGATCATCACTACCGTTTGCCTCTGTGAGAAGGTATATGCTTCAGCACCTCTGAGAGAAAAAGGTGGGGTAGAAATTCAATAAAAAAAATTGTAAGCATTAAAATGCAGCAAAGAGATGGATATATTGCACAGGGCCATTCAAGACATCCTGGCACCTGAGACAAAGCAACAGATGATACTGCTTCCCAAGCAGGGCACACAAATGTCTTGGCTGTTCAGATTATTTTGGCACATGAGACAGAAAATCCCACAAGTCTCTCACTGTCTCTATCTCTAGCACCAAAAACAAAAACAAAAACAAAATGTAAAAATGGGATATTCTTTCATGAACGCCCAAACCCAGCTACCTGAGGTAGCTGCCTCCCTCTGTCCAACATCAGGGCAGAGCCCTGTTGGTGAGTTCATTCTATATGTCTGCCTTGGTGAGGATGTTGATGTTAAGGACCTTTTAGTGGACTCTATCCCTAGAATCCAATGCTGCTTTTAAAAAAACTATTTATCCTTGAAGACTATGTTGAAAACAAACTCTCAAGGAGAAACATTTGAATGAGCCATTAACATTTACACTAGATTTGCATTAGATGAAGTTGGCTGCAGTCCACTAAAGTGTCTGCCAAATAATCTTTGCTATTCTTCTAGCCACCAGAAGTCTCTACATTACCTTGACCGTTGCCAGATCTCAGGATCTTTCCCTGAATCTCCAGTTTTCATGAGTCATCTCCAGGCAGAAGATGGAGGTTCAAACTCTGAAAGTTTTGTAGGATCAGCTCTGACCTACATAAAAACTCCAGCTGGTGGAGCTTCTCACCAGATACCTGCCTGAGTCCGCCCTTCCGTCCTTCCTTCCCCATGCTCTGTTAAGAAAGCTCTGTGGTGTAGCTAGCCGTGCAGTTTGCAATTTTTAATTGATTTCAGCTTCTAAATGTCAATCTTGAATTGGTGCAATTTGCACGTAAGTTCTCTTTTACTATTAAAATAAATATTTTCTTATCCATTCTCCCTACATAAGGAGTAATCCCCTTGTTTCACCTGGGTCTGGTGTAATAATAAACAGACCCTTAAGAGTTCTGTCTTAATTTCCAAACATAAAAATATTCTCTCTGAGTAAAATACATTATCTGTGTAATTAATTATTATTATTATTATTACTACTACTATTATTTCTTATCTTATTTCTCCCCAAGGCTCAAGATAGGATACAACATAGATTAAAATACAACTGAAAGCATATAAAGCCATTAAAAATACACCAATTTAAATTCATAGTTTAAAATTGACTGGGTAGGCCTGCCAGAAGAGATAGGTCTTGACACACACACACACATACACACAGTGTGTTAAGTGGTGAATCTTTTCCAGCAGGTCATTCCACAGTCTAAGGGTGGCCAACGAGAAGGTCCTCTGGGTGACTGTTGTCAATCTAGTTCTGGCACGTTTAAGTAAATGGTCCCCAGAGGACCTGATTGTATGGGGCAGATTGTATGGGAGGAGGCAAACCTGCAGGTAACTTGGACCCAAGCCATGTAGGATTTTAAAAGTAATAACCAACACTTTGCCTAGAAACTAATTGGTAGCCAGTGGAATGATTTTAATATTGGTGTGATATGCTCACTCCTCAATGTACCTGTAACTGATCTGGCTGCCATATTTTGGACCAGTTGGAGTTTCTAAACTTGGTACAAAAGTAGTCCCATGTACAGCACATTGCAGAAGTCCAACCTTGAGGTTACCAGTGCATGCACTATGATCTTTAGATCTTCCAGTTCTAGGAAGGGATGCAGTTGGCATATCAGCTGAAGCTGATAATAAGCACTCCTGACCATTGTAGCTTTCTGAGCTGACATTTGGAAGGACAGATGCAGAAGCACTCCCAAGCTGCACACATAGGCCTTTTCCACATTTGGGGTTGCGCGTCCTCCAGCGAGGATGTTTACACTTGGGGGAGAACTGGGTCCTGACTACTTTATGTATGTCCAGACTTCAGCCTGCTCCGGAACACCCAGAACTGGTGGCTCACCGTGCTATTTAAAGACCGATTAAAAAAGGACTTTCAATAGCCTGGCACGCCCCAGTCCTTCGCTGCGCTAATGTGTAGATCTGCAGGCTTGCGCCAGTGCAAGGCTGCAGATCTTCTGGGGGCAGGCTTCTGGCTGGTGAGCTTTTCTGGCTGGTGGAGACCTTCCACCAACTGGAAGCCTCCATTTTCAACCCCGGAGAGTGTGTAGCGCGGGCACGCACTGCTCCAGATCAGCGTGGATTGTCAGGGGGGAGTGTGCCAGTCCCGTGAGTAACGGACTGCCCCGTTTTCCCCCAAAGGACGGAAAAGCCCACAGTCTTTCAGGAGCAATGTCACCCCATCAAGAACTGGTTGACACACCTCCAACACACATCTAGATTAGGACCTTTAATAGTAAGCACCTCTGTCTTGTCTGGATTCAGTTTCAATTTGTTTTTCTTCATCCAGGCCATTACCTCCTTCAAGCATTCCTTCAAAGGAGATACATGTGCTTGTGTTTGAATGGCAAGCTGTGAGCAACTGCCACTGGTGCTGAATACATAACACTTAATGACATCATGAGGGCCCACCTGATGACATCAACAAGGAGCCATCTCTGCCTCTTAGATTCTAGCTCAGAAGTCTCAAGACCCAGGATAATCTCAACCATAGCTCAACACAAGAAAATAAAATAACTGCAAAATACAGTAACTTTGCCAAAAGAATATCACCCTTGCAACAACGTCCCTTATGCACTGTATCTCCTTCATGCTGTGCCTTCAGTTCTGATGTGCTAAGCTTTTATTGCCCATCAGTTATGAGTATACCAATCCAGCATGTGTGAATACAGTCACATGTTCAATATGGAAGCAGTTAGTAGGTGAATTTTAAAAGCAGTAAATACCTTATGCAGTAGATGCATTATGGAAAATGCATAAAGCACAAACTGTTTATAAACAATTTTGCTCAATAATGGTAACTTTATGAGATTTTTCTATTCTTCAATTGGAGTTGATAGCTTGCTGGAATTTGGCCTTTTCTTCACTCATGAAGCTCAGTGTGTGGTCTTCACACTACCATTTAAATTTTGAGCTGTTTGTTCTCTGCAAATCTGTGCCATTTTGGAGAGAAAATGCAACACACATAATGTATAACACAACAAGGGATATAGTGCAGTACACTTAAGCAATCTCTACCATGTGTGTGCTCATCCAGTTCAGATTGAAAGTTCCCTCAATTAAATCTGTTCCTTGTGTGGCTTGTGAAATGAGTGGGGATTTGAAGTGATCTCCAACAAGCAGGTGGTTCATCCTGTCCACAAACCCACCAGTGTGAGTAGTCAAGAGAGAAGGGGAATACATGTGAAGCTCCAGTGGGAGCTCTATGTTTATTTTATTTATCCATTTATTTACCATGCAGTCTTGTAGTCCCTGGGACTGCATTCCACAGAGCTAGGACAGACTCAGAGCCACTCAGAGCAGACAGAGAAAAAAGTGAACTGAGACAAAAACAAAAAGGTGAAAATCTCGCCACTGAGAAAACTTCTGCATTTCTTACTTCTCTGATTGTAAAGAGAAAGTAGAGTTCCCATATCTCAGAGGTTTAAATTCCAAATATGGTTTTAAAATTTTATTTTAAACTAGCATATTTACCTGGCGTTGCTCTGAGGTTTTTTTTTTCCTCTTAACAACTCACCAAACTGTCTTCTCCATTTCCTGTAACTTTGCTTCATATTTCCCAATGCAATTTGTATTCAGAGTTGTTTACATAGACAGTTTGGGTTCCTGAGGGAGAACGTTATCCTCTTCTTTGCTGCTAGGCCGCGTCTCCATAGCAACCGGCCTGAGACCCAAGAGCGTTTGGCTGAGAATTCTAAAGGCCCTTCCCTAAACTACCAGCCCCAGGATTCCATAGAATCTTCATAGCCAGCCAATCATATGAGGTCTTCCTGCCTCACACAGCCAATCATATGCTGACATGGACAAACAGACAAGCATTCACTTTTATATAGTAGAAAAGAAAAAAAAAGCTCCAGTCATGGTTTCTACCATTTTCTGTTCTATTATGCTGATGCATAATGTAGCCTTTTCTGAACAATGCATTCAACCTGCCCAGGGTTGAGCAAAAGATGGAGCCAGAATGATTCTTAAGCATGATGTTGTCCTGGACCCATCCTTCTCCCATCCGTAAGTGGCACAACTGCATTGCAAATCATTGACCGGTTTTCCCCATCAATGACTGGCAACCTCACTGCAGTGCCCACATTTAGGCCCTTTCTGCACCAGGCAATTAGAACAGGGCAGTGTGTCCTCTCACGGAGGTCATCTGCACCTTGGAGCGGACTACTTACCAGAGATCCAAACCTCAGTCCACTCCAAAACGACTCCAAGAAGCCCTCAAGAGTGTTTTTGAAAGACCAGAAAAAACAGGTCTTTATTTTCCTGGAATGCACCATTGCATTCCTACTCCCTTGTGCAGATTCACTGGCTCACACCAATGCCAGGCTGCAATCTGTGGAGAGCAGGCTTTAGGCGTGGCGAGCTTCACCAGTTGGTCGGGGCTTATGACCAACCCGAAGCCACCATTTTGGAAGCTGGAAGTTGCCATTTTGGAAGCCAGAGCAGTGCAACTCTACAGACCTTGCACTGCTCCGATTCACCCTGGAGCAAGGAAGAGGCCTGCAGAAGGGCTTCAGGACAGTCTATATTGCTTCAGACTCCAGAAGAAGCAGTAGGTAATGGCACGGAGTGATTCCCTCGCCTCATGCGGAAAGGGTCTTACTGTTAGAGTCCAACTCCCTGCCTGTGCCTCTCTGCCAGCAGGGGAGGGGAGGTGAAGGTACTTGCCCAAGAGGAGGAAGAGCCAGTGGGGAGTGTCCAATACAAACAACAAGTGGAAACACCAAGCCAAGTCAAATCCAAAAGGTCCAGAAAGCCAACAGTCCATCCAGAGGGATCAAGGGAGCCAGAACACAAGTGTCATGAGAGCTTACATAGTAATTTGCTACAAGCAAATAGCAAGCTATACTGATAGACTTAAATAGCCACTGAAAACAGGTGTTACTCATCACTGTTCTGTTTCCTTAATCTAGCCCAAGTGGCTTCCCTCTGAGCTGTTCATTTTAGTCTCCTTTGTGATTGGGGGTAAGGGGCACAGTTGAATGTAAACCTCTAAATCACTGCTGGTTCCTTCTCCCTCTGGAGCTGGTTGGGGTGACTCTGCCTCTGCTTGTCTTTCAACTGGTGGGGATTTTGCAAGCTGGTTTGATCAATCACTGGCTCTGTTCCTGGCATAATCAGTTGCTCCTCAACCTCAGAGCCGTTATCTATCACACTTACCTTCACTGTGGTGTTCCTAGAAGTGTAATGGCTGTGCTTCCTGCCCAAGTACAGCCTGGGAGAGTACCCAGTTGTGCTGCAGCAGGAAGAGGCATGGCCATCATTCTTCCTGGTTCTTGCAGGCAGCTGGTGCAGAGGGGAGCACCCCATCACACTCCTCTCCCAGAAGATCCACTGCTGCCATTGTCACCAGACACCACCAGGACAGAGGTAAGCTGTGGAAAGGGCCTTTGGCTCGTTGATCATGACTTTCCCATACTTTTCAAGTTTCATGATTTATGTAATAAGAATTATATCATGGTACAGTAATAGAAATAGCCATATCTTTCTAGAATTACGTACTGGAAAGTACTTGCACAATCCTATACAAGTGGCGCTTGCTTTATCACTAGAGCAAATAAAGAGATTAAATAATATAATATGGGGTAAACTGTGTAGCTGCAAGCACTGGATTCTCAGAAGAATAACACCTTCCAATATGTATACCTCAGTAGAATAATCTCTCTGTGTGATAACAGTTATCAGGTTTCCTTAAGTGTTCTGAGTCATTGTTACACTTTATGTTGAACAGTTTCCCTAAAGAGAAAATATGTTCTTAATGTGGAAGCTCAGATTTACTCAAAACTGGCTGTCTTTTCCCCTGACCTCAATTCTTTTTAAAAATGGTAACTTGAGTCCCAATCCTACAGTCTCTTGGAGGACATCCATGGGCCATACTATTTTCTTAGTCCCTTGCCCACACATTAAGAGGGAACTCCATGGGTAGACCCACAGTTGGAAGTGTTAGAATTGGGGAAAGGAGCAAGAGTGCTTTGAGTTAAGAACCATATGCCTGCAAGTGATGGTAGAGATGGTGAATAAGAGTCAAAGCCACATGAGAGATAGTTAGGGCTGCTTCTTGCCTATATTCATATTCTCAAAGATAACTTCACTTCCTTCACTTCACTTCATTTCCTTCTCCTATAGTGTTCTTTTCAATCTCTCTATCAACCATGAAGTTACCCCAGCAGTAGTAATTGTTGTGTGCCTTCAGATCATTTTCAACATATGGATTGTTGTAGTGCTTTTATACTTTCAAGTCATTTCCAACATATGGCAACTCTGAGGCAAACCTTTCTCAGGACTTTCTGGGACTGAGTATGTGTGATACACCCAAGCTTACCCAGTGGGTTTCTATGGCTGAGCAGGGGATTGAACTCTGGTCTCCAGAGTCATAGTCCAACACTGAAACCTCTACACCATGATGTCTCTACCCTAAGGCAAACTTATCACAGAGTTTTCTTGGCATATTTTTTTTTAAGAGGGGGTTCCCACTGCCTTCCTTTGAGACTGAGACTTGCACAAGGTCACCCAGTAGGTTTCCATGACTGAGTGGGATTTGAACTCTGGTATCCAGAGTCTTAGAACACACAAACAATTAAATACCACACTGCTTCTCAAACAGCAGGGCCCAGCTTATCTTTCAGTCATATTGCAGGCATTCCCACAATAAAGCCTCATTTTCTTTCTTCTAAATTGCCCTTTCTTGCTTAAGTAACAGCCCACATATCACATCTTAGGACCTACCATTGTAACTCCAAGGGAAGAAAGGGCAAAAGGGATTTGTCTTCAGGTCAGATTGGAAGTTTTGGGTCAACACTTTGAATGTCCCCAGGACTAGAGAAAAACTAAGCCAGCACTATAGTTAGCTTTGCTTTAACCCTTCCACTAAGAAGGAAACTTTTTTTTTTTTTTTAGGTGGTAGAGAAGAGGTAGAGGGAGCAGGAAATGCTGGACCCCTCTTGTGCCCCTCAGGCACAAGCTTAACACAGCTTGAAATGAGACCCGTACTCTGCCATGTTTGTTTTTTTTCCTCCTTGGACCAGGTAACTTTGCTTTCGTATGCATTATAGGCCTAAATCCATTCCTTAGTTCCATCTATAATAGACTCATTAAATCAGTGCTTAGTATGTCAACGCTTGCATCAGCTACATTAAATTCAATGACTCAGTTTTATTAGGGACAAGCAGGTGGATTTGTGGCATAGTAGAAAAATATCAAGAAGTAGGAATGTGTATAGAAACAGAGCTTTAAAGATGGAGTATAGCTTAGTATAAGTCTCAACATACCTTCTCTTCTGCTTCTAGCCCACCTAAGCTTCTTTTGCCTCATACTTCTTCTACATCTCTCAGAGGGCCAATTAAGATAGGCCCCTGAGGATTCATCAGCCAATGTTTGTTAGACAATCAGTTATGCTGGGTGCAATGAGCATTCCGAATCAACCTGCCTTTCTAATATTTTGTGAAGCATTCAGAGAAGTTGTTTCAATCTTTGGGAATTTAATTGTATATTCAGACATAAACTTAAGCCATTTCCGCACTAGGCTGTTATAGCACTATGATTCCACTTTCAACATCCTATGGAATCCTGGGGTTTGCAGTTTTGGGAGGGACAGGCCAACCCCTCCCTAAACTGCAAACCCGAGGATTCCATAGGGTGTTGAAAGTGGAATCATAGCACTATAACAGCCTAATGTGGAAATGGCCTTAGTGAAATGGTAGGAAGCAATGCTAAAAAGATAATTTCATCCAAATGATTATTTTCACCTCAAAGGTCACATAACAACAAATGCTTTCCTGAGAATCTCAAGAAGATGTATGAAATTATCCGGTAACAATTGTCCCACTCATACTTACTCAATATTGTTCACTCAGATTCTGGAGAGAAAAAAAAGCAGTGTCATCTAGATATATGGAACCTGTTTTTGTTTAGGCCATGAACTGGTGAAAGAACATGGCTTAGTATGTGATGTAAGATATCTCAGTAGCTTTTACGTGGCTGAATGGATTGAGTAAATGCATCTTACGCATGGGTTATCTTAACCATTTCTTCTCAGGAATCCCAATCATATCTTCATTTACTTTTATTGAAAGATGAATATGTGAAGTCCCTCTGAAGACATTGTTTGACATTTTTATTCACCCAAGGGTTACATTATATGGAAATGGAAAAAGAACAGTCTGACATGTTAATAGTGATTTATCACTGATGAGTTCCATTTTAAAAAGATACAATGTTCTAGCCAGAAACCATTCTTTTGATCATATCCAGTCCGGATTCTGCAGGTTACACAAATGAAACAGATAGAACTGCCAAGTTTAACATTTAAGGCTTGGAAAATCAGGTTGGGTTTTCTTTTACTATCCTTTCCAGCTTGGGGTGGAGCAGGATGAAGATATTTCCTCCCCCATAGCTTTCATAGGATACAAACCTAAACTGAGCAGGAGGCTGGAAATCTTACCTTTTTTGACTATGCAACTAACCTTCAAGATTTGGAGATTCTAGGAGCCAGAGGCCTAAGCAAAAGTAACATTTCTAAGCACTGGATACAGATGTGAGACATACATTTTCACAGTTAGTGATAAAAACACTAAAAAAATACACAGGATTCCCCTCCCCTTCAAGATATCATTGGAGATTCTGGGAGATATAGCCCAACAAAGTTATATTTGCAGGCTCTTCTTTGAGCATGGATGTGGAAGAGACACAACCAAACTCCACTTTCCTGAGTTTCACATCAGTCTAGAGTCTATCTGGCTACCTCAGAAAGAAAGATCCCACAAAAAGCTGCAAAATGCTAACAAGAAACATGAAGTGCTTTCAAATGACCACAAAACTAACAAGCCCTTTAATGTAACACATTAGTCCCAACCTTCTTGCAGAACACTGCCATAGACTGTGACAGCCAACCAAAGTCCACACATCCCCCCACCACTAGCATGCATGTGTGTATGCACCTTTACTCAAATGGGGAGAGGGGCTTACCCTTGGAACAATACATGTGGATAAGCAGTTCTTGGGGCAGACAGAGTCCACTCAGGAGTATAGCAAGGACAAGATGCTCTCTGGCTTACAAAATTCTACTTCCCACATACTAGCCCCATCCCCACCCCCAGAACCCACTACCTTGTATCATGGACCCCATACTTAGCTATGTACAATGAGCAAGCAATCATGCTTGCACTGTAGGCATTGCACACAGATATGCAAAGGAGACAAGGATAGAAGTATATAGCATGCATTATCTAAAGATGTGGGCAATTTCGAGGTCCACCCATGATGCCAGTGCCTCCTTGGAACAATACGGAATTATTACCTCAAAGGGAAGCCTGGGGGGGGGTAACCTCATAGGATCATTCTAAATGTGTATAGCAGTACTAATGCAGGGATACCAGTTGGAGATTAAAATTATGCTTTCTTTTATTGGGGGAATATCACAATCATGCACAAGATCCAAGCAGTCTTACAACCACACAAAGCTAACTGAAGGAAATGAGGGAAAAATCAGATACTGGGATGTTAGGGCAAAGTGAGTGATATTTACCTATCTTGCAGAGAAGAGACAAAGCAATGTGGTTCAGACTAAAAGTCTAAGGGTAGTACAACAATGAAAATCGGAGCAGCAGAATGACAGCCTGTGTCCAGAGGGCTATGAGTTGCCTAGCTCAAAGCCAGGGTTTAAATACTCTGTTTCTGCCCTGAGGGGGAAGGTGTTAGTGGCTCTCTGGCAGAGCAAACAATGGGGTCTGGAATGGGTTAATGACTGACAAAGCTGACTAAGCACTGATGGGAATTAAGATAGCTCCCTAATGTCTGCACAGGTGAGGAAACAAAGGAGAATTTTGACAAGAAGAGAAAATGGGTTGAAGTCAATCAGTTGCTCTGTTGAGGTTGTTTTGGGTGCTATTGTTTTTGGAAGATGAATCATTGAAAGGAACTTGCTGAAGGGATCTCACAAGCTCATTAACACTAGAACTTCCCAACTGATCCCCTGACCATGACCTGGCCATGCCCTGAGGTCTCATCTGACCTTCTTTCCCAAGTGTTCAGCTAATACTCTGCCAGCTAATACTCTGACTTTTCAGCCACAACAGTATAGAATTTATATTTCATGCCAATTAAATATATCATGGAGTGTGGGTGTACTGCAAGGTAACACATGCCCTACAAAGCTTTCCAAAGCTGATGGTCATTCTAATTCTATCAGGGCATGGGACACTTGCCTAAGAAACAGGCACACAAATCTGGGAGAAAATGTGTTCAGATCCCCATTCCTACTACAATAATAGCACCCAAGAGAAATATAGCAGGCACCTTGCAAAGTGCTGCATACCTTGAGCCCTGGGAGAGGCAAATGAACACAAGGAATGGACATTTGACATCCCCCAGAGGGAATATCAGAAGAATGAAGTAGTAGTCCAAGCAGAAATTGTCAACGCAAAAGGAAGGGCAAAGGCGGCACTGAAAGTGCAATAGTGCTAAGGGACTATAGTTGCCCTACCCTGAAAGCAACTGTGGGATGTGGGTGGGGGAGAAGCAGACATAAAGAGAGCAGAGGGTGTTGCAAGAAACAAAATATGCCTGGCAAAAGGGCATAGGAAGATGGTAAAGAACAGCTAACCGAATGCTTCCTGTGATGTGCCAAAATGTGTACAGGTACAAGAAACCTCCTTTCAGTTCTCATTACTTCTGGTAATTTTTCAGGAGGAACAGACTGTACAGCTTGCATACCATGGCCACAGTACCACACACTGGAGGCCTCAGAAGGTTATCTCTGACCAGTAGATACCATGTCCCTCCTACATATTTTAGAATTCATTAAGGAATGCATCTCTAATACACATGTTCTGGATGCTTTTTGCTCTTCTAATCTCACTTGAGAGGAAACGGAAACTTCTTAAATGTTTATATAACCCACAAATATTTAGCGGCTGTAAAAAAAAAAAAAAAAATGAGGGCCTGTGTCTTCCCAAGTCTGTAAAATTGTAGCTGTGTTGACCGTGAATGGGTTGGATTAAGATCAGAAAACCAACAGTAGTCAAAACTTAAAAACTTAAAAAGATGGCAGACATTACATGTTTCTGGAAATGCAAATTTCAGTTTTCCATTCCAGATGACAAATTGTACAATTTTTGTCACTGTTTTTCACAGAAGATACTAGCAAGTGTTATCTGACTGAAACAGAAAACCCCTGGTTTAAATTCTGGACTCAGGAATCTCCACAAATAATCAAGATCCTAAAGCCTCTGCTATTAAAGTAATCTTAACATTTCAAGAACTGAACCTGTCCTTTTGGAGATTTCTTGCCCAGGATGCCTCTATGGCCTTCATCATTTTCAAACTGTCCTACCCCAAATCCTTGTTGGTATACAGTCCTTCAGCTACTATTCATGGTAGCTATATATTACCTCCAATATTAGCGGCAGTAGGTCTCAGAGTACCAGTTGCTGTGAACATGGGTGCAGAGATATAACAGCACCCACATTTTGCTTGTGGACCAGCAGCTGTCCATTTGACCACTGTGGGCATAGAAACCTGGACCAGATAGGGATAGCAAGTCTTACCCACCAAGTCAAATATACTCCACCTGCTGTGGCTTGGAGTTCATTTAATTTCATGCAGCTAAAGATGGGAGGGGGGAGAGAATCATGCTATGAATGTGGAGAAATTAACATTAACTGAACTTTTATAGAAATGTATCTGAAATGTTCTGTGAGCCTATTAATGAAAAAGCATGTAGAACCAGCATAATGTCATGTTTCAGTGTCGGACTGAGGCTCTCTCCACTTTACCATTTTCCGTCATTGTCCTGTGATGATCCCAGTAGTGCCACTGCCAGGATGGGAGCATGAGCTGAAAGCTCCCCTTCGCACCCAGCCAGCTGCCTGGAGAAGGGTAGTGTGACATGCGCCTTCCTTCCACAGTGCAGCCAGCCACTTCCCATGCTACACTGGGGAAGGAAGCACCTAAATTGCGCTTCTGCACAGCCACTGACAATGGGAGCATCATGTAATCAGGGGCCATTACTGAATTTTTCCAGTAATGGAAAATTCCATGATTGTGATAGCTGGAATGCATGGGCAGTGGGACCACGATGATGTGGTGTGAAAGCACGAATTGTGGACCAGCAGCAACACATCACCATTCCAGAACAGCACCATTGTGTGGACATGGCCTAAGACTCTGGGAGACCAGAGATCAAATCCCCACTCAGCCATGGAAATCCACTGGGTGACCTTGGGCAAGTCATAGTCTCCCAGCCTCAAAGGCAATGGTAACCCCTCTCAGAGTTAACTTTGCAAAAAAAAAAAACCAAAAAAAAAAAAAAACCTGTAGTGTTATGGTCACCATAAGTTGAAAAATGACTTGAAGGCACACAACAATCTTTCTATTTCTCATCGTTGGACAAAACATGAGAGAGTTGAAGTTTTTCTTTTTCTTTTTTAAAAATTATACATGAGACAATCCATACCACAAATGCATATTTAAAAAAATGGACATGTACACTTCAGCCACTGGGGAAAAATGCAATATAAATGTGTATGTTAAATAAATTATTTGGAGATGTGCACAAGCAAATAGCTATGAATCTTTATGCAGAAAGGAAAAAAGGGTCATGAAACCCAATTTGGAAATTAATTGAGGATCCGTCATTTGCAGACATGTTGCTGAGGGGATGGACATGGACAAAGTGGCTGTGCCCCTGATGGTGGTTACTAATGCAACTTCCTCACTGGCATAACTCTAATCCCATGGGACCACATTTTGCCCTTAGGCCAGATCCACTGCTGGGGTATTAAGTAATTTTGTCAACCCCAAGTGAGCGTTTCCTTAAGAAATCAAGTAGTGAAGTCCAGCTCAAGGGCCTGTGTATTTGCCTCAGATCAGATGGTGTTACTGCTGGTGCTGGTCGAGAAACCCAGCAGTTCCCATGAAAGTGGGACTCACTCCTTATAGTATCCCAGCAGATGGCCTGAGTGGAGTTCTAGTTGGCCTCATGCATCACTTCCAGGTAACCAATGAAGTTGTGGCCTTTCCTTCTCCCAATAGAATGTGTGTATCCTGTAGGTCTCTCCACTCCATTTTTCCTTATGTACCTGCCATCACTGAGAGCCAAGAAATGCAGTGAAATTGAAACTGACTAGTTTTCTTATTAGTAAATGGCTAATGATTGGGAAAACAGGTTGTTGTCAGTTCCCACCAGGTACTAACATTCATTTTGTTGAAAGAAAAGCAATAAAGAATAAAATATGTGTTTTAGTTTCCCTAGCTTGTGCTCTAGCTTGCCTCTTTTCATTTGCTTCGTTGATGCACAAAGGTGAGATAGATCCTATCCATGGGGTACATTTATGGCAGGAGGATAAGACAACCATTCAAAGACCAAATGTCAACTTGAACTTGCAGTCCTCTTTTCTCTGTAGCTATTTGTTGTATTTCTGGGGTCCCTTGGGGGACACCTCAATGTACTCCACGCGATGGGAAATGGAAACTAGCCAGAGCACAAGAAATAGCAATGTGAGAGGCAGGGTAACCTAATGTGGTCTTTTACCCAGTTTTTACGGGGTCAGGCCAAGCCAAAAACCAAACAAAAATGTCCAATAAATGATTTTATTGAAGGAAAGTCTCACGCAGCAACACAATCACTCACACACGCACCCAAGAGCTATTAAGAAGCAAAAGAGAGGAAACTGCATAGGAGAATATTGAAGGGGTGTAGCTTGGGTGATTCTGCACATTTGTCCTGAAGTCCTTGGTCGGGGGAAAAAGTAGAGAAGTGGGGCTCAGCACGGAGAGGGACATTTCTCAATGGATGGAGAAACGGAGAAATGGTCTGCTGGGATGACTGAGAGTGATCCAAAGAACCACTCAAAAACTGGGACTATTTGTAGGGGGAAAAGTACCTGGAGGACTAATCCTTTCCCAGGGAGAACAATGGGTGTTGCAGTGGGCATGAAGCTCCACCATCGTAATTTCCTTCATGTGATGGGTTTGCAAGGTGTTGCCAAAGTCTCAGGATCTTCGGCTGTGTTAGTTTGTGGTGTGACTTCATGTAAATGGTCCTCACCTGATGGAATATTTGCTCAACTTGGGGCAGACACACTAATCCCCTCAAGTCGGCTCCCTGGGGCTGTGGACCCTTTGTTTATTGTGGGTTTACACATCTTGAGGTGTCCTGGGGCTATGTGACGGGATTTTACTGGCCTGACCTGGTTTTCGGTATTTTGACCGTGCCTGCCTACATGCCCATCCAGGTGACCTCTCAGGCACATGGAATCATATTTAATATCAAATTGTAGACCCCAGGATAGGGTTTACCAATAAGATAACATTGTCCTCTACTCACTCACATGCAAATGTACCTGACAATGCAACCTTCCTTTTATCATCTAACTGCAAAGTGCGTTACTGCCACTTGGCTTTGTGAATCAGGATGGATGTGGGATAACTGCCAGAAATCTTTTGCACAATGTTCAGGAAAGTATCTGGTGCTCTCAACAACAGCAGGAAATGGTACTCCATCTTGAGGGAGACCAAAACAACCTGGGGCAGCCAGGAAGAAAAAAAAGGCACTTGGTTGTTGCCAATTTTAAATAAATAAGCAAACAAGCAAACAAAAAAGCAAGCAAGGTTAAAGAAAGCTCATAATAAGGGTAGCACAGACAAAGTTGCTGCTTCCTACTCATAAACACAAAGGATAGGGTAACAGGGCTGGGATAGGGGTAGTAATAGCTGTGGGATAACCTTGAAAAAGAGGGAGGGGAGCTGGGTAAGGGAACAAACAGCCATGCAAAGCTGTTTTCAGAATGATTCATGGCTGCCATTGTGTGGTTGAATGCTCTTCCTACTAAATGAAGCTTTATTGTTAGTCCGAGAAAAACAAAAAAACCCACACCTCAACATGAACAAAGAGTTCTGCTCTCAGGGAAATACAAGCCAATCCACAGCATGAGGGCAACACCTGCTGTATTTTCAAAAGAAAATAAACTACTGAATGGGGTAAAGTGCATCTATGTGTCTAGGAATAACCAGATGGCGTCAGAAGAAACTGATAGAATTTGCCAGTTTGAATTATATGAAAAGCATCCATAGGCAGCAGAAGAATTATTATTTTGGAGTTAGTTCATTTTGTTTTGGAAAAATAGAACTCAAAAGTCTGAAAGCGTACAAGAATAAAGGACACATTTCACTCAGTATAACATCTAGAGACCCACTGTGGGAGGAATTTATTTTTTTCCCATTGCATTCAGTGGGACTTAACATGGGATGAGTTGTGCCATTAGTCATTCATAACAGCATTTATTACACAAACAGAGGTTATAACTGTAGAGGAAATGTCAGTGACCTGTGAATCCCATCTTGCACTTTTGGTCAAAAGTGAGATTTCAGATCTGATCTCTTTTGAAGAAAAGTGTTTTATAAATACCCAAATAAATAAATAAATGTGTCCTATATCTAGGTAGGAAGACTTCAGGCTTGCAAGACTTACTCTGTGTGAATGTGTTTTCTGTCAGTATAATCTCAAGAACGAGTCATCAGAGCCCAGTGTAGGGAACACATACATTAAAATAAAGAACTAATTCAGAACTGAGCAATGCTCACAAGTTTCACATGGTTCTGGTTACCTCACATTCTCTACTGTTAAATAGTGTAATTTTGAGCAGGGGCAAAATATGTTGTTGCTGTTATTGTCAGTGATGTAGATTTGAGTTGATTGACTTGGACTCAAGTCAGACTTAAGTTACTTCAGTGACTCTACTTGGACTTGACTCGGCAAAAATTACACGCTAACTCAACTCGACTTGAGACTTGCATATTTTTAGTGACTGACTTGCTGCACCTGGTTCAGTAACATAACACATTCATCCAGAATCCCTCCAACTTACTGGCCACATGATGATCTGTCTCAAGCCCAAAGCATGGACACATTTCTCAGAGGGAACAGCCAATGAGTCAGGCAGTGGGCTTGAGGTGGGTATGGGGTCAGCTCAGCAGCCTGTCCCCACTAAATATAAGGAGAGCTTTCTAAAACTTTTCCTAAGAGCAGAAGTCAAGACTCATGCCCAGAGGCAGGGTGCGTCTCTCAGAGGGGAGCAGAAAATGTGTTAGGCAATGGGCTTGAGGAGGAAGGATCTTTCCTTCCAAAGCTCTTAAAGCTTCAGTAATGGGAAATAAGAAAGATCCTATTCCCCACTTCTGAAAAAGCCTCCAGCTTTGCAAAAGGGAACTAAGAAGGATCCTCTTTCCCACTTCCAAGGCTGAAGATGGCAAAATCACAAAGGTAGAGGGCTGACTCTACTTAAATTGTTAAGAGTGACTTCATTCGACTCTGTCCAGAAATTCTGGAATACAGGTTGGGGTATAAAGTCTTGAGACTTGACTTGAAAATATCTTGCAGGAACTTGAGACTTGACTTGACTTGAGACTTGGAGTAAAAGACTTAAATGAGTACCCAGCTTGTTGGGGGCATGTATAGAAATGTTTCAAAATACATGCTATTTGTAAGTTGTTCGCTGCCTCGATCCATATGGAGAGGCGGGATATAAATAAATAAATAAATAAATAAATAAATAAATAAATAATAAAAATAAATAAATAAATACAACAGTGGTTATTGTTAAATAATTAAGAGTCAGAAACTAGTAGACTAGTAGAAGTCACTCAGAGATCTAGACATAGTTCCCACCACAATGTACATGATGGGCCCAATCTAGTTTGTTTCCATCTGAACCAGTTTTCTACTAGATCCATGTATACACAGCATACTTTCTCTGTAGCTAAGCAGCTCTGGACTGGTACTTAGCCATATGGTCATGAGGAAATGTGATGAAAATGTTGCTCGGAACTCCTCAAAGTAAGGGATACACATGAAATCAATAAGCGAATCAAGGAACTGACTTTGGTAAGCTGTATTATTTTATTTTAGTTTTTTTTTAAAAAAAGTTGCAGTAGTTTGATATCTGCTGGAGATTCAGCCTTTTCCTCAGAAGACAGGAAGAAGCTGATTTTATGCTATTTACATACATTAGGGCTGTCAACATATATTGACAGGAATAAAAGAAAAGAAAATAATGTAGATGTTTCTCTCCTAGGCAAACAACCAATCTCCACCCTTTAACACCCTTCCAGACATTTGATCTCATGAAATACTGGCCGTTTCTTGTGGGCTTTGTTGCTCATTTGTGTTCTAAGAAAGTAAAAATAGCCCTGTTGGTTCAGACCAAAAGTGTGTCTAGTCCAGCATTCTGCTGTCACAGCCTGAATGGGAAAGCCCACAAGTAGGGCATAAGTGCAACTGTAACCTTTCATTCATGCATGCAGTATTCATAAGTATGCTGTTTCTGATAGTGGAGGTAACATTTAGCCATTGTGATTAGCATCCATTTTGACAGGCTTTCCTCAGTCAGTTTGCCTGTTCCCATCACTGCATTTTTATTGCAACCAGTTCCAGAGTTTAACTGTGAGGTGTGTAAACAAGCACTTCATTTTATCAGAATTAAATATCTTACCATTATTCATTCAACTACAGTAGATGACCCTGGTTTCTAGTTTCATGGAAGAAATAATAAAATCTATACCATGCATAATTTCATACACCTGTATTCTGCCTTCCCTTGGACAACCTTTTGGAAACTAAACAGCCCTAGGTATTGTAATTTTTCAACAGAGGGAAGTTGCTCTGGGCCCCTGATTATTTTAATTGCCATCATCTGTATGGTTTTCAGATCGATATATTATTTTTGACCTGCTATGATCAGAACTGTATTCCAAGTGTGATCACTGGGGTCCTTTCATACCACACAATTATAGTGCTATGATTACTTTAACTGTAACTGCCATCCTGTAGAATCCAGGGGCTTGTAGTTTGGTGGGGTACTACTGCTGAGAATTCTAAGTACTGTCCCTAAACTGCAAATCCCAGGATTCCATAGGATGCAGCCATGGCAGTTAAAATGAAATCATAGTAGTGTGAGCAGTGTGACAAGACCCTAGATTCTGTGAAACAGTCAGCCTCTTTAACAGCTTCTAGTTTGTTTGATACCACAGCCCCAGGTTTCCATGATGCCTGCTCTATCTATGCTTCCACTAAAAACCAAGGATTCAACTTCTATTTTAATTTTGGTAGTTCTGACACTAACACAGAACATACCTATACACATTGTCTCTCTCCAAATGTCTCTGGCGCATACATTTTTCTGGTTTGGCCTTTTGGCCGCTATCATTTTTTACTATATACTCATGGCTTATTTCTACCCCATTCACATATGGACTATTGCATTGTTACATTCCTCCTAAGGAATGATTCAACCAGACCAGATGTTCCACAGGCTCTTTTCAGCTTTCCCTGTGAGTTTAATTTAAAAGTTGCACTGCTACCTTTCTTATGTTAAATCCCAGCAGCTTGATTCCATTCTGGTTCCAGTAGGGCCCATCTGTTTTGTGCAGGCTCAGCCAGTCCAAAATGTATGCCAGTGCCTTATAATCTTCTGCATTCTTCTCTGCACCACCTTGTCATCTAGACATTGAGATTCTTCAGCTCCACTTGCCTAGCTGACCCTCCATGTGGAATAAGTTGCATTTTACAGAAAACTGCCATGAAAGTGCTGGTTTTTCATATCTTACTAATTTGACTTCTAGGACCTCACAACTGTTACCCTGATTTCTGGGCTCCCTTGGGGGACACCTCAATGTGCTCCATGTGATGGGGAATGGAAACTAGCCAGAGCATGAGCAATAGCAATGTGAGAGGCAGGGTAACTTAGCGGGGTCTTTTTACCTAGTTTTTACGGGGTCAGGCCAAGCCAAAAACCAAATGAAGATGTCCAATAAAATGATTTTATTGAATGAAAGTCTCACGCACCAATGCAATCACTCACACACTCACTCAAGACCTGTTAAGAATCAAAAGAGAGGAAACTGGATTGGGGGAATATTGAAGGGATTGTAGCTGGGGCAATACTGCACCTTTTCCTGAAGTCCTTGGTCAGGGAAAGACAGTGAAGAAGTAGAGCTCAGCACGGAGGGGGCTGAGAGGATTACTCAACTGACAGAGAAACAGTCTACTGGGATGACTGGGAGTGATCCAAAGAACCACTCAAAAGCTGGGACTATTTGTAGGGGGGAAAGTACCTGGAGGGCTAATCCTTTCCCGGGGAGAACAATGAGTGCTGCAACAAGAAAGAAGCTCCACAATGGTAATTTCCTTCGGATGATGAGATTACAAGGTGTTGCCAAAGTCTCAGAATCTTCAGCTGCATTGGGTTGTGGTGGGACTTTATGTAAATAGTCCCTGCCTGATAGGATTTTATTGCTATCGGTGCTCAACTTGGGGCAAACACGCTAATCCCCTCAAGTTGGCTTCTCAGGGGCTGAGGACCCTTTGTCTACTATGGGTTTGCACAGCTTCAGGTCTCCTGGGGCTACATGACGGGGGATTTTACTGGCCTGACCTGGTTTTCGATCGTCCAACCATTGCTGGCTATGTGCTCATTCGGGGGACCTCTCAGGCACATGGAATCATATTTTAATATCAAAATTGTAGACCTTGGGACAGTTTTCTACTGGGGTAACACAACCATCTTTGACCACATGGTTCTACAACACAACTGCTGACCTGTACTATCTACAGGTCTATCTAGACAATGTATAACACATGCAATCTTTACAGTAAAGAGAAATTCATGCAAGCAAACCAATCAATCAGTTTAACCTTGGATATGATACCATGCAACAGCCAAGAATAGAAATAGGAAATCTGTGAATTTCCAGATGTTGCGGCCTCTGCTCAAATTAGCCTCAGTCAGCCAACTAGTTATCAAGAAAGAGGCTGGTTGTAGTTCAACGGCACCCTGGGGACTGTAGGTTCCCCACCTTAGGTAAAAAGAATTAGTCAACAGAAAGTTCAGAATTTCTTCTGTATCATAATAGCATTTTTCCTCCTCCACTTACTGTTATGAATTGACCAATCAACAGCATTTTACCAGAAGACAAAGTCCACTTCCACACTACACTATTATAGTGTTATTATTCCATTTTCAACATCCTATGGAATCCTGGACTTTGCAGTTTAGGGAGGAGCATTTAGAATTCTCAGCCAGAGAGCTTTGTGGCCTCAGCAAGCTACAAACCCCAGAATTACACAGGATGCTGAGAGTGGAATAATAGCACTATAACAGTGTAGTGTGGAAATGGTAAAGTGTATTTTTTCTTGGCTGTTGGTGGTACTGGAAAGATGTGGCAATAGAGATTCTGGAAGTGTCCTTACAAGGTTGTTGTTTTTTTTTCAGCTTGCATATGGAACTCCTTGTTGTGAGAAGTGCTGTTTGGGATACAAGAATTGTGGCTGTGTTGCTTTCATTTCTGCGCACTCGTGTATGAAGATATAATACATTTGCAAACAAAACTCACATAATGAAGGCTAATGATGGATCATAGCTAGTGATATTGTGACACACACAAGTGGGAAAACATGCGCTAAATATATGATGTTCTCAAACATGATGTAGTTCAGTGATACAAACACACTAAACTCAGGCCATGTTCCAGAAAGCTAGGAATACAGAAGAATTTTCATCCAAATATATACACCAGAATTTGTGAGTCAACTGCCAGATGTCAAATCATGTTGAGGTCAGTTCATCCATCATCACTTACCCTAAGACAAGACAAGATTTTTCATTAAAGATTGTTAATTGCTAATTAATTTATTCAAAATAAAGCATGATAACTTCATTTTAAGATGTGAACAGCAGTAGTTGGATCAAATGCCTTGTCAGTGATGTTGGTTAATTTAGAGCATTTGGTACATGCCAGATTAACATGACTGTCTGCAGCAGATTCTTTTATTCTGCCTCTACTCCCACACTTCATATGTTTTTTCTTAATTATGAGATCATGATTCATCCAAATGCTAGTAGGTACCACTTTGCTTGGGAAGGCTTACCCTCAAGTCATTGTGCCAAGAACTGCACCATTAATGAGCAAGAAAGAACCTATTCTAAAATTGAGGTCGTCTCCTAAGTAGAAACACTGTTTCATGTTTTTTCCCCCTGAAAATCACATATCTTCAGCACTAGCCTGGAAGAGATATGAGTTTGCTGGAGAAAGTTCATATATATTCCAGGACCTTGGGGAGAATATTTCTTAGCCTACTGAAAAATGCATAACCTTTGCAGTGGATAAGCTTTGTACTTTCAAGTGCCACATCCCCTCAGAGGTTATTTCATAGGACTCATATTTGCTAGTGGAAAAGATACTTTTTTGATTGACACTTTCCAGAATGGGAAATTCTGGGAGGTATAGTTTTTTTTAAAAAAAGGAGCTTTTCTATAGTCAAGTGAGAAGCCACATATATGTGAGCAAATCTTTTCCCTCTTCTCTTTCTAGTTCTACTTCTCTTTCATTTTCTTGTCCTGCCATCATCTTCCATGCTGTTATGGAGGCTTCTGGGACAGGGACCAATCACATTTGGATAGGAATGGAAGGAATATGCAAAGATATTTGTGAAACATGCACAAGTGCGAAAGTACCCAAGGCTCGCCCAAGGCCTGCCCAGCTTGACGCCTCTTTGTGTTCAGGTCTGAACAGCCAGGGAGATCTCTGGATCAAGCCAGGGCTAGGACAAACAGGTCTGCTTCATTTCTTCCTTCCTGAGAATGCAGCACCTTCATCACTCTTGTCTCCCCACCACCACTGCCTTGGCTTCCTCCTTCCAAGGTCATCTCCTTTTACTACTTTCCTTAAATCTGCCACTCTCCAGATATAAGGACAAGCAGTGATTTCACTCTCCAATGACTGTGGTACATTGGAACTATGGTAAAATGGCACTATTGGTAGCATCTATACTCCAGGATGTAGAATAAGACTCTGTGAGACTATTTTAAGGAAAATAGAAAGTCAAACATTTATTGCAACACTGTTACTTAAATTTGTTTGTAACTAAATATTTATGAACCAGCACACCCTTCTTCTCTCTCTCTCTCTCTACTTAATTCATTGACTGTCTCTTGTACATCCTATTTCTCAGTTCTCTCCAACACAGAGCTCTCCAGCTGTCTCTTCACCTCTCACCCAAAACCTCCAAAACCCAACTCAACAGTCAGTTAAATTCTGTTGTTCCTCCTCTCCACCAGTCCCTCCCCTGGGCTATCCAAGGTTTCATCTCAAAAACCAATCAGCTTAAACACTCTCAGTTGCTAAGGACGCTCTGTTGTCAAGCCCACCCCATCAGGTTCGTCATAATATTCAACAAAGTATTTCTTAAATTTCAGGAAAACCTGTGAAAAAGAATCCTGGCCTTATCAGAATATTTGCAATTCAGGACTAATTCTGCACAAAACTTGCATGTGATATTTTTATGGAGAAAATTGGATTTTCTGCACAGCAAACAACCAAGGAAATACATTTTCTGCATAAAAAATCCTATTTCCTGTGTAGGAAATGTTGGTTTCTGTTTAAAACACCATAATTTTATGCCCCATAAGTCACCAATTACCATATTTTCTGAATGAAAAATTATAGTCATGGAAATGCTGTTTTCGGTGCAAAAATACTACATGCAGATTTTCCCTAGAGTAAGTCACCAGCTGCACCATTTTCAGCACATAAAATAATGACTAGAATTCAAGATCACAGTTACAAATGGTAATCCAGAATTACACATCCAGAACTTGATCCATTTTCATGATCTGTATATATTCAATAGTGTAGAAAATATGTAGGAATTCACTTATTCAATAGTATAGTGTAAATAATGTGTAGGAATCATAAAAGTTCCCCCAATCCTGCCTTACCAGACATCAGCCTCTACAAGGTATGAGGGTCTGTTCACCTGTTGCTCTGGGTCCTACATATTGATGTTTTCATCATCTTCCCAGAAGTGGTCTACAGTGTGAGAAAGAATTGTGACTGAAAGGCCCTTTCTACACAAAGTGAAAGAAGCAGTTCATACTGGTTCTTACTGTATTCAAATAACGTGCTTTTCCCTGATTGTTTTCCACACAGCCCCTCATTTTGATTCATTTTCCTGCAGAGGAGTGCAAGTTCATGCATCCACACTACCTTGTCGCTGGCCACTCCCCCGACTCCCCTCACTCCACCCCAGCGGCTATGATTGGCTTATTTCTTTTGTCCTTTGAGTTGGTAAGTTTGTACGTACCTACATAGGTACCTACTATCCTATTTGCCAGCATGTAAGAGGCACTTTTTCCCAAAAATAATGCCTCCTGAAAATGGGATGTGAATACAGTAACTCCCCCTACCCACTCTCCATGCCAGATTGCCACCCGCATACACCTCTCCACACACGCTTGCCAGCCCCACACACCTCTCTGCACATGTTCGCCACCCGCACGCATCTTTCTGCACCCGATCACCACCCGCATGCCACACAATTGGCTGGGAAAGATGCGTGGAGGTGGCAATCAGGTGCGGAGAGGTGCGAGCAGGTGGCGAGCACGCATGGAGAAGTGCATGGGGCTGGTGAATGGGTGCAGAAGGGGGTGGCTAGCCAGTGTGGAGAATGGAATAGGGGACAGGGGTACTAAAAAATATGGTGCATCTTATGCCAGTGTGTCTAATACCAGCGAATACTGTACATACTACTTCCCGTTCCCACAGCCCACCCACCACTGCCCACCAACGTGCATTGGTGCAAATGTACGTTTCCGCATCACTGCAAAAATCCGAATTTGCTTCGATGTCAGAATGTGATTAGGATTTTTTCCAGTTTTCAAGTAGTGCACTTTCCTACCACATGGCAGTGCGTTATCATGGAATTCTGTGCAGAATGACAGAAAATAAAGCCAAGCTAATTCACTCCCACGTGCAGAACAGTTCAGTGCTACAATGCAGTAACCCGTGGTAATAACCCCGTATGGAAAGGGCCCAAGATCCTGCTTCTGATTGTCACATTGGAGATGATCACTATTTTCTACTGATGCTGTTGATTGAACAATGCACTAATCACAGTTTATGAACCATAAGTTTTATCAGTATAAACACTTAGAAACCTAATTGGCAGCATGAATTCCGGTACAGTTTGTCTCAGATCTGTTTGTTTCAGTTTAAAAGAAATTGCTGTGTTACATAGACAAATCAGAGTATCATATGAGCCTGAAATCTTAGGATATGTGAGAACTATGAGGATTAAGTCCACTTAATAAGTATATCCAGCCACTGGACATGTAAATCTAGATGTCCTTTGGATCAGAAGTGGACAGCTTCCTAGAGTTGAGGGAAACACATTTCTTCCTGTTCCTCCAGAACTCTTCAAGGAGTACACTGTTCTTCTGTGGCTAACAACCTGAGACTGCCAGTTTTTATTGCTATTGCAAAAATCTCAGGGATTCTTCTGTGGGGTGAGCACATGCCTGGGTCAATATCCAGCACAATCCAGAAGACCTTCCCTGAAGCACAATTGAAGTCTCAGCCCTTGTGAACCCTGAAAATCTTAAAGGCCTAACCTGGATGCTGAGAAAAAAAAATTGGAGCAATTAGTCATCACTGGAAAGCCATAGAGAAGGGAAGGAAATAAACATGTTACTAAAACCAAAGCCTTTTTTGCACCTTACCTTGGTCGCGGCAGTGGGGCGTTCACTCGTGCAAGCAGCCCACAACAGCCCTTCTGCTTCCCACATCGGCTTCCTGGTAGCGCAACCGTCGCGCTAGCGCCCCACCCCTTCCTTCCGCAGCTCAGTCTGGGAGCTGTAGGTTGTGCTGGGGGAAGGAAGCACGACTGGCCCGGTTAGCCGAAGCACCACACGCAGGTAAATGCATGAGGGCACTGTAAACATTGCACGAGTGCGCAGTATTTTTGGCTTACAGCCGAAAATAAAAAAATGTGCGTGCGCCCTGCTTTAGCCTCCTGAGTGTCGCGTGAGTGGGAGTGCGTCATACGGAGCAACGCTCCCATTCACACAGTGCTCAAGGGGTTCTCGCGCAAAAAAAAATGCATACAAAAAGGGCCCAAGATGTGGGATTTAGGTTCTTGATTCCCAACATAATTATTGGGGGGGGGTAGTTTGTAATGGTGGCAGATATTCTGACTGTGTTGATGAGTACAGTGAGTTTGGCACAGATGTCCAGAGAACATATAGAGCATGAGGCTTGTGTAGAAACTCATGGTTTGGAATTATAGCAAAAGAACATTTCAGCTGGAATGGCTGGGGTGGGGGGCAGTTTCTAATGGAATAGAAAGTCTTAATTTATCAGGAAGAATCCTGTGACAAAGTCTTGGATTGGGTGGAGAAATCTGGCCATTCTCCAGAGCAAATGTAGGTCTTCTGACCCTTAATCCTTGTTTTGATCTGCACATGCTTGCCCTTTCCAGTTTGGAACTGATTCACCCCATTGCTTTTTCTTTTGCTGTAGCCACCACACTATTTTTGTCCATGCTTGGTATTTCCCTAAACCCTTGGCCAAACTCCAAGTTGGAATTACTTGCAAAATAAAATTGATCACCAAATGGGTGAGACTGAAAAGTATTTTCTTTCCAGCATGTGCTTGACTTTGAGAATTCAAGGAGTTAACGAGTGGTGGAAATTTGCCACCTTTGATAAAACGTCAGCAAAATTTCCACAACTAGGACTGCTGGTCCCCCCCCTCCAAAATATCTGAGTTCGAAATAGAGGAGGTGGCAGAGTGGGGAGGAGAAAGGAACATGTACGTCCTGAAGTTCGCTTGTCCCCAACAGGTGAACTCTAAAAAAAAATTAGTGGGAGGAAAAAATTGGGACATATGAAGAGCAGCTGCAGGCCTGCTGGAGGAAGTAACTGGGTGTGATTTCCATTGACATCTGTTTTGTTTGCTCAACAGTTTTTTGTAAGAGGTGCAACTTATATTTTAAGAATTGATTTATTATTATCTCTCTGATTTTAGACAGTGCAGCAACAGCTTCTTTTACTGCTTCCCAAATCCCCCTCCCCACTCCAATCCCATACACTGGCATACTTCTATAAACAACATCATCAACAACAACAACAACCCTGGAAGATTAATATAGATGAGAGGATTAGCATAGAAGAGCTAAGAGAATTTTGGAAGATCTATTAATCTTCTGTACCAGCAACAATGGTATATAAAGTTCTGTTCTGTTCTTTCTCTCCCCTGCTCTCTTAACTTCTCTTTCTATATGATACGCTTTGAATAGTGCTGCACTTACTGGCACTCAGAAGTCAGCCCCACTTCATGGGGTTGTACATGGATAAGTGGTGTACAGGACTGCAACATAACTTGTCCAGGAAAGAATTCTTGAAGTGATGGTAGAAAGATCCCTGAAAATGCCCACTCTGCATTATTTAGGCAGGCTAGGAAAGGTAAAATCAACATCAAGTAGGACAGGGAATGAAATTGAAACAACAGATCAATAACACCATTGTTTTGGTTCATGAAGACTGTTCAAATGAAACCCTGTGGTTCATACACCCTATGCTGACTGTGCCCACTAGCTTCTCCCCCTTTTGCTAGCCCCAGATGTTTGGTATGGCGTCTGAAAAGATGTAGAAGAACTGCACAAGTGTTGACTCAAAAAAGCCAGATGTGAAGAGCTTTCTGATGGGGAGAATGTACCTGCAGAATAGCTGTCCTTTCCACAAGTTCATCTTTCAGACATTGTGCCACCCCAACCAATATTGTGAGCATATCTGCAAGGAACACAGACTGTGTGGATGTTTCTTGAGTTGTTGCGGGGGACAGGGGAGTTAATTTATAATTGTTTTAAAGCTGGCCTTTATTGCAGCTGTGAAATCTCTGGACGTAGGGGTAGAAAATATTTTAAGAAAATATTTAATAAAATAAAGCAAATGAAATTACAGACAAGATGCTTTGCCCTTTAGAAATGTAACATTTAGAAAACTCTGGGAACAATGGAAGAATGACAAATAGAACCGAGTCAAATGTCTCCTGGGCCTCCAGTACCTTTGCTGCTGAATTTGCTGTGGCAAGAGTAGGTTTGCAGGGGTCACACAGATTGTTATTAAAGAGAATCAGGAGCTGAGTGTGTGTAGCCGGGAGAAGAGAAAGTCACAAGGTAACATGATAGCCGTGTTTAAATATGTGAAGGAGTGTCATATGGAGGATGGAGCTAGCTGTTTTCTGCTATTCTAGAGACTAGGACACAGAGCAATGGCTTCAAACTACAGGAAAAGAGACTCCACCTAAACATTAGGAAGACCTTCCTGATGGTAAGAGCAATCTGCCAATGGAATACACTGCCTTGAAGTGTGGTGGAGTCTCTTTCTTTGGAAGTTTTTAAACAGAAGTTGGATGGCCATCTGCTGGGAATGTTTTGATGGTATATTCCTGCATGGCAGAATGGGATTGGACTGGATGGCCCCTGTGGTCTCCTCCAGTTGTATGATTTTATGATTCTATTTACAACATGATATGCAGTATTGTACACAGTACAATATGTTACACAGATCTGAAACACTAACAAAACATGTAGCTCCAGCTGACTGGAAGGAAGCAGAATAAAGACTTTTGAGAGACTTTAGATTTGGTTATTAAATGAATCATGTTACTTTTCATTTGATTTGAAGTATGACATCCTTTCATTGCAAATATCAAATAATACATTTTAAATGTATTTTGACACAGGCTTTCTAAAAAAGTTAAAAAGCTGAGAACTGCATTGAAAGTACAATGACTAAGGCCTTTTCCACACGGTGTAGTCATTGTGTAGCTGCGATGGCTTGAGGAGGCATTCATCCACACAATGCCGTCGCCATTAAGGTGATGTTAAGTTGTTGGCGCACCTTTGCATGTTGCTGAAGCATCATATTTGAGCAATGGGAAAAATGCATTTTCACTCCCTGAGACGACTTCTACTATGTTTCTACAACTACATGCAGAACTGTTGAAGCGCATTCTCGCAGGAATAGGCGTGTTCACGGAGGGCCTGGCCTGGCACACCGTCATTTCCTGTGCCGATTTGTCCTTGCCCACCAGAACAGAGGTCGCCACCATTTTCCTTCATTGTGAAGAAGTTGGTGGGTAACATTTTTGTAAGGTTTTTATATTTTATATTTTCTTCTTTTATTTCTTTTTCCTGTTCCACCAAATCCTTTCTAATAATTCATTGGGGAATTGTACAGTATCCCCACCTACCTATTTTTAATGGTGGGCTGCTCAAACAGTTGTGGGGTTTTTGAAGCCTTCCTCAAGTGAAGGCTTCAAAGCCTCATGGGACTTGCAGTTGCTCAACCTCCCTCCCCACAACCACTCTCCAGCCTCCCTCGCCCCGTGGCCCAAGCCTCCACTGACAAATCTCCCTAGAAACTGTCTCTAGAGGGTTGAAAGAAGGCACTGGACAAACTTCTGGCCAATGAGGTCCTGCGCAGCTTTGTCGCTTCCTGTACACGTCACCAGATGCGATACGTACCATTTTGCATCTATAGGCACACCATGCAGAGCAGGTCTTGCAGCGCCAGGCTTGTCCAGCGTTTTTACATGTTCTGCTGCTCTGCGTTGGGTTCTAATGGAGCAAGACAGTTCTGAGAGGAGCCAGGGAAGGGGTAGGGCCTGGCAAATGGCAGAGGTTCAGGACCTTTTGGACATTTGGGGGGAGGAGCGAATTCAACAGGAACTCAGGACAAGCCAGCATAACTTTGATATTTTTGAGGGTGTTTCACAGGAGATGAGAAACAGGGGCCACCAACACTCTGCTAAAGAATGTTGATACAAGAGAAAAGCAATGTATCTTGATTACCAGTGATGCGTTACTGCAAACTCAATGACTGGTAGGGAGAGGGTCACCTGCCCCTACTACAAGGAGCTGGATAGGATCCTTTGGGGGGATGTGGGCGTGGTCCCAAAATGAGTTTCCAGAAGCCTCTGCCTTGCCCCTGAAAGATATGATGAAGACGCCCATCAAGGACATATGAATGCAGCAACGGAAATGGGAAATGGGAAATGGGCCCTTTCCCAAACAGCAAACCTCAAAATTCCGTAGGATGCTGGAAGTGGGATCCTAGCACTAAAGCAGTCTAGTGCAGAAATTGCCTGTGTGAAGAGGTGTGATGTTCCTATTCTCCTTAAATATTGGTTTTACTGTTTATACTGTTCCTACTGTGGTTAAAGAAAAGTTTCTGGTGGTTTATGATATGCGTGAAGGGTTGTAATGTTCCTGTTCTCCTTTTATAATGTTTGTTAATAAAAGGTTTTGTTAGTATATTCTCTAGACCTCTTTCCCCCAACCTTTGATTCCCATCACAGAGGTGGTTTTGTGGGGCAAATTTGTAGGCCAGCTGAGACTGCATAAGGAAAGAGGAAACATCACAACATTCACAGTATAAACACTATTATTTATTCATTTTTACAGAGTAATGTCCACAGTAGAACGACGCCCCTATAATATGGCCCTCAACAGAAATCCCCTAAACATACAAATTCACAAAGAGTGAAAGGTAAAGGGTGGCCTTTGGAAATCGAAGAGACAATGTGCTTGCTATGGTAGCCTTCACTCTTTCACCCTCCCTGACCCTCCTCCCAGCAGCGAATGGCCAAATGTCCTGCTGAATCTGAGGAATGTTGACAGTTGCGTGGGGGGGGGGCAGGTCTGGATGAAGGATGTGGCCCTTTGATTCACATATGTTGTGCAGAACCACACAGGTGGATATCACAGATAGGAAGTTTTGCTCTGAAATAGTTAGGGGGGCAGAGAGGTAACCCCACCTTGCCTTCAGTCTCCCAAATGCACACTCAGGACATTTCTGCAGCGGCTGCGTGCCCTGTTGAATGATTCCTTTCATCCAGATGCCCTGCGTACGGCTTCTTGAGCCAATATGAAAGGGGGCACGCGGCATCCTCCAGGATGAGTGGGCCAACTTGCACCCCTGCTATTGTGATCGTGGGATTCCCTGGAACAAAGCAGCCAGCCTCCATTGTCTGCCACAGTGCGGAGTGCCTAAATACATGGGCATCATGGGTTCTGCCCATATATCCCAACTCCAAATCAATGAACCTCCCACAGTGATCCACCATCCCTTGCATCAGCACGGAGAAGGAATCCTTCCAATTGATGAACTCCTCCCCTCGTCCCTTGGGTGGCCAAACTTGGATGTGCATTCTATCCACTGCACCAATGCACTGGGGGAATCCCATCTCCTGGAAGCCATCCATTATCTGTGGGTGGGGTTGGGAAATCATTAACACACAAAGTTAACACTCCAGAGCCAGCAAATTTCAAAATGTGGATTTCAACTAATGTTTGATCCCTCCATCTTGCCCCCCACTGAATGCCCATGCAGCTGTAGGGCACTAGGCAGGCCGATGCAGATCCCACTTCACCCCTCAGGAACTGATTGGGAGGGCAGCGCCAAGGACCAGAAATCCCATGGTGCTGCACTCTCTTGCCACAGGCAGGCAGGCAGTCTCCACTGCACTCTACCCCCCGACACACACTGCCTTCTTCAACCATGAAGTTCTTCCGTGGGCCAGAGATGGGCCCATCATGGCTTGGGCAGGTAGCCTGCATGGTCCTAGAGTGAGGATCCAAAACAACAGATCTTTTCAAACTACAGATCCCACTTCCCCATCGGGAAATGACTTGGAGGGGATGAACGAGTAAATGAAATCTCATGGTGTTGTATACTCTTGCCATGGCATGGGCAGGGAGCCACCCACTCCCCTGGAAGCACCCACACTGCCTCCCTCACAGCATATGCCCAGCATGCTCCAGAGCACTTCTTTGCATCAGGAGGCAAATAAGGGTGGCTCACCCTGCGATAGTCACCCAAGCACACTGTTGATGCCAGGAGAGCACGTTTAATAGCAAGGCACACTTCGATCATGATCTCTGCCACCATGAAGATGCCCAAGCCAAAGGTGTTTGCGGTCTTCTGGTATATGAGTGAGGTTGTGAGTCACCATACAGCTATGGCGACATGCTCCTCCACAGGAATGGGATCCCACATAAAGGTGGGTGTATGCTAAAGGTGTAGGCACAGGTGCTCAGCAATTTCAAATAGAGTGCCACGAGTCATACGAAAGTGGTAGAGCCACTGGTCATCATCCCCCATTGACAAGACCTCCATGATCCACCAGGTCCTGTGCATTCATTGGCGCACCCACCATCTGCAAGGCTGGGGGACCCTTACAAAGCTGCTGTTGTGCAGGGTGGTGAAATAGCTGGCATCCAGGTCAGCTGCCAGAGAAGAAGCAAGAAGGTGGTTCGCCTGTTGTGCATGTCAGCTGGCATCCAAAAGGCTGCATCTAAGGGCTTTTTTGCACTTTGGGGGGAAAATGGGGCATTCTGTTACTCACCGGACTGGCGTGCTCCCTCCAACAATCCATGCTGATCTGGAGCAGTGCGTGGCCACACTACACACTGCTCCAGGGATGAAAATGGTGCTTTCCGGTTGGTGGAGGCTCTCCACCACCTCTTTTAAGCGGTCTTTCAATAGCACGGCAAACCACCAGTTCTGGTCATTCTGGAGCAGGCTGAAGTCCAGACATACATAAAGTAGTCTGGACCCAGTCCGTCCCTCAGCGCAAATGTCCTCTCTGGAGGAAGCTCTGCCCTGTCACTAAATCAAAGTGCGGAAAAGGCCTAAGTGCCCTCTCTCTCCCCATTGCCTTTGCAGGAATGCTGCAGCCAATGTGAGGATATCTATATATGTGTGGAGCGCTCGCATCACTGTGACAAGCAACCTCTCACGCTCCATTTCTCTGGTAAAGAGTGAAAGGCAGACAACCGAGACATGTGCTGTGAAATGCCGCGTGGCCGGAAGTCACTTGACATCATGTCTACGTAGAGATGTTCTTCCAAAGATTTTTTAATTTTTTTTTTTTAAAGGATCCAATGAAATGGGCTGGGGCGGGCCATAGGCGGAGCAGGGGAGCAGTTATGAATGCTGTGGTGCAGAACGAGAAAGCACTCTTCACCGCTTCAAGCGGACAACAGTGTGGAATGCCGCGTTGGTGAAACAATGCAGAAACGCAGCCATAAACTCTGCTCCTACGACACCATGAGGTATTTCTGTCATCTAGTGCGGAAAGGGCCGAAGGCTAAGATCTTCTTGAGAACCGATATAGAAAAATACTACATCAGCATAACTCTGGCAAATTGCAAGAGAGCCTGTCTACTTTTCTAAGATCACCATAGACTATTGTGCAACCTGGAGGATGCTTGCATAACAAGGTCTCAGAGACCTCTTGGAGACTCCTTACACAAGCTGGTAAAAAGTCCTGTCTCTTGTGCCACTGGCTGGTTATGGAAGTGTTAGACACCAGTAGGGTTCAAGCCTCATTTTTGATCTGCATAGTGGTCCAGATCAGGTCAGTTCATTTAAGGGTTCATTTTAGGGTTCATAAATTGCACATTCATTGGAAGTATAGAGGTGAGACATAGGAGATGAATTTAGGGCCAATTTTTTAAAAAAATGATTTACTCTCTAAATCTAAAGTGGAGCCTCCCTGCCACAAAACTGAGTTGAGGCAGTGATCTTACCATTGCAAGCAACCTAGGTCTGATATCAGGCTGTGTGCATACAGTCAGTTATCAAACATCCAGTCCTATAAGACCCAGGAGATTCTCCCAGGGCAGTCAACCTTCTCAGGCCCTGTGACTTAAAAGGGATGCAGCTTTAAATCAGTCCCAAAGGTTATTCCTCTCCCAGCACTCAAGCCTTTCTCAGTTCTAGGTGCCAGAAATCCATTCCACCCAAAGAGGCATCTGCTAGATGCTTACTGATGTTGCTGTAACTTCCCTAATCCTTCCCAACCACCAGTGTCACCATCTATTTAAAGATATAATTCTGGCCAATATTCTCAAATTCCCATCAGCACCCGCTGCAGTGCTGGGGGGAAAAAAAACACCTTTCCTATCATCTTCTATTCAATAAGTCAATCAGATGACAAAGGCCAACACTTCCTACCTAGTCTCAAAATGACCAGTCAGGGTTTGCATTGAGCCTCTAGGCTGGGACAGTAGGCAGAGCATACTAGGACAAAGAGGTCAGTGCTGTGGCAGGGTGAGCTTATAAACCCTCCTCCTCCTTGATCACAGTGCAAACACATCACAGTGTAAATATTACTACAGTGAGCCACCAACTTTCACGGGTTCAGCACTTTGAGACTTGATTATTCACAGACATTTTATTTTATTTTATTTTAAAAAATCCTTACTCTGTTTGCCCCACTATGGAAAAATGGATGTTCTCTCTAGAATCTCTAGGTCCTCCAGAACAATTCTGTGGTCCACCTCCACCAGAAGTGGATCATACAGTCATGCTAGAGGACCTAGAAATTCCTAGAGAGAACATTTCTGTAGGTATTGCCAGGTCTTCCATAGTGATTCTATGGTCCACTTCTGTTAGAGTCACACTAGAGGACCTAGAGATCCCTAGAGAAGTGTTCTCAGGTAAAAAAAAAGAAAAAAAGAATAGTATCTGTGAATGTTATTTTTATTCTTATTTTTCCACTTTCCCAAGGGTATTGCACCCCTAACAGTATGAAAGTGGAGAGTTCACTGTATATGACTGTGCTTTGCTTCCCTTTCCAGGTTATGCAAGTTCATCCTATACCATAGGCTATGGTGGCCTTGCAGTGGGAGGATGGAACAGGAATTCCTTAAGTATCCCAAGTCGTTTGTCTCCATGTGTGCTCCAGCTGCTACAAATTTGACATCACTAGCCATGCCTTTTGGATCAGTAATCTGACAGTCCACTTCCTCACATTTCTGCTCTCTTGAAACCAAATTGTAAACTAGTGAAATAAAAAAGCATGCATATTTTTCCAAAAGCAAAAGCAGCAAATGCTCAGTTTTTCCTAAACACAGAGACTCGCAGGCACACATCCCAACAGCTTGGTACCATCCACACAGTCATGGGCTGTCACTCAGAACACTGCACAACCAGGGAAAGCATTGCTCATTGTGAACAGATGTCATATGACATCTGTTATTTGAAACCTTAAATTATACATTGGTTATATATCACTTTACTTGTTGTACCATATGGAGCAGGATACTGCACCCATACAAGTGCCATGTACCCAAACTGCTCAAGGTTATGCATCATGGTTGTTACACATTTCTTGCTAGCTCTTTATTCTTTATTACAATCCTCATTCAAATACCATCTGTTTGCTTATACATCTCTGTAAAAGCTTAAAAAACACACACACTAGAGATGAATGATGGCCCAAGTCTATGTAACCTGTGTCTAGATAGAAACTGATACCTCCAACCAGCATTCAAGGCAAGTATTGACATTGCGCCCAAAATCTTCTGTTATGTTAAAAGCATTCCTTTCTTCCATCGTGAAGGCAGAGCACGGGGCTTTTTTTCTTTTCTTTTAAAGTAACATTTTAACCATTACTTTTTAAAAATGTTGCTAGCATTTAACAACAGACTATTTTTGTCAACATTTATTTATTTTTTTAAATAAAAAATTAAACATAACAGAATAGTAAAACGGCCAAAAACCCACCCAAACAATCCCATTTTATATATTTTAGATGTAAAAAGTAAGTGTCACTCACTACATCAAGGTGTTACCAGTAGTTGTGTTATTTGCAAAAGGAACATGGATATTCGCTCCTTGCCAGAAATTGTCTGTACAAGGTAACACCGTTATTTCTATCATGCTATTTCCAAGCTCTGTGTCAAGGTGCATGTCCAATAATCAGAACTGTGCTATTGGTTTGCACTATTTGAATTAATTCATACGTAAATAATTATTCTAACAAGGTATTAAGAGATCTATTGGAGGGGTGGCAGAGAAGTTCTGGATTTACTCAGTCGTGTAGGGATGGGGGGGCACAGAGGGCGGTTCATCCCAGGGTGGCAATGTTTTTGGGCTGTCCCAGCCTGTTGCCACAGCCCCGCATGCCCTGGTCACGCCCCCACATACCACAACCACACTTCCACACACAGTGGCCACGCCCCTCGTGCTATAGCTGTGCCCCCTTCTGCCCCCCTCGCCACATTCCAAGCTCCACCAGTGGATTGACTGTCACATGAAACCTTATATTACATGGTACTCCTTCATTATTCTCAATCTCTGACAGATAAAATGAGAAACTAATACACATAATCTCTGATTTCCATGCTGCTAAATGTTGACAGATTAGTGATTTCTCAGTGTTGGAAAAATCTTCTTTCTTTATCGGCTTATCAAAGTATGGTTTATTGTGCTTGATGAAAAACTGAATTATCTTTCTGAGAGGTGAGGTAAAAGAAAACAAATCTGAAAAAAAAAACTGAGCTCCTGGCAAAAGAAGTTAACACAGTTACAATGTATTTCTCAGTCAATCTTAGCCTTTGTTTCAGAATTGTCATAATTGACAAGTTATAGAAGAACAATATGAGCTGTGTTACACAGCACTTTTGGAGCCGCCTTTGGAGTTGTAGAGGGGAAGGGTTAACAATATGGTATTATCTGCAACTTTTACCATGTTTAAAAGTTTTAAAATAAAGAGTTATTTCTAAAAACATTGCTAATTATGAGGATTCTTGTATAGCTGCAACTGTGCCTCAGTTAACACGGTAAATGTGTTCCTGGTCATTATTTCTGTAAAAAAAAAATGTGGTAGCAGAGGCAGAAATAGCATGGAGATAATAGAGATAGGTCCCTACACCACATGGGAAAGTAAATAAACAGGTCAGGCAAGCCTTGCATGAGTCTACAAAAACTCTTTGAACCTTCTAGAGATCACTTGAAAGCTTCTTCTAAAATTCATCCAAGGGTGATCCTGTCTGGTGGCCAAAATAGATCAATGTGGAGGGTAGCTAGTGTTATAGGCTTACCAATTTCCTCCTTTACTTTCTGAGTTGTTGCTGATGAATGCTCAGTAAAGGATTCTTGGGGCAGCTCCTGTTTACCTTGCCTGTTCTGGTCAGGCATGCACAGATACAGGAGGATCAGCCAAAGTAGAATCCCATGCTTCCCCAGATCAAACTTTATTGCATTGTTAACTGCAGGTATACAGCTGCAGCCTGATAATCAGAGTTCTATGTTTCTCCCATCCTCTTTCACCATCCTCTAAGTGCCAATGCTGGTGAAAACAAAAAGGAGCTACTTTGTCAGAGGCAAAGTACTATGCTCCAGTTTGTTGTATTCATTTTGACACTTTCTCATTTTATTTTTAGTTGTTACATTTTTATCCCACCCTTCCTGAAAGGAGTTCAGAGAAGTGTCCATGGTTATTGCCTTCCTTTAGTTTATTGAGTCAGATCTAGATGCAGATCTGACTGCATCTTTTCCCCTCCCTTCCCTTCTCCACAGCAGCCTTTCTGCTACCTGAAAATGGTACACAGAGGGTCAGGGGTTCCTTCAGAATTGGGTGAATTGTGGTGCACTGAAGGGAGAGAGAATCTACAAAAAACCAGAGACATTGTCTGCAATCAGAGCTTTTCTGTCTATGGAAGGCCAATTTTCAACCCAGCCTCCTGTAAGGATAAATTCTGCCACGTAAATTAGGCAGAAGAAGAGAATGGCTGGTCCAGTCTCAGACCAGCCTTCTGAAAGGTGATCCAGGAGCAACAAAGACAGCCTGGTCCTTTTTTCTTTTTTTCCCCCCAACGCAGCATTCCAGGCAGTACACACACTATCCTGCTATTCATAGCCACAGCTTTTCTTGAACTGATCTAGGTAAATGGAGCCTTTCTAGCTGCTGGTGTGTGTTTCATGATTGATTTGGGTAATGGTCAGTTCCCTGATGTTCTGGAGATTATGCATCACATGGTAAACAAAAAGATTTGTTTACTAAAGAAGAATCTGTGTACAGTAATGTTACTGCAGTTTAGGCCTACTTGGAGATAACCCCAGATATCATTTTGATATCAATAATTTGGCTGTCTTCCACCACCCCTCTCCACGTGTTTGTGAGGCCCCTGGACAAGCACAGAACTAGGCTCGGTCACTAATCGCTGGACATTCCATTCTCCACCCAGGCAGGCCAGAAATAGCCAGATCCTTCCTTTAGGATACCTCTCTGCAAACACCCTCATTATGTATGCACGCTGTTTACAAAGGACTCCCTGCCCCGAGCAGGCAACCTGGCAAGCTGAATACTCAACTGCCAAACACTGAGCATTTGCATACTGGCTAACTCTTTGTCAATTCAGACTTAACTTAATCATGCTAAATTCTGACCTTTCCAAAGCTTTGTCCCATTCCTAAAATACATTGTTTTCCCCAAGTATGGTATAGCCTGCAGTCACATTTCTCCCTATAAAACCCCCTGACTCCGAGACCTTCCTCAGATCGCTCCTGAGTTCCAGACCACCTTGCTGCCGCTTTGCTTGGTGAGCTTCCCCTCAGCTCCATGTGCTGAGATACATCGCACCCCAGCTTCGCTCTCTATCTTCTTTCCGGGCTCCAGGATCTGGTTCCGTATCACTCAAATCAACTATTCCTCTGAAAATCCCGCTATCATACTCAAACCTTTATTTTCCTTAATTATCTGTGTGAGTGTGTTGCTTACATTGTGTGCCTGTATTTAATAAAGATCAATTCATTATTTCCAACACGGTTTGCTTCTTGACTTGGCCTGACCCCGTAAACATTGGGTTACAAGATCCTGCTGCGTTACCCTGCCTCTTGTAGTGCCAACCAGTGCTCTTGACTAATTTCCCCATCTTTTGTAATTGTAAGGTTATTTAGGTGTCCCTCATGGGACCCCCAGTAAACAGGTTAACAGTAACTTGGTTCTATATTGGATCTAAGAAACGTTTGTTCACATGATTTATTTCTGGTTCTTTTTGTGGCAAAGGACACACAACATACAGGAAAGTACAGAATATCTCTCATCACATGCATGGATGTGTCTAGGCTGAGCACAGCAAAGCACCTGTGAACATACTTGGAAAAGTATTTGATGCAGTCTTTTTCTGTATGACAGTATCAGTATACCCATCAATATTTGGCAGAAGAAGAAAGGTAGCTACCTACACATGATTAAGATGACAGTTTGAAATCTGGGTTGAGATTAAGAATAGATCCTGGTTGTAGTTGTTTCCATGCTGAAGCTGTTGACAGTTTCAGTAACACTTCAGCCCATATTTACTCTGCCACCACAGAAACCAGAAGGACAAATGAATATTTAACTATTACATAAAAACCTTTAAAATATACAAATAAGTTGAAGGACTTTGTTAGAAGAACACAGGCAGCTTGTCTCCGTGGCAAAGGACTGAAGGGTTATTGTTCCTTCCACTGATTAAGAAAAGAGAAGAATGGGGCAATGCATACAGGCTTGGCCTACAGTAGCCATATATCCTATTTATATAGCAATGTCATTGATCTAAAATGCTTTCAGTAGACAATCCTCTCTGCCCAAAGCTACCCCGTATTTGAAAAGCTGTCCAGTCCAGGTCTGGTTTTTAAAGAACTGTGAGCTAAGAGGTTGAAAGGTAACTTCTGATTTTGGCAGTATTCCTACACTCCAAACAATCCTTGCAGAGTTCCTTATTATGGCCAATTGGTAACACTGTTGTTCCCACTTCACCCAACAGTCTCATCTCTTTGTTCCATGTGTGTGTATGGAAGTTATAATCATGTCAAGCAAGATAATAAAAAGAAAGTACATTGACTGAGCAACAGAGATGGTGGGCCAAGCCAAGAGTGCAGGCTTTCACTGCCCACTCTTGGTTCCTTCACGTTAATCCAGCAAAAGTGTTGAAATATTTCATCTTTCTTTTGAATCTTTTGGTGCCCTCATATTGATAGGAAGTCAAACTGGCTTCCTGTCCCCTCTGGAGTCAGCACAAGTTTCACATCCTGCAAAATTCTCCATGACCTTGTCTCTCCCTATCTCTCAGCTCTCATGCCCAGATACATTATGCATTAGAAAGAAAAGCTTTCTTCACAGTAGAGCTTTGAATCTGCAAAGTCAGGTGATGATTTTGTTTTCTTTTTGGTGCCAAATGAAAACATTCATCTTTGTCCAGGCATTTTTATTTTTAAATGAGTGTTTTGATGCTTAAAAAATGATTTCTTGTTTTTTTCTTAGCTAACCGCTGGAAGAGTTTTTGTTCTTCTTAATTCGTAATTATACTGTTTTATATTGTGTTGGTTTGTTTCAAATAGTCCTGTGAACCACCCTGAGATGAAGAGATTTATCAATTTTTAATAAATAAATTAATTAAAATTTATATTTTGTCCTTGTTTTCAGAATAACTAACTCCCAGAATGAGCAGAATGCTTTGCTCTGGAGCCCTCTGTGTGTCCAACAATGTTGCAAATAATTTACATCTTGTGATGTCAGCTCATTCGCATGAAAGGGCATTGTGAGGTTAATTTTCAGCAAATTTAGTTTACAGGGTTTCCATATAAATAATACACATGGTTCATGTTTGTACGTGCATGTGTTCACAGTGGTATTTGGTACTAATGGTCATTAGGTCAACACTAGGGCAAGGTCGTACAACTGGAGATAAAAATAGATGTTCCAAAGCACCCCAGAGCCAAAATGTACAGTATCTGCTAAATGGATGCTCAGACATAACTGACATAAGCAGTTTTGTAAATGTCTGCAGGCATCTAGCCATTCCCCCAAGGGATCTTCATAACATAACAGACTTTCCACCTTGTTGGAATGGTATGTTGTTCTTCTTGTTGTTTTCGTTGTTCTTGTTGTTGTGTACCTTCAGATCATTTCTGACTTATGGCAACCCTAAGGTGAAACTATCATAGGGTTTTCTGAGGTTGAGAGTGTATGATGCACCTAAAAATCAACTTTTTCTTTTTTTCCTTTTTTTTTAAATAATTTTTATTATTGGATAAAGACTCTAGCGAGTTCAATAGAGTCTGTTATTGTTGTGTGCCTTCAAGTTGTTTCTGACTTATGGCAACTCTAAGGCGACCCTATCATGAGGTTTTATGGAGGCTGGAAGTGTGTGACATGCCCAAGGTCACCCAGTGGGTTTCCAGGGACAAGCAGGGAATTGAGCCCTGGCTCCCAGGGTCATAGTCCAATGCTGGCTCTCTGGAATGGTATGCACACCTCTAATCCATGCATACAGTAGGTATTACATCTTCTTGATAGATATCATTGCCATCTTGGAGGAGAAGAGAAGAGGGGGATGCTTATATTAGAAGGATCACTGCAGAAGGGGAAAAGATGCAAGAAGAAAAGACTGTAAAAGGAGGGCACACAGTATGTGTAAACACAATACTGACAACTCAGGTGGTGGGGCAATGGGGGAGGAAAGCGTACTTAAGCTAGAGTGAAAGCTGGATTGCTGACAGTGCTTACATGCACCCGCATAGCTGGCAAGCAGTGCTTCAAGGGAAGGTAACTGTTTGATGATCTCCATGAGAGAGACCAGTGTGATTCATTCTTGGTGCCAGATCACGGCATGTGACGGGGTGGGACAAAAGACTATTTAAGCCTGATTGCCCCCTTCTTGTGCCCTCTCTGATCTTCACAAGTCTTCACAGGTTTGATTGCCTACATTGATTGCTTTGACTGCCAGCTTCAAGGATTCTCTTCTCTCTGATTTGCTTGGTTCGGTGGCAATGATTGTATAGAAAGCTGAGCCACATGCTCTGCCCTTGTCAATGGATCCCCTTTCAAATAGAAGGAATGAGGGAAAATCAGACCAGTCATGCAAATGCCAAAAAAGGAGGGGGAAACAAAAAATAAAATCAGAAGTGCCCAGAAATCCATTTCGGGTGTGGAAAGGGGGTTATTGTTGATGTTTCAGTGTAGGGGCTTGTTTTTAAGCCTATTTAAAAGGAAAATTGTTGCTCCTGCATCCTTCTAAGAGAGTTAATTGGGCCTTAAATCTGAGCAGTTTGAAAGGTTTGGGGATTCAAAACAGCCTAGCTGCTTCATGTAACCCAGCAATTCAGTTTACGCCCACCTATCCTGAAAAGATGCATGTGCACACACACACAAACACACACACAGATAGAGCTCAGCCGCTTTGGTCCTTGACAAGCAGCCTTTTGGTCAAGTCATAGGACATCCTTTGAAATGCAGAGCAATCCTCACAGATGCATAGAGTAGATGGCCATCCTAGACCCTGACAAGAGAACCGAACTCAGACTTGAGTCTAGCAAACAAAAAAGCTACACAACATATATTATAATAACATGGAATGTGCGAAGCATGAATTGGGAGAAGCTAGACATACTAAAACAAGAAATGTATAAATATTGCAATACTTGGGGTTGGTGAACTAAATTGGACAGTAATGGGACGTTTTCAGTCAGATAGTTGCACAATGTTTTATTTAGCAAATGAAAATCTAAGAAGAAATGAGGTGGCATTAATAGTGAGGAGAGAGGTAGCAAAAGCAATCAAAGGATATCATCTAAAGTCTGGCTGAATCATATCATTAAGACTTCAGGAAAAACCCATCAAAATAACCATAATCCAAATTTATGCTCCAGAGACAGAAAAAGAAATTGAAAGATGCGGTGCTGGAGTCCAGGGAGAAATGGATCACACACCAAAACAGGACTTCTTATTAATTATAGGCAATTGGAATGCAAAAGTAGGAAACAGAGCAGGATCAAAGACTGAAGAAAAATTTGGCCTAGATTCAAGAAATTAAGCAGGAGAGTGATATTGCATTTTGTGAGGCCAATGGTTTGTTTACCTTCAAGAAACCAAAGAGGTGATTGTATACATGGACATCAGCTGATGGTCAATATAAATGTCAAATAAACTACATAATTGTAGTTGCAGAGAGAAGCTCCATTCTGTCTGCAAAAACAAGACCAGGAGCACAGACAGATTATGGCACAGACTACTGATATGGAAAAATAGAGTAAAGCTAAAGAAGAACATTAAACCAATCATTGTGTCAAAATACAACCTGAAGAACATCCCAACAGAATTTAGAGATAATACAAAAAATTGATTTGTAACTATTAAGCCTAATTGACCAGAAGCCAGAAAAACTCTGAACTGAAGCCAGGAACATTGTCAGAGAGGAATGCAAAAAGACACTATAGACACTATCTGCAGCCAGAAAGAAAAAGAAGCCTCAACAGATGACAGATGAATCACACAGTTAAGGACAGACAAGAAGCAAAAGTAAAAGATGAAAGAAGCAGAGTCAGAACCGTGAGTGCAGCTGTTCAGCATCTTTTGTGGAGGGACACGGAAAATTACAATAATAATCAATACAGGCAAATAGAAGATGACAACAAAAAAGGAAGGACAAGAGACCTCTTCTACATTATCTGAGAAATCAAAGGGAAATTTAAATCAAGAATAGAGGGGAACATTACGTGACCAAGTAGAAATTAAAAAAAAAAGAGAGAGATGGAAACAGTACACAGAAGAACTATAAAAAAAGATGAAAGGATGACAGATTCTGTCAATAAAGAACCATTTGAAAATGAACACACTCTCTTAGAAAGTGAAATAGAAGCTGCACTCAGAACATTTGTAAGAGTAAATCACCTGAAACAGATGATATATCAATCAAGCTGCTTCAAGTTATTGAGACAGAATATATTCTAGCTCTAGCTAAAATCTGTCAACCAATATGGAAAACAAAACAATGGCCCATATATTGGAAATGTTCAATAAACATTCCATTCTCTAAGAAAAGGAACACCAGGGAGTTCAGTAACTACCAGATCATTACTTTAATTTTCCACGCAAAGCAAAGCAGACCATTACATTAATTTCTCATGCAACCAAAGAGTCCAAATTTGACAACATTTACCATATATGGAGAGACAAATGCCAGATGCCCAAGCTGGGCTCAAGAAAAGAAGATACACTGGGGATCATATTACAAACGTTCATTGGATAATATAGAACACCAAAGAATTTCAAAAGAAAAACCACCTTTACAGATTATAGCAAGGCCTTTGATTGCGTAGATCATGAAAAACATTGGATCACTCTTAAATAAGTGGGTATGCCACAACATTTGTTTATATGTATAGCCTGTTCCTAGGACAAGAGGCTATCATCAGGACAGAATATGGAGAAATGGAATGGTTTCCTGTTGGCAAGGCTCCATTTTATCACCCTATTTGTTTAACTTGTATGCCAAACGTATCATATGGAAAGCAAGATTAGATCTGAAGGAAGGAAGCATGAAAACTAGAGGAGGAACATCAACAATTTAAGATATGCAGATGATGCCATACTACCAGCAAAGCCTTGGATCAGTCACTGAAGAAAGTCAAGAATGAAAGTGTGAGGTTTACAGCTGAACTGCAAGAAAAAAGAATAATGATCACAGATTATTTATATAACTTTAAAGTAGGTGATGAAGACATGGAAATAGTTCAAGATTTTCCATACCTTGGCTCAGCCATTATCAGAATAGAGACTGCAGACAAGAAATCAGAAGAAGACTAGGAAGGGCAGCTATGCAGGAACTAGGCAGGATCCTGAAATATCAACATATATCATTGAATACTAAAATTAGGATTGCCCATGCCATCATATTCTTATGCATGTTTATAAAAGCTAGAGAGTAAAGAATGTCAATAGGAAGACAACCAATTCATTTGAAATATGGTGCTGGAGAAGAATTCTATGGACACTGTGGATTGCTAAAAAGACGAATGAATAGGTCCTAGGACAAATCAAGTCTAAGTTTTCCCTAGAAGCCAAGATGACCAAACTAAGTCTGTTGTACTTTGGCCATATCGTGAGAAGACGTGACTTGCTAGAAAACACAATAATGCTTGGGAAGTAGGAAAACAGTCAAAAAAGAGGAAGAACGCAATACATATGAAGAGATTCAATCAAGGAAGCCACAGCCCTGAGTTTGCAAGACCTAAACAGAGCTGTTGATAGCAGGTTACTTGGAGGTCTTTCTTTTATAGGGTTGGCATAGGGAAAAATTGACTTGATGGCAGTTAACAAGAAAGTATTCTCCATGAGTTTGAACATCCTAAGATGTTGCAGGAATCATTCTCTGGAGAAAAGCACATTTCTTAGCACTCACACAGACAAAATTCTTTTTCTGCACAGAAAACATTGTTCCCTGATGAGAACACAAAAGAGTTTTGATCCCTTCCCCACCTCCAAAAAAGCCACCATTTTTTGTTTTTGTTTTTCTAGACAGAATAATTGATCTGCAACATTTTTTGGACATTCAAATAAAACCATTTCCACACTACACAGTTATAGTGCTATGACTCCACTTTCAACACCCTATAGAATTCTGGGGCTTGCAGTTTATTGAGGCCCAAGAGCTCTTTGACTGAGAATTCTAAAGGCCCCTCCCTAAACTGCAAACCCCAGGATTCCACAGGAGGTTGAAAGTGAAATAACAGCACTATAACAGTGTAGTGTAGAAATGGCCATAGAAAGAATACTGTGGAGGAATATTAGGTTTTGTTTTTGTTTTTGTTTTTCTCACAATGGGGAGGAAACTAGTGTTATTATTCATCTCCACATTCAAGTCAAGGATTTTCATCCTGACAAGGAAGATCCTATGGTGGGATGAGAATATGAACATCAGAATTCTCATTTTACTACCCCAATAAGCAGCCTCAACACTTTGTTTTGTTTTGACCTCACCACCATTTGATTCTTAAGCCCATGTATTACTAGTTTTGTTTGTGTTTCATTCCGAAGTGCCCAGTATGGGTTATAAGAATGAAGTCAAAATTTCAATTAAGACTAATAAGAAAAAATGTTGACAAGAGCAGGTATGAGAAGTAACCTGTATTCAGTTAATGTGCTTAGGTTCTCTTTCTCTTTCTAGAAACAAACAACTTGGCAAGATTTATAGAACTGGCTGCTACTTCATGCCATATCTTCCTCCTTCCTGGCAAACTGGTTGGAGGTATTATTCCTCAGCAAGCAATCTTCATGCTACAGTCAGGTGGGTGGCACATTGTGTTGCCATTTCACTCCCAAGTGAGCCATAAATAGGAACTTTAATGGAAGAAGCTAGTCATTCTATTAATCATCATTATCTCCATTAATTTCCCATCATTTGCTACTTTTCATTAATGGGAAGTATACTTCACATTTGACCTATCAGCATTTCTAGTTATGAATAGAGGAGATGGCACAGGACCTATCTTTGTGAATGTAGGAGTTACTGGCCACCCATGTAGGCAACGTGACTCTATTAGGCCAACAAGGCAATGATAGAATGTTGGTCTTATTGTTTGTCTCCTGCTTCATAGCTTTACTATATCAGTGCATTTAGAAACAGTGTTGATTGTTCACAATTTTCCAAAACAGGTTTCCTCCCTCCTATTCTCCTTAGTTGCACTGTTAAATTGTTTTCCTAAACTGAACGAAGCAGGGGGGAGCATTTGATGGAAAGACAAGGGATGGAAAGAATATGCAAATTTTTTGGTAAAAGAACAGGTTTCTTGCTGAAGAGAATCCTATGGCTGAGAATCTTCGCTGTGTGGGACTTTTATTTGGGAAAAATTCAAGTACTTTTCTGTCGAAAATGGCAGATCCTGTATGAAAAACAAGTTCCTTAAACAGAAATTTGCATTTACTATGCCAAAACAGCATTTCTGTCACAGAAAATGCTGTTTTCTTCCATAGTCAATTTGTTTTCTGTTCATTTTTTTTTCTAAAAAGACATCCCAAATTGCAAATAATCTCTGAAAACTGCACAGGTTTTGACAACTCTGTCACATCAAGCTGACAAATGGTAAAATTATTCATTCTTGCCTGGGAGAATTAAATTCTGTTACAATTTACAATGCTAGAACTAATGTTTTGTTTTTAAATCCTCATGGCCCAGTACTGTGGTTGCATAGATTCTGTGAAGGAATTCTCAGTACATGACATCTCTAATTACTTATAATTGCTACTTTTGCATCTCGGCCCTATGGCTCTAAACTGTAATTGTTGCAAACAGATTGCATTTTGGAATTAGAGTTGGTGTTGAAATCTGTGTGAAGCAATATCTTTGCAGATGTTACTCTGTGAAAAAATAAGTAGATCCCATCAAATGAAGCTGCTTTCCTCTTTCTTTGGTGTACACATCATCTCTCCTGGGAAAAACAAGAAAAGGGAGATTTATCAACAATGTCTGGCTCACAAAGAAGCTATTTGCTGCTACGACAGTTGGAAATGGTCTCTAGCTTTATAAGGGAGTGGGGTGGAGTGGACAAACTTGTGGCAAGAAAGTCCATTGATGGTTACATGCAGTCATGACAGTTGTACACAACCTGCATATCTAGAGACAGGAGGCCACAGAACACCCATTACAAGGGACAGCAGTGGGAAAGGGCTTTTGCAGCTCCTCTTCCCTTCTTTCTCAGCCATTGTGGGAAACAAGATATTGTACTAGAGCAAGAATGGAAAGCACACAGCTGTGCCAATGTTGTTACATTGCAACTCCCACCATCCCAAGCCAAGACAACCAATGGTGAAAAATGGTGGGGTTGTAGTCCAACAACACCATGAGGCCACATGATTCTAAACCTTGAATTAGATGGATCAAGTAGGACCTTCTTTTGACGTAAATATTTTTCTAAGAAATCTGAGGAGGACTATTTCAGGGATTCTGAGAGGTTCTGACAGACAGTGCTTGAAATGGGAGACTAAAAGACAGTGGAGTTGGGTTGCTTCATATCAAATTCTGTGTATGTGCCTTCAAGTCATCTGTCAACTTATAGTGACCCCATAAATTTCATCAGGTTTCTTAGCCAAAGAATATTCAGAGGTGGTTTTGCAAGTTGCTATATTTAATTGCCTCTTTTGTAATGAAGTGAATTCATTTCAGGTCTACCTGAAGTGAAAGGGGAAGGCGTCTGACCATACCTAGATCTTGAAAGAACCATGCTACAAATAAAATAGTTACCAGTAATAAATTATTTTGTGGGAAATGAAGCCACAGTTCAAAAGTAATAGAAAGGGAAACTGAATGTGTTGATCAGATGGTGAAAGTTTTCTACTTGTTTGCTGAAGTTACTTTTAAAGGCCTTTTTTAATGCATTTTATGTCATTTTTTCAGGGGGAGTTTCATTCTCTTATCCACCTAAAGTTTCTCCCTCTTCATAGAAGCAAGAAATATGAGGGAAAAACATGAAGCAATATAGTGAGTAACGCAGGAATTTATTTGTCAAATTGTACAACAAAAAGCAACTCACTTCTGAAACACTCTAACAAGGAATAGGAATTAAATACTTTTTAAAAGTAACTTCCTGAGCTTTCACATTCTGCTTAAAATACTGGTGCTGGTAGGTCTTCTGAACATCTATCAGCCATTTTCAGCATTCCTTATTTTTATGATTCTATGGGAGTGCTTTGAGGGTGTTCCTGCATGGCAGAGGGTTGGACTGGATGGCCCCTGGGGTCTCTTCCAACTCTACATTTCTATGATTCTATGATTCAAGTGCCTGGCAAAGCTGCCAATGGTAATCCTAACTACAAAGAACAGCCCTTTCCAATTGTTCTTCTGCCGTGGTGAATCTTCTTTTCTATAGAGGGCCTTACAGCGACCAGGGGCTCCTAAAGTTTTCACAAGTAATCCATGCACCTGTTAGCACCTTCACTGTATTTTATTTTACGTAACTTCTAACCAGGAAGCCAGAAATTTAGGGGACATTTTCTGCTCGAACCAGGCCTCTTTGTCATTGCTTCTTTTGTGGCAGAAGTGCTGCTTTAGGTAATAAATGAGGCCAGCATCACTCTCTAGAAATAACATGTAGGCCAGGGTTGTGCATCTTATGATCCTGCACATAATGATAAATTACTACTGTCCCATCATCTGTTGAACAGGCTGATAACAGCTAATAGGGATTGGAATACACGGGCTTCTGGAGGACAACAAATCTTGAACAGAATTCTGAATAACTAGTTACAAATTGCTAGTTACTTGTTTTAATTAGTTTTCCCAATAAGTACAATATATCTAGATTATCTTGACATTATAACTTTTTAAAGTCTTAAATTGTAAGTGTAACTTTAACTTTTAGTTGATTTTACAGATACAGAAGTGTAGAGTCTAAAAAGTGTCAGGGAGATTCCGTACAGTCCAAACGAAGGTTTATGTTATGCCTCACGTAGTCCCCTTGTGTTGTGGATGTTAAGGTGAAGATGATGCAAACAGGAAGAGAGTGTATTTTATTCCACAGACCAGTGGCTCGTAGCATTCAGATTATTTTAAAAAGTAACTACAAATATTTGTTACTAGGAGTGTTTGTTGATCACTTTCGTCCCACCAGGTCACCCCAGAGTTGTTTATAATAAATTAGATTTTAAAAAACATTTTGAAAATTGAGTAAAGACCATTTTAAAAAACAATTTGGGTTGGAAGCACAGTAAGGATGGTGCTGGCCTCACATCCCTTAGAAAGGAATTATACAACTGAAGTAGCATTACAGAAAAAGATCTTTCTCCTTTATTCTCTGGCCAAAGCTAGTCTAGCTATCCTAAAAAAGGTAACCATTTTAATTATTTTGGGGAATAGGGAAACCAACTGCTACATTTGTAAATCTGTGATCTTAAGAAAATCTAACTACTTTTTGTGGTCTGGAATGATAATTGTAGCCAATTGCTTAATTTAAAAAAAAACCTCTGCTTTTGGAAAGCCTACCAATTGTTTAGATAGTGTGATGATTTTGTGGTTACTAAAACAGCCTATATATGAATGTCTTCTGAAGAAGTATGGTTGTCTCAGGGGAAATATTGGAACGTGCTCAAGGTCTATAGAAAAGTTTAAGAGATGACTAGACAGCATGCCTAGAGCACTTATCATTGACTGCATGATTTTTTACTACATAACTACAGTCTAATTTGTTATATGAAGTGTTGCATGAAGAGAATTAATTGAAGCAACAATGGAAAAAACAAAACCTACAAAGTTATGTTTAAAAACCCAGGCTTTGAAGAAGTTATACCTTGAAGGACCTGTCTGGAAAACTTCCAGTCTTGACTTCGTGGAAGGAAATCAGATCAGTGTGCTGATAGAATCAACTCCATCATCTGTGGGGACTGATTGAGATGAGCAGCTGAAGAGCAACTGAGTTTCAGAAGTAAACAGCAAGTGGTTATTTTGGTGTAGTGGTGATCAAGGTTGGTGCTGGAGAGGGCAGCCCCACCAAGTACCTGCTGCTACCTTAGTGAAATCACTGTCAAACCCCCGGATCATGGTGGTCTGTCTTTCTGTCACTCACCTCTCTTCTCCAAGAAAGGTGACCAGGAGAGGAGTGAGAAGATAGTGGTATAAGCTGGGATACAGTGGTCAATCCAGGAAGTGCAGGAACTCATCCAGATAGTATACATATATACACATAAACAAAATAACAGAAGTGTGTAAGCATAGTGCCCAGTGCGTTAGGAACCAAACAACATGGCTGCAGTGCTATGCACATATGTTATGCATTCATTTATTAGATTTATAGCACATCTTTTTTTCTTCAAAGAGGACTAAAGGCATAAGTAGAGCCATCATGGTGTAGTGGTTTGAGCACTGACTTACAACCTTGGAGACCAGGGTTTGATTCCATGCTTGGCTATGGAACCCCACTGGGTGACCTTGAATGCATCACACACTCTCAGCCCCAGAAAACCCCATGATAGGGTCACCTTAGAGTCGCCATATGTCAGAAACAATTTGAAGGCACACAACTTGAAGAAACTGTTGAACTAACTGGAGTTGAACTAGTAAAACACATCTGTACTTTGACTAAAAAAATAATAATCAGTCATTTGTTTTTGAAATTTATTTATGCCTGAAAGGAATGCAGTGTCCCTCTTCACTTTAATTATATTCCCCAATCTTTGATTTCCTTTTGCCACAAACAAAATAGGGATTGGATATATGATCCACAACTAGCTGTGGATCATAGATCCAATCTCTTTCACTGTCATGGTGCCATCATATGGAATCCTGAAATATGTAGTTTGGTGAGATATTACAGATCAAACCTTTGCTTATTTAATTCTCACCTTCAGGAACAAAGAATTTCTGAAGTGTTTCTGACCATTGTGTTAGATAACAAGTGTCTTTTCTGCTTTTTTTTGGGAGGGGGGAGAAATATTGTGAGTGGAAAAAACAAAAATGTGGTTGACCATTTTTTTCCAATGGGTTGTCTCAATGTCTTAAGACTCCCTTTATCACTGAGTATGAGAAAATTAACAAGTATTATTTGCATCCCTATAAGGTACTTTGAATTCTCTGCTAAAGAGCTCTAGTTCACTCCTATGAAATAGAGCACTAGAGCTCTCTGGCTGAGAGTTCCAAATAACTCTCTTACACAAACAAACAGGATGTAGCCATGATAATTAACATGGTATCAAATTGCTGTGAGTTGTATAGATGCTAGAGCCTGCATGGTATAGTAGTTTGAATGTTGGACTAGGACTCTGGGAAACCAGAGTTGAGATCCCCACTTGGCCATGGAATCCCACTGGGTGACGTTGGGCTAGTCATGCTCTCTCAGCCTCAGAACAAGACAAGGTCAAATCCCTTCTGAAAAAATTCTGCCAAGAAAATCCTATGATAGTTTCACCTTAGAGTGGCCATAATTCAGAAATGACCTGAGATCACAAGATGAACAAAAATAGAAGGTAAACAGATGGCAATGTTATAGTTCAGAATATATAATGTTTGATTTTATATTAGAAAGAAGAATTGAGTATATGGGTCAGTTGAAAGGAGGTGACTGGCTGAAGAAGTGGAATAAACAAATAGAAACAATTAAAGAAGAGGAGGGGTACAAAACTATGAAAGACACAATTAATACAATTCTCCACATCAAACGAAAAGGATTTTAAATAAAAAAAACTAACTTTGCTGCCTAGGCAGGTAGAGGAGAGAGGAAAGGAATTGTTACAGTAGTAAGAACATAAATACATATGTTATATGTATATATTTATTGGCATAATTAATTTGTTAGTCGTATGTGAAGTACTAATGGTTTTGTATTAATTTCTGGAATATCTTCTCTCTCCCTCCCTCTCTCCCTCTCTTTCTCCCTCCCTCCCACTCTTTCTCGATACACACACACACACACACATCTGTTTGTTAATTACTCCAATGAATATGTATAAAAATGACCTGGCATATGACTATAAGTACAGATACACTCAAGGAGGCTCCAACAGCTAAACAGGCGCCCTAACAAGTATGCATCACCAGCGATGCTCTAAAAGAAGTCAGTGAAAAATAGACCCATTTTATTCCAGGAGATAGTGCTGACTGTGTTCAAAAAGATGAGGTAAGTGAATGGATAGCTGTGAAAATAGAACAGGCAATCATTTGGTAATCACTTTCACATATTAAAGGCTCTGTGTGTGCCAATTCTAGCCAAACAATCATAGTTGAAAAGCATGCTAAAGATTTCTCATTAGTGTAGAACTATATTTTGCTATTTACACTCATTTTTCTCTAACTTTTTTTAAATCTTAAAGGCGTGGTTTTGAATAAAATGACATGTTTATGATCATCCGGTGTCTGATGTTCTATTTTCAGACCATAAAGAATAATATTTTCCCCTCTGTTTCTTGAGCACCGGAAACCCATGAGAAATAATGCAGACATGATGCCCTTTAAAAAATCCTAAAATAAGTACTGGCTCACCTTAGCACACCTTGGCTAGGAATGACAGTAAATTCATTCAAACTGCTAGTTTCTGGGAAGTTGTTAGTCACAAAGCACTTTTTAGGTGAAACTATGTCCACATCTTTCAACACAAGTCCTTTGAGTAGCAATTTTCAACCTTTCATTTAATCTGTCTCCTTCCTACTTTTGAGCAATATCTGCTGTGATAGTTTTACTTTCTTTTGTTGAGTATGCAAAAAATTGTTCTTTTCAACGATGTTATCAGATAGTCTATGGACACAAGATAGCCCATTAAAAAAAAAAAAAAACTTCATGGCAAACCCTAAATGAGATGTTTATTTTACATATATACTAGCATATTTACCCAGTGTTGCCCGAGATTTTATTTTTATTTTATTTCCCCAAACTGTCTGGTCCAGTACCTGTAACTTTCCCCCATATTCCCCAATCCAATCTGTATTCAGAATTATTAACATACAGAAGTTGGGTTCCTGAAGTAATACACTGCCCTCCTCCTTGCTGCTAGGCCTCATCTCCATAGCAACTGGCCTATTTGAGACATACACAGTTGACTGAGGCTGAAGAGTTCTCTGGCCAAGAATTCTAAAGGCCCCTCCCTAAACTACAAACCCCAGAATTCCATAGAATCTTCTTAGGCAGCCAATCATATGAGGTCTTCACCTGACACAGACAAACAAACTTTGATTTTTATATATTAGACACACACACACATACACACAAAACCACTGTGATAGTTTACCTTGTTGTTGCTGTGTGCTTTCAAGTTGTTTCTGACTTACAGTGACCCTAAGGCAAACCTATCACTGGGCTTTCTAGGGCTGAGTATGTGTGACATGTCCAAGGTCACTCAGTGGGTTTCCATGGCTTAGCGGAGAATTGAATCCTGGTCTCCAGGTCATAGCCCAGTGCTCAAACCACTACACCATGCTGGCTGTCAGGTTTGCCTTGGGGTCACCATAAACCAGAAATGACATGAAGGCACACAAAAACTGTCTTTACCAGTTTTGCAGGTTTGAATGACAAGAGCAAATTTCCATGAAGACTGATATTGTTAATTGTATAACCTTCCTGTTTTATTTGAGCAACTATTCAGAGCCATATGGCAACATTTCAAAAAGTAAAACAATAGTCAATGCCCAGCATTCTCTCTCTTTCTAACACTTTAACATTACACTTTAGAATAAAAGGGAGAAAAGAAAGAACCAAACCTAGATTAGTGGGTAGACTTTGGCAGATATTGGCTTGCTTGGTTATCAGTGGCTATTTTAGTTCTATAGAACAAAACAAGTGGACTTCAACCAGAAGAAGGACCAACCCAAGACATTTTGCTGTCTGAGGACCACAGGATGTTTCTTTGCCATTCCATGTGCAGTAATGGCTGGAGACTTATTCATTCATCTACAGAACATTCAGAGAATAGCAACCTTGCACTGCTCCTTCCTTCCCCATGAAAAGTGATAACTCTGAACAGGAAGGCTTCCCATACATGTGAGCATACTCCACATAATTAGGAAGCCTAGAAAATTGAGATTTCCAGTGAGGTGGAGAGGATATACATGTAAGGGAAGCTCTCCTGCTCAGATTCATCACTTTACGTGTGAGGAGATTGGAAGAGATGGAGACAGAGAGAGATGGCACTTGGTTGCTCCCCTCTTTGTGTGTTGATTCAGCACACTTGCTGCACAAGCAAACAGAGCTTAGATTGCCAGTTTATGTGATGGCATCCTTCACGTGAGGCATTTGTATAGCTGGGAGGATTCAGGAAAGGCCACACAACACAGACTGCTCTGCGTTTCAGCAGAGAGGAACATCTGGGGAGCTCGGTAGGAATGGTTGGAGACCTGCCATCGTCCGTTCCATATCTACCAATGAAAGTTTTCTTCACTCTGACTGATGATAGGACTGGTCCCAACCAGAAAGATTGGCATAATTTGACTTCTGGAAATCACAGTGTCCAGTTTTAGGGGACAGGAGTAGACCTCCAACCCAGTGAGCCAAACTTTTACTTTGTCTGATGTATATGCATTTACATTACATTATATTACATATAGATGCATTTACATTTTCTCAGCCTGAAGAAGCCCCCAGGTGAAACAGCAGAAACACCACAGTCCTTACTGTTGCTGTGTTGGCTGTGCTGTTAAATTTGGGATCTCAGAGCATCTTCTTTTCTTTGGATACCTAGCTATTACCTTTGGGTGGAATCTCTGGCTACCAGCTATTTAAGAATTTCTGTTTATCACTGGATATATACTGCATGAATATAATTGCACCTAATACTTCTCAAAATTAGCAACCCAAGAAAATTCATCTACCACTGGAAGTTTATGGACCATTGTGAACGGGTTGGAGTATTTGATAGATAAGTTATAAGCCTTTCCTATAATACAGGATTATAGAATTCCTTCACAGTTTTGTTTACAATATGTGTTGTTATTAAGTAACCTTTGTACCATCATTTTGCTCTGGATAGTGTTACTATACATTTTTGTATTGCTAATTCAATGCCTTTAGTGTTTGCAGTTGTTCGTAGTTGTGTAGTATAGTTGTTAACAGCAGACTAAATTCATTTCTATATCATCAACATTGGTATACATATCATTCAATTTTATTTTATATGTATTGACACACATTAAGGCATCAAAAAGGGCCAGGGAGCTGGACCTTTCTTTCTTCCTGATCAAAAGCAGAATGCAAGGAAACAAAGCATGTAGAACATTTTTTTTTTAATTTGAAAAATGCTATAGGAACAGTACCTGATAACTTAAAAGCTCTATTGACAAAAAACAAAACAAAAACCACATCTACTATTCTACCTTGGAACATGGCAGCATGAAGTGTCCAGATGCACTTGCTTTTAACATTCATCTAGCAATAAATGTTCCTACCAGTTTTTTATTAAATTTGCTTGCAAATTAAAAAGGATGCTACAGTGCACCTAGTGCATCCTACATATTAGGAAGAATTCTCTGTTATTTTGCCTAACACAAAGCCTGCATGGAAAATAACGTTACATAATGCATTTGTTGCATTCAGGGCTTAATTTCATTCCAGGGCCTGCTATGATGCTCATCCTCCACGGTTCAGACCAAGAAGCTATCAACCCATTCTCCTGCCCCTTCTTCATTAGCATGGGCAGTAGAATAAATTGCCTATCCTAAAACTGAGAAAGTGGTATGCAGCTTGTAGACTTATGTGGCAGAAAAATCTCTTAAACACATCTTCACCATAGAAAAGAAAATGAAAAAAACATTCTCTCAGTTACTAGGGATGGGGATGACGCTGTCTTCCAGTAAGCCTGTACTCTCCCCAACAGCAACAGCATTATGGAAGAGAGTGCCACAGGGAATGTGCAGAGTGCTGTTGTTGTTCTTCCTGACCAGTAATTATCTAGAAGCAGATTTGAGATTGAGAGCCACTCTGGTGTAGTGGTTTGACCATTGGACTAAGTAATCCATGTTTACTATCCAGTTTTTTATTCATATGATTGTTTGAAATCTTGAGAAACAAGGATTGCTTGCTGTGCTTTGTCCAGGTGGAGTGCTTAATCTATTAATATATAAAAGTCAAAGTTTGCTTGCTTGTCTGTGTCGGGCGAGAAGACTTCATATGATTGGCTGTGTCAGGGAAAGACCTCATATGATTGGCTGCCTAAGATTCTATGGAATCTTAGGGTTTGCAGTTTTGGGGGAGGGGCTTTTAGAATTCTCAGCCAGAGATTAGGCTGGTTGCCATGAATATGAGGCCTAGCAGCAAGGAGGAGGGCAGTGTACTCCCTCAGGAAATCAACTTCTGTATGATAATATTCCTGAATATTTTTATTTATTTATTTATTTGTATCCTGCCTCTCCATATGGATCGAGGCGGCGAACAACTTACAAATAGCATATATACAGATTGGATTGGGGAATATGGGAAAAAGTTACAGGTAATGGATGAGACAGTTTGGGGAATTAGAGACACAGGATTTAAAATCTTTCTAAAAAGTATTACCTATGAGAAAATAAAATCCTAGGAAATGCTGGCTATATACGCTAGCATATTAATATTTGCAAAGTGCTATGGGTTCCATGAATTGTGCACCATCAGTGAAAAGAGACTTTCTTGGGTTGGCAGTTGCCTTACCCCCTATGGCAGAGGAACCAGAGAAGAGCCAGCAAAAATGACCTCAATATACAAACAGGCTCATAGCAAGAAATGGGGTCACTACTATGGATGCTACAGAAAAACCTAGAATTTGGACAGTGTGATTATTGGGGGCATGGCTGATGGTTGCAAAATAACAGTGGAGTTCTTGAGGTTTTCATAGGAGAAGATGCCAAAATATGTATGGATTAAATGCCTGTTTTTCAACCACGCGGTGAAGTTAGGAATTGAAGATGTTGTTTTCAAAAGGGCATTAATCTTCCTTGCCATTTCTTGAGTCTCAGAACCTCATGGAATGAAGCTTGGGGGTGGATTTGTTTCTTATCTGCTTGCAGCATTAAAAGCAAGAATTTACCCAAAGTTTATTACCCTCAGACTACTGGTATCACATGAAAGCATAACTTCTGCAAAGTTTCAAGAGGCATTCCTCAAAGGATTAGAAACAAGTTTATTTGTATGGCTGTACCAAATTGTTCTCAAAATGCTTAGGGGCACAAGGGAGAATTTTTTGGAGTTACCCTTTCATTGCTATACAGAGTTATTTGCAATCATATGTAACACATTCTGCTACTGCTTCAACACCATTTCTTCATTGACAGTACGGAGATGAACATTTCAGCCTAATTTATAGGGTTGTTACAACAAGGTGATGTGCATTACTTCATGCTCTGAGCATCCTAAAGCACTATATGTTGTTGTTCATTCTGTTTACATAAGAAGCAATCTACAAGAATGGGAGAAATTTTAGAAGTGGGAGTAGAATTCCCTCCCAGTTTTGCATATTGCCCCCAACACCAAGGGTGCAAACAAAACAAAAAGGTGCCATTTCAGCATCTTTTAACAGGACTAGGAGAAATTCAATATATCATCAGAGCCAGTGGAGTGGTGTTGTTACTCTGACTCCTGGGGGTCCCCTGGGGGACACCTTGATTTGCTCCAAAAATGCAAAGACTGGGGGAATTAGCAGAGCACTGGCCTTGGCAGAACAAAGGGCAGGGTAACCCAGCAAGATCTTCAACCCAATTGTTATGGGGTCAGACCATGCAAAAACCAGCCAAATATATCAATGAATGAATTTTATTAGCAAATATGCTCACAAGTGCAAACGCAGTCACTCACTCATACACACAAGGACTATCAGGAAGGGAAAGAGGTGATAACTTATAGGGAATAAAACAGAGAGGGTGTAAGGGCAGTAACACTGCACCTGTCCAGAAGTCTGCAGTCTGGAAAGTGGTGAGAAAGAGGGAACTCAGCGAAGCAAGGCAGCTGAGGGGAGCACTAGACTAACAGAGTGCTGATCTGCCTGCATAGCAGGGGAGTTCTCTGAATAAGGTTTCTTAAAGGGGAAAATTTATAGGGCACAACGTACCTCAGGGGCAAACCCTTTCCCAGGAAGAACAATGGTCAAAAAATAAGGAGAATACCATACAATGGCTACTTGCATGATTGTTTCATGTAAATGGACCTCACCCTAGCAGGTTTTGCTGCTGCAAGCTTTTCTCAACAGGGGAAAACCCGGTAATCCTCTCAAGTTGGCTTTGTGCCTGAGTGCCCTTTGTCTGTGCGGACGTGTCTGCCTGAGGTCTCCCTGGGGAAATGTGACTGGGGTTTTTCCTGGTCTTGACCTATGTCTGGTCACTTGACCTATTTGTCTACGCACCCACCTGGGCAACCTCTCTGACATAGCTGATATTTTTGATATTAATTTTATATCTCCCCAGGATAGGGTCTGCTAATGAAGATAACAGTGCCTTGTTTAAACCTTATTTTCCTTTAACATACATTTATCATGATACTTCAAGGTAATGGACTGTCGGTCATTTCCTCTAATCTCCCTTAGGAAGTTTCTTTCCATTGCAATAGTCACTTTAAGGTCAGAATGTCCTGGAAGTCTGAAGTGTTCTTCAACTCTATTTGGAACATTGCTAATTTTTATGTCAGAACTTTAATTCTGTCTCCAGACAATTGAACAGCAATGATTTCTTATCACATTCTCTGTGTTAAATCACTTGGACTGGATCTTAGAAAAAGACTGAAGGAAGCAATAGAAAGAATAAAAGAGGTCACATAAACAAAAAACAACTACCAACATCAAAAAGTCATGTTTGGGAAAATTACTCTTTTTGCTTCTCCTAATAAATAAGCAGACAATGAGCACATGGCAAAGAAATATCAGAAACAGCTTTAGAGATACATTGTTCTACTTCATTCTGCCATGTGGTCAAGTTATCCCATGACTGGACAGCAGAGCTATCTGTTACTATGGTTTAGGCCTTTCCGGTGATAGCACTAGATATCTCCTTTTGATATCAAATCATTTGACCATTCTCTGCAACCCCACTCCACGTGTTTGCAAGGCCACCGGACAGGCACATACACAGGCACGGCCGGTAAGTGCTGGGCATTCCAACTCCCACTTAGGCAGGCAGATTAACGCCACTCCGTTGCTTCAGGGACCTCTCTTGCAGACACCCATTGCTTAAGCGTGACTCTACACAAAGATGTTCAGACTCGAGCCGACGCCCTTACAATGCCAAGCCATTTGCATACTGGCTACACTATTGTCAAACCTGCGCTAAGCCAATCATGTAAAACTTGACCTTTCCCAAAAGCATTGTCCTGCTCCAAACTCACATTGTTCTCACCGAGTATGGCATGGCCTGTAGGCACTATCCACCCTATAAAAGCTCCCTGATTCCGAGCTCCCCTCGGATCGCTTCTGAGTTCCATCCAGTCTTGCTTTCATTTTGTCCAGAGAGCTCCCCTTGGCCTCTACACTGAGTTTCTTCCCCCTTCTTCAGGACTACGAGAAAAAGTGTTGTATCACCCATTTCCCCTGCAAACACTCATTTCCAATTCCCAATTAGTTGCATGCTTGCGTTGTCTTATTTGTCGTTTGTCTTTTAATAAAGATATCATTTTTACTGTTTTAAAACCTGTCTGACGACTCTTCTGACCTGACCCCATAGACATTGGGTGGTAAGATCCCTATAAGTTACCCTGCCTCTCACTAGCTTAAGTGAGTGCTTGAGTTAGTTTCCCCATCTTGTGTTTTTATTTGGTTATTTGGGCGCCCCTCCCGGGACCCCCAGAGAACAGGGTAACATATCAGTCACAAATCTGTCAGTAAAACACCCTCCTCTGCCTTCTTCTTCTTCTGTGATGGGATTTTCCATTTGTAACGAACCTAGAAAAATAAATCACACTGGAAAGTAAAGGAGCAGGTCAAAGCTCTTTTCTGAAAGTTCTTAAGCCTTACAACCAGCCTGTTTGTATGTCTTATCTCTGAAGCAAGTGAACATCCCTACCAATCTTTCTCAGGGGTGCAGCATGGAAGGAATGTGTTAAAACTCTCCCTATCTTCATCTATGACCCCCCCTGCATCTATTTCTATTGTGCTCATTAAATGCAAAAGTGCTTTTAATGCTACATATATTTTCACTGCAAGCCGCATGTCATATCAATTACAGCTTCCAAAACAAATGTCAGCATGTGTCCTTGAAGAAATTACGGGTAGAGAAAAGTTGACAGGTTTGACTTGCAAATAGTTATGGAGTCAAGATGTGGCATCACTGGTACTGCCTTGAAGTGCTATTCATAAGAATACAGATACATCTAAGGGCCTTTCCACACTACACTGTTTTAGTGCTATTCCCTTTTCAACATCCTTGTGGGGCTTGTAGTTTACTGAGCCCAAAGAACTCTCTGGCTGAGAATTCTTAATGCCCCCCCCTAAACTGCAACCCCCAGGATTCCATAGGATGTTGAAAGTGGAATAATAGCACTAGAACAGTTCTATGGCAGAAAGGCCGTACGTAATACTACTTCTCTTTAAATGAAGGCCTCACATAACTGGCACACTGAATAACAGTGTTCTCCAACATGACTATATGCAATGTCAGCTATTATGTACTATACTACACTATACTACAGTATACTATTGTCACTATCATGTCTTCAAGAAAAGGTGTCTGCATTTATGTAACCAGAACACTCATACATAAGAAGGAGGTACCTGCACAGCTGTGGGAATACATGTGGGAAATTCATGAAGAAAACCGACATACTTCAGGATGGGGGCATTGAAAGAGAGACTTTTAGGATGCAGAGCCCCTACCATATTTTAGTCTGCAAGATAAATATTGAAATAGTGCATTCTAAATATAATGCCATAGAATTCCATAGAGTTAAACTAGTATGCTACAAAGTATCTGGTGTTAATTGATTATTGCAACAATGTATCCACTGTAGTGTTACAAAGTATTAGTTGGTTAATTGCTTTATTGCCTGTTGCTACAATATATCCAGTGAGGGTGACAAGATCGCAGCAGGTAAAAACGAAAGTGTAGAGTGTTTTGGGAACTCAGAGTGTCTAAGATAAGAGGTAGGAAAATGTTCCTGCCCCAAGGATGAGAAGTGAGAAACCAAATGTGGGCCTGGGAACTGTCCAAAGACATGGACTAACATTAGATTTATGATCCTCTCCAATCACAGCATTGTATGCCTAAAATTTGGATTTGTGGCTATAAAACCTGAAAGCTTCATGTATGCTTTAGTCTCAGCACCTTTGGAAGAAATGTGCTTTGCTACAAATAAAAAACTAATGACTATGTCTGGGTGACGTTTGTGGATTGAAAGTTATCCAGAGATCAATGGTACTGAGCGTGGGACTATCCAGGTACGGGGCAGATGTGGAAAACCTGGAGGAAAGTTAAGTGAAAGGAGGTATCCTCAGCAGGACTACCTCTAACATACAAGGAGGAGGCTAAGGAAAACTCTAAGGCTTGCAGAGGTAAAGGAAATTACAGAAGAAGTTTAATAGGTGGTAAGTCCCCAAAAACTGCCCAAGGAGAACTGAACACACTCAGTGGATGTGGAATGGAGAGCAGTTGCTGGAAAGAAAGGGTCAAGAAGTGGGTAGGAGCTGGAATGGGAATGTGATGTGGGATGTGGGAGATGGCCAATCAATTGAAACACTGACCATTTCCACACTAGACTGATATAATGCTATTATTCCACTTTAGTGGTGGAGCTTGGAGTGTGCTGAGGGGGAGGGGCTACAGCATGAGGGGTGTGGCCACCGTGCATGGGGGTGTGTCCAGGGCATGTGGGGGCGTGGCTACAGTCCAGGACACCCCAAAAACATTGCCTCGCAGGGCAAACCTCCCCCCCTGCCCACCCGTCCCTACATGGCTGTTCCACTTTCAACATTCTAAGGAATCCTGGGGTTTGCAGTTTAGGGAGGGGCCTTTGCAAGCCCCAGCATTGCATAGGATGTTGAAAGTGGAATAATAGCACTATAACAGTCTAGTGTGAAAATGGCTACTAAAAAGGAGCACTCCAAACTACAAATCATCATTGCAGATCCCCTTGTACTTCTCCAAAGGCAAGTCTCCACTGCCTTTCAGAAATATTCTTGCATCGTTATTTTTAATATATTCATTTTCATGTATCCTTGTTATACCTAAAATGAATATTATCTGCTTCTCTTAGAACCATTTTTTGCAGGCTGTTAACATTTGTGTACAGAATTTATTGCTTTCATTAACAAACACAAGGCAAGCATGCACTTTTGTCTGCAATTCCTAATTAAAAGGATTGACAGATGTATTAAGCTGCTATTTTTAATGAAGCCCCAGAAGATTTTATAGCTTGTAATCACAGCAACCAGGAAGTGACATCACTAGTTGTCTGGGAGAACATGAATTATGTTTAACATGTTTTTCCCAGGAGAACAGTTCAGTTTTCATTTTGCCTGCAAATAAAAATGTTGAAGAGCCATTGAAGGATTTATTGCACTGAGTGCATTCAATTGGCCTTCCATCCCTTCTACTTTGGTGTGTATGTGTGTGTGTGGTCATTGCTCAGTTTCCCATGGTAATTCTATTAAATGAACATACAGACAAATTGCCCTTCACTGAATACAGGATCTACTTATTGTGTACCATGCTAGACAAGTTCCAAATAGTCCAGACCTCTCTCTTCAGAAGTAGAGCCTGATTCCTGTGTGAAATGCACAATTAAGGCAAAGCACCGTGTAAAAACTAAGTGGCCAGTACAGGTGGAAAAGAGCCAGGGGAAAATCCTACCCTTAATCCAGAATTACTAGCTTCTGGCATCTCTGCTTGCTACTCCCAGTTTCTCTCACTCAAATCTCAGGCAGGCCAACAACTCAACCCAATAATGACTCCTCCCCCATCTCATTTCTATCACGTCCATCTCTTAGCAAATATGTATGGGGGATGCCCAGGGCATGCTTACTTTTGAAACACCTAGCATAGGGCAGATGTTTAAATAAATCTTCAGCTGAACTGACACTAAAGAGTGACCCTTGATTTAAGCTGACAGCCAATCAAAATCAAAAGAGTGGACCTACTCCCATCTCCACTAATTCTCAGTTCCGAATAGTGAGAACTGAGTCGGCAGTAAACAGAGTCACAGAGAACATTCTGATCTTAAATATCTCAGACAGCATGTCTGCCTGGCCTAAGGTGATGCGATTGGCCAGCTACATGTGCTCACATCATTCATGCAGTAGTTTGCATTTTACAGTGAAGATTTCCACACCCCTCCATGCCTGCTTCTGAAAGCAGCTAATAAGCCAATTTGCAAATAATGTTGGTTTGTATGTTTCATGCAGAACTTGGAAATCTGCCTGTTAAAACTAACTAGTTAAGTTAATGGCAATCAGTTATCATTGCATGACCCCTGAAAGTAACTTTGTATCAGTATAGTAGCATTTTATTGTAACTCATCACTTTCTCATTATTAAAAAATAATGAATTATTTCTAGTTTGGTTGTTATTATGTAGGATTTGCTTGGTAAGATGTATTTGGGGGGTTGCCTTTGCCTTCCTCTGAGGCTGAGAGAATGTGACTTGCCCAAGGTCACCCAGTTGTTTTCCATGGCTGAGCAGGGATTCAAACCTTGGTCTCCCAAAGTCATAGTCTACAACATTGGATCTCTATTTCTAGTTACTTTTGAGGAAGTCAACTGAATGCTGGCCTGGTGGTACAAAGTGTATAATGCTACATACAACCTGTAATGATAGAACTGTGCCTCCCAAAAGAGCTACATATACCACAAAAGGAATATTATTCCTTTTACATTACAATCACAATGTAAATTAGTTACACTCGTGTTCTGCAAAAAAAAAATAATAATTAATGGTAACTCATTATTTTAACCTCCAGGTTCTGATTTCAATCTTCCTGTCCAGCAATGGTGACACAAGTGAAACACTACTTCTAATTCCTGTGAATTCTGGGGAGGAAACACAGAAACTGTTAGGTTGGTGTGGGGCTCAAGTTCTGCAAGCTTGAATCTTGCCTTCTTCCTTGCTCACTCTGAGAGCAATCACATCTTCAGTAAGGTCAGAACAGCTGGTAACACACAGGAACCTGGAGTGAAAGCTGATCTGCTGAGAAGGGATCTTATTTTGAATAGCTTTTTAGAAGGTACTTAATCTCTGCACTGTTCTTTAACCCTTTCAAATGTGTCTTCCCTTTTAGTGGTATGTAGCAGAGCTGTGTTCACATCCACTGCAACGTGATCCCACAGCAGCAAGGGATGTGACACTGGCAAATTCAGCAGAGGGCACTCTTCCCTTTGAATCAGGATCTGCTCTTTCAACCTCGTGTTCTGGTGCTTTCCACCCAAACAGTCATCTAAAAGACAGATCTTCAGAGGGTCTGAACAGACATGGTTAAAGAAGAAGCCTGCCATGGCACTCTTTCTTAGAAAATGAGAGTGATGACACCCCATGCTCCCTCAATAGCACTCCCTTCTAATTGTGGAAGGTCAAATCAAATTTTATTTGCATGAAGTCAATTGCCAGTGCAATTTAGAATGTGCTAATGAACATAACCAGCATAAAAATGCACTGTTTCTGACACTGATCACTGGCATTTGCCTTATCTCCATTTCTTTTCTAGAGAAAATGATAATCTCTTTCAAAATTCTCAACTACTTGTTAGCACAATTGTTTGCTGCTGAGGTGCTTTCAAGCCCATAGGATACAAGATACCTATTTCAGCCACAAGAAGGGAACGCAAAGGCTGAGACAATTGGCATATTATGTCCCCAGGCAGATTCTTTCTTTCATAACTGGGGTCCCCAACAAAATTCTCTAGGTTTGTTCATCTTATCATCTGTGCTTCCTTTAGGCCTAAATAATAAGGGGCTATTAACTGTGTGGTATGTAGAGGTGAGGATAACAAATCACAGCCATAATCATACTTTGAACATGGTGTCTCAATTGCATATCTGCTCTTCTGCGGAGTGGTTGCCATCATGTTTTCCATTCATCTGTGCCACCACAGATGGCTGGATGACTGGGTAGCTCATTATTATATAGCTAGTGTCGTGTAGTAGTTTGAGCATTGGTTTGAGCACTGGACTACCACCCTGAATATCAGGGTTCATTTCCCTGTTCAGTCATGGAAATCCACCTTGGGTGCATCACACACACTTAGCCCCCAGAAAACCCCATGATAGGTTCACCTTAGGGTCACTATAGGTCAGAAACAACTTGAAGACACACGACAACATTTCACCATGATATTCACTGTGGTTATGAAAGTTCAGTTATTTATAATGATAAATGAGCAGTGGAATTCTTGTCTAACACATCTAACTCTGCAATATCTCACCTACAGATTCACGATATTGCTGTGGGGATCATATATACCATGGATTGGCAAAGTGTAGCCATCCAAGCTTTGTAACATCACAACTCCCAGCAGTTCTAGCCAGCATAGCTAACAATGAGTAATGCTGGCAGCTGCAGTCCAACGATATCTGGAGGGCTGCACAGTTCTCACCCTGATATACACTAATGTCATTCCTCCATATGCCAGTCTTTATGTTGTCCAAATAGTGCCATCTGCACACACAAAAGAGGTGAATCAGTAGGCTTTGAGAGACCCTCCCCACCAGGTCTGCAAAAGGACACAAAAATTTTACATGGAGAAGAACCCCTAAAAGCTGCCCAGTGAAGTCTCATCATGCCCAGTGGCCATGGTATGCTGACTGACAGGTTGACAGCTGCAAGCTTTCGAAGCTCCACTGGTTTCTTCATCGGGCAAAACATGTTCAAAATCATGCTTGCATTAGGTGTTTAGTGTTTTGCACATTTTGGTTGTTCAATAGAGGGATCACTCTTTTGTGCCTTTTAGATTTTGTTTTATTTTGCTGTATGGCCAACACAGATACCCATGAACATATTTCCTGAACTTGAAGATACTAGATTTACCTGCAACAGGGGACTCCTACACAGAAGGGAACTAAGGATTGGGACATAACTCTTTGGAGCTTCTACCTCCAGCAAAGGTATTTTTTTTTTCTTTTGAACCACAATTGGCTGGGTCTTACCCATAGAGCATCTAAAAGTTTTTTTTTTCCAGATGCAGCAGTACAGAGAGATTTGAGAAATTCAAGAAAACGGTCTGTAGCTTCACAAAAGACAGAGACACCCTGGATCCCAAGAGAAGTTACTTTACTTCTGCTAATGGTTTCCAAATTTTGCTATCCTTTCTCTCAGTTCCCTCATGGCCAAGAGGGGAGTGGCCTCTTGATTGAGATCCCTGCAAACCAAATGAACAACAACAGAAACAACTTCTACTATCAAATATAGGTCTGTGATTCCAGCACCATCACTTTTTTTTCTTCTGCATGATTTTTAAACATGTTTTACCTGATGAAGAAGCCAATGAAGCTTCAAAGGCTTTCATGATGTCTTTTGTACATTTTGTTTGGCCAATAAAGCTACTACTTGTCTGTGGATTTTGTATTTTGTTTTATTTTGATGTATAGTCAACACAGCTGCTCCTATACATGTTTACTTAAAGTACAGTGTCTTTTTATCTGAATGGCTGGAACTTAGTGTTTGATTGGAAGCAGGGGCCATATACAGTCTGAAACACATACTTGTATTAAACCATCGGGAAATGGCATGTGGTGTAGCTATGGCAGTGCTTGTCTAGAAATGGGGATGCTTTCTAGAGTATTGTCTTCCCAACCATGAAGGTCACCAGAAGCTTCATTAGACAACAAAGGAAAGAAATGTCACTCTTCACAGGAGATATATCTTGAGAAAACAACATATATTGCAACTTTGCACCTCACTTCTCACACCAATGTGCGACAACATTGTAAATTTAGCCAAAGTCATCTGGAAAACCTTTGATTCTGCAAATGTTTTGGATTACCACTCCCATGATCTTTACTGTTAACCATACGAGGTGGATCTGGTGGGAGGTCAAAGGATCTGGAAGATCAAAAGTTCTCCACCCCTGGTTTAGACTTTGCCCTCAATACAAATTTCAAGAGGATAGGCAATAGTACTGCCTGTCCATCAGAAGGTACAGGTCTTCTGGAAGGAGCAAATACAGGCCTTACGAAAATCCTACTATTCAGAAAAGAGCAGTGATATGCAGATACAGAATGGAATATGATTGTTGTAAAGAACAGACCAAGGAAAATCCTGCACTGTAGACATGACATAAACTTGTTGAATTTGAACTTTTCTTGTTTTTGTTTTTGTAGACACACTCATTCAAGTAACCAAAAATAGCTTTCTAATCACATTTCAGCACTGTCAGTACCCATTTCTGATGTCACCATCTGTAGGCTTTAAAAAACAAAGAAAAAATACCCCAGTTATAATGGAAGGCATGTGCAGCATGCTTTGCACCACACGCTTCCTCTAATCCCATGCCCTTCTGACTCATGCTGAATCCCACCTCACATATGGCACTGTTATGTTCAAGAATAATGAATACAAAAGCAAAAGGAGTGTTCCTTTCTATGAATGCAGCAATGAGGCTATAAAGAGAAAGATGTATCGAAGAGTGAGGTACTTGAAACTCTTACGTGAGTTAGTCCAGATCAGCATTCTAAGAAAATGACATGAGAAAGATGCTGTTGTGACACTGTACCTTGCTGCTCTTATGGCCTACTATGGTAAGTACAAATTGCCTCCTGGTTTTTCTTTTAGTCCTGCTGCCATTGGAACCACAGAAGGATGCAAGAGACAACCTTTCTGGTGGCCTGTTCCAAGCTCATCTTATTTCCTGCTGAGGGAGGATTGGTTGATCCCTCTCTGTTGTTCTTCTCCCACAGTACAAAGATGACTCCCTCCTCCTCCTCCTCCTCCTCCTCCTCCTCCTCCTCCTCCTCCTCCTCCTCCTCCTCCTCCTCCTCCCCCTCCTTCTCTATTATTCAGGCAGGTCTTTAGAATGTAACATCTTCTGGTGTGAAGAACACCAAATCAGTTTGGTCTTGTACACCTTTTTTTCTTGTTGAGTTTTTCACTGTGTTTTTAATTTATTTGTTAACCATGTTGAATGCTTATTTTGAGAGGCAGGTAGAACATAAAGCCAACCAACCAACCAACCAACCAGGCAAATTTCTCTTGCTATAAGGATGAGAAAACAAGGTGGTGCTTTCATTCTCTCCTCTTATTGGAGAGCTACCAACCAGAGAATCCAGATATTGCTCTTGGATTTAGAGGCTAGGGATATAATTCTTCACTAATTTCATTTCTGAAGGAGGAAATAAGTAGGTTTAGCAATTTTCAATAATTTTTCACCAATTTTTTAAAAAATATTTCTATCCCTGCACCTAGGTTTTATCCTAGGTGTTTGCTTAGAACTTTCGCTATTGGAAAAAGGTCAGATGCTCTGAGGAAAGGAGAGTGATTTAAGCACACAAATAACAGCTAAGTTTGAGGTATGCACATTCTTCCCTTTCAGCCTCTATATTCCAGAGCTCTGCAGTTTAAGGAAACAGTAGATGCAAGCTATTGAACACAGTGGAGGAAATGATAGTTGTATACAGCAACAGTGAAGAAGGCCACCCTACAATGAATCATTTGTGTTTTCTTAGATCTTGCTCTTGGTAGGAAGCACACTTGGGGCATGGAATAGAATACAAATATGTATATATGTATGTATATATGCACACATATATGTATTTTTATATCCTGTTTCCCTCTCCCCCCCAAAAAAAAAATAAAATCTAGAGTTCAAAGCAGCTTATATTTTTTAAAAGGGTACAACCAAAACCATGAACAGTTAGAACACTAAGGCAAAGTTAAACAGAGTAGAGTATTAAAGCCAACACTGAATTAAAAGCAATTTAAAAACACATCAATGAAGTACAGCACCCCTCCATGAAAAGGCCCTTCCTCAGCAGCCTCTCGGTTGTCCAAAGTGTGCCCTTAGGTCTTTCCCTGCTAGCAAAGGGACAAAAAAGAGAGAATCAGCCTAGTAACCCTTGGAAGGTTGCTCAACAGCCTGGGAACAACCACCATGGATGCCTTGTGGAAGAGGAGAGGAGGAAGAGGAGGAGGAGGAAGAACAACAGCAGCAACAGCAACAACAGCAACAACAACAACAACAACAACAAACAACTCTGACAATGGGGAAACCATGAGAATGTCTTTTCCTGATACTTTCGTTCATCAGGACCGTACAGAACTTGGTGGTCGCCAGTCTGCCATCAAAATCACAATGAAAGAGTGAAAAGGGGTCAGATTTTAGGAGCAAAAGCAAGTGAGCAGTGCTGAATCCATTGACCATTCACTACCTCCCTCTCTACAGTCATGTCTTCCATCTCCGTTCTCCTGATCAGGCTTGCATTTGGTGCCTGTTGGTCTAGATCAAGCTTGACGTTATCTCTGAGCACACTGAAACATTCACTTGAGTCACACAAGACACTTTGTCTACCAGCACTAGCCCAGTCTGTACTAGCATCTGGTCTTCAGCCGTGTTCTTGCAGCCACCCTTGCAATCACAAATGGCCAGATCTGGCAGCAGCTGGGTAATGAGCCCAGAGGCAAAAGCTGCTCTGCTTTCCATTGCTTCCATGAAAAACACCAGTTTGTGGGTGACCATGAGAAGGGAAGTGGTGACTCAAAGAGTTCTTTCATAGTACTGGAAGTGGAGATCCATGCCAGTGGCAGATATCAAGTGG